>OX463755.1:174607325-175074902 GCA_949824845.1 Rhingia rostrata | reverse complement strand
CAATAACTTGTAAAGTGCAGCTTGTTTGTAGTTAGCGCATTTTGTTCTAACTAAGCGACAGCAAATTGTGTTCATACCCAAAGTTAATTTTCAATTATTTCCTTTACTCAAGAGGGCGCTTACACGCCCGTCTGTAAGCCGCATTCGTGCTCGCATTTCCTCTCACTTACTTTCTTTTGCAGTTTAACTATGATCGCGAACAAACGTCTTCTCTGAATTCGCAAATAATAGTTTAATTGAGTTTTAGTTGATCCCATTCATCCTAAAGGAATCAGCTATATATTAATAAAGATTAATACTATATCAATAGGTAAAATTTCTTATTTACTTTTGCGCGCGAACCTATTTTATTGATCTTTAATTTCTTTGATCACAGTACAATCCAATTTTAATTGATCGCGCGAGGCAGCATTCGGGGTGTAGATCACAATCTTCGACCCATCTCGCAAATCTCTTGATCGGCAAGTTGTGACCACTCCTACCTGTCGCCATTGGAAAAACATTGTCTCTAACCACGAAAGCCTCGGGCCTTTGACACTCTGGACCCCTACCCTACCGATCGCAGATGCTCCGAAGAACACTCGCAACATCAATAAAGCCAGGCTATCTGCCTCGATCATACCCGCTATACAACGACACCCGCAGCACGTCTCAACACTCGCTTCACCCTCAAGCCATGTTATCACCTCCAACTCTGCGAGACGAAAAAACAAGGACCCCCCCTCACTGTGCAAGCGTAGGAGTAACACCGGCCTCGCCCCTCAACATTTCCATCGCCGCACGATCGTGAGTAACAAAAAGTGTGTATATGCATTTTAGTGTGTAAAAGTGATCTTGCTCATAATAATCAGCGAAAGCTAGAAAATTATCATTGACCTGTGGTTAATGTGCGATCTACATAATATGCAAATCGAATACGTGTCTAAATGTCTTGAAATTTGAATGCGTAAATACCTAACTTGGAATATCTAAGGATATGTCTCTTTACAAAAAAAGGAACGAAAAACTATTTGAACTAAAGAAATACTAAACAAATGTATAAAAATACTTAACTAAAGGAATATCTAAAATAAGTACCTACTTGAATACCTGAAGCAATAATATAATCCTAATTAACTACTTCTATAATATGTACATACAATGAATTATCTAATGCTATTATCATAAATGAAAACACCTAACATTAGTCTAGAGATTAATAATAGTGCTCGTAAGTGTATATTACAGTTGAGTCAGAGCTTTAATGGTGCACGCATCAATCTTTGAACGTTCCTCTATAAATTTTCCAAAATTCAAAAACGCGCGAGATCACCAAATACCGAGGACAATCTATTGTCCTCGGATAAAAAACATAAATCGGGTCCCAAAATGGTAACTAAAAACAACCCTAGTTCCAATTATTGAGTCCACTGCAGTGTTTACCGGATAGTGACAATGAAAGTGATAATATGGACGACCATGTGTTGCAAGAAAAAATCACTAAATTAGTTATCCCCCCAATAAAGCTTTTGCAAAAACCGTGTGAATATGTTCATAACGTAATGTCATCTATAAGTGTATCTGATTATTCGATCAAAAAATTTCAATCGGTATTAAAATAATGTGCGAAAGTATGGATTCATACAAATCTGTAATCGAGAAACTTAAATCCGATAATAACCAATATTTCACTCATGATCTTAGAAGTGAAAAAGCTTTCAAAGTGGTTTTGTTTGATTAGGTTCATACGACACTAGCAAAATAAAAAGTGAATTAACAAAACTTGGACTAAAGTGCATCGATATTAAACAGATTACTAAAAAATACGAACACTACACAGACACGTTTTACTTAGTTTCCCTGCAAAGTGGCTCAATCAAACTGTATGAGTTAAAAAAAAAAACATCCGATCCATTTTCCACACTCAAATTAACTGGAGTTATGTTCGTAAGCAGAAGAACAGATTGACACAGTGCCGAAACTGTCAAATGTTTGGCCATGGCGAAAAGAATTGTCATATAAAAACATTTTGTTCTATCTGCGCCGGTCATCATAAAACTACTGAATGCACTAACTTGAACGTACACAAGTGCGCAAAGTAAATTAAATTTAGGTACAAGGTCTGGGGCTGGGCTTATGCACCATATTTTATTTAATATGGTTGCATAAATGCTTGCTGGACCCAATGACGCAATCGGGATGGCAAACCCTCGGGGCATATGCAACGAGTGCTTGCCACCCCGATTATAACTAAGTTAGGTTTAAGTAGTTATGTAGTCTTAAGTAGTGTTAGTTAGGTTTAACTAGTATTAAGTAGTTTAAGTTAGTTTTAGTCTAGATTAAGTTTTTATATAAAACAAAAAAAAAATGGTTACTGTTCAAAGTTTTAATTTTTTCTTTGAAAAATCAATTAAACGTCTTTATATTAGTAATAAGAAACAAATGACAAATTCAGGCTGAAAAGCAAAAGAAAAATGTTAGTTATAAGCTTACAGCGCCCGCTATGGGCCGATAAGTTAGATTAAGTAGATATGTTATTGATAAGTTAGATTTAAGCATTTTTGTCTAGTATTAAGTTAATATTTTAAGTAAATAAAAAAAATGAATTAAAAAAGTAAAAAAAAAAGTAAAAAACACAAGTGCGCAAATTGTAATGGAAATCACAAGTCCACAGATAGTGCATGCGTAAGCAGAAACAAATATTTAGAAATGAGACAAAAAATTGTTACAAAAAGCAATCGCCCATCACCCAATTATAACAACAACAATAACGCAAATACTGCACTGCTGTCGATGAACGACTTTCCTGCTCTACCAACACGCACCGCTACGAATCGTGGAAGTAAAGAAACAGCAAACGCCAGCATCTCCGCTCCGAAAGCTTGGCAGCGAACACCTAAACAAAACAACAACGCAAATGCAGTCTACGACAATGGAGAATTGTTTTCCATGGAAGAATTGAATTCGCTTGTAATGGAGATGATTAACAAGCTAAGTACATGTAAATCTAAAGTAGATCAATTTAATGTTATCGCACAATTAGCGACTAAGTTTTTGTACAATAATGTTAAGTAATTTAAGATATAACAATATAAAAATCATAACATGGAATGCTAGGGGCATTCGTAATAAACATGTTGAACTAATACACTTTTTAAATAATAAGAAAATTGATATTGCATTAGTAACTGAAACATGGCTTAAACCTGACATTCAAATCTCCACATCCGATTTTAAATGCTATCGTGTGGATAGAAAACATGGTAGAGGTGGAGGTGTTGCTATTCTGATTAGGAGATCAATACAACACGAACTTTTACCTTGTATAGAAACTAACTATGTGGAGAATATAGGAATAGAGATCATTTTAAGTAATCAAAGAAGAGTACAAATTTATTGTGTCTATTTCCCCGGAAAGATAACAGAAGGTTTATCACAGGTTCACAAAAGGCAAAAGCTAAAAAATGACCTTAGAAAACTGTTTAATATAAATTGTGCTTTTTTAATAGGGGGCGATCTAAACTGCAGACATAGGGATTGGGGCTGCATTAGAGCAAACTCCTGGGGAAATGTTTTGTCCGACCTTTCTGTTATGATGCCAATGTCTATTATGTTTCCACAAAGTCCTACGTATGTTCCAGCTAGTTCACGTGGTAGTCCCTCTGTTATAGATTTATTTGTCACAAATGTTTCTTGTCTTGTGTCTCAACCAATTGCTTTTAATGACCTTAACTCTGACCATAACCCAGTTCTCTGTGAAATTCGTGGATCGGGAATAGAAAAGGTGCAATACATTCAAGATTTGAAAAACGCAAATTGGAGAGGTTTTCGAATGGAAGTAAAGAGAAATCTTCGAACTTCCTCTACAAACATTGAAACCATCACAAACAAACATGATGTAGACTTCATTGTTCAACATTTCTCTGAACATGTTATAACCTCGGCCAATAATAATATTCCCCAAGTTCCTAAAAGACATCACGTTGTAAAACTACCAGCTCATATATTAGAACTTATAAAAATTAGAAACATGCACAGGAAAAATTGGCAAAGATATCGCCAACCTATTTCCAGAATTCAATTAGCACACCTTAACAAGTTAATAAACAACAATATTCAAATTTACCGAAACAAAGAATGGAATAAAAAATTAAATACTCTTGATAAAGCTACAAAGCCCTTCTGGAATATAGTAAAAATTGTTAAAAATAAAAACAGGCAATTACCCTGCCTAAAAAGTGGTTCCCATACTTTTTTTACGGACCGTGAAAAAGCAAAAGTATTAGCTTCAAATTTCTCACAAAATCACGTGGTATCTCAAAACTTAGGAGATTCACGTACTAACTCTCTCGTAGATAATGCTATACAGGCTTTTAATGCAGTAAATTCGGAAACTCCAGCGAATGAATTTATATCTGAAACAGATACTAAATACTTTTTAGATAATTTGAAAATAGCTAAAACCGGCGGAATCGATAATATTAAAAATATATATCTTAAAAAGTTGCCTAAAGAGGGAATACAATTTTTAACATTTGTTTTAAATGCTTGTCTTAAAATCCAATACTTTCCAGATGCGTGGAAACTAGCAAAAGTAGTGCCCATTCCGAAAGCAGGAAAACCTGCTGATAGTCCTCAAAGTTACAGACCAATAAGTCTGCTAAGTAGTGTCAGCAAAATTTATGAAAAATGTCTTAAAGAGAAAATTGTTAAAATTATCGAAGACAGAAAAATATATCCAGACGAACAATTTGGTTTTAGGCGTGGTCACGGAACCTCCCATCAAGTTCTGAGAATATGCAATAGCATTAAGAAAAACCGTGCAATAAGAAGGTCAACTGGTATGATCCTACTAGACATAGAAAAAGCGTTTGATTCCGTTTGGCATAACGGCCTTATTTATAAAATGTTAAACTATAATTTCCCCCCCTTTATTTGTAAAATTGTCCAAAGTTTTGTAGCTAAGCGTTGTTTTAAAGTAAATGTTAATGGTTGTGTATCAGATATAGTTACTTTTCATGCCGGTGTACCCCAAGGCTCTGTCCTTGGACCTGTTTTGTATAATTTATATACATCTGATATTCCGAATCTACCGCAATGTGAAACAGCAATATATGCCGATGACACAGCAATATTTTCATCGCATGAGTTCAGTCTTAATATTGAGACGAATTTAAAAAATGCGCTTTTAATACTGCAGGAATACTACTGGAAATGGAAAATTAAATTAAATGCCGGAAAAACTCAAGCCATCTTTTTCACTCGAAAAAGAAAACCTTGCTTTCTTCCGGCTACCCAGTTAATAATTAATGGCCATTCAGTTGCGTGGAAGCCGTCTGTTAAATACTTGGGGATTCATCTTGACTCAAAATTAACATTCAAGGAACATAGCACTCAAACACTTAACAAAGTAAATATTGCTACAAAAATGTTATATCCATTTATAAATAGGAATTCTTTATTATCAAATGAAAACAAAATATTAATCCACAAAACTATTTTTCAAGCAATTCTATTGTATGGTTGCCAGGTTTGGGGTAGTTGTGCAGACTGCCACATTAAAAAGTTACAAATCGCACAGAATAAACTACTTAAAATGATGCTTAATCTTCCTTGGCATTATTCTACAAAGGATCTGCATGCAACAGCAAACGTTGAATTGATCTCCTTCAGAATGTGCAAACTTAAACACAGTTTTATGATCAGATGCGATATTCCCGACAATCCTCTAATAAATGAATTAAACTTACAAGAACAAATGTAAAACTGATGCAATGTTAAGTCCATATTTATATGTTCTTTTATTTTATTTATAATATATATTCATTCATTTATTTATAATTTGTTTGTAGTTATATATTATTTATTATTTATTTGTTATACATTATTTTTTATTTATTATTAATTGTTTATTGAACATTATTTACAATTTACAATTTATTATGTGTTATTTGTTATTTGTTATTTGTTTTTTATTAATTATTATTTATTATTTATTTTTTTTTTTTTTTTTTTTTTTTTTTTTTTTTTTTTTACTTAGTATTTATTATTTATTACTCAGTATTCGTTACTTATTATTTATTTATTTATTTTTCTATTATTCATATAATTGTTACCCTTAATTTATTTATTTTTTGATTTGTTTTTATTTTTTAATATTTTATTTTATACACCTATATATGTTAATATATGTGTGTATATATATATATATATATGTATATATATATATAATTATTTTTTTTTTGTATCTATTTGAGGTTTTCTATCGTTGTTTCCTCAATTTATATTTTGCTTGTATTACATTTTTTTAAAAAGTCTGTTAAACAAATTTTTCAGTAGAAAGATATAACTATGAATATATATCACATCTCTGTACCTTAAATATTGTAAATTGTGCGATAACACATTGTAAATTATTAACGAAATAAAAATTATTATTATTATTAAAAGTGTATATTACCCTATGCTATATGCTAATATTCTAGTTAAAGAAGTTTATTTTTTTTTGTGAGCCGAGATAAGTTTTAGCGCAATTATATTATCAAGGAGGTAGAAATAGAAATTGACTGAATGAAGTTTTGAAGAAAAGGGTCTGATAGCAATAAGTGCAATTTATTAATTTTTACTAAGAGTAATGATTTGCGGCTAAATAAATACTTACGAGTCTTGAGAATGAAAAGTGACATTTGTTGTTATTTTGAGACTTCGTTCTTTGCCGGTGGAATTTATTAGGCAATCAGCCATTAATGAGAGAAATGAGGTGAGGTCAGTGATGAAGTAAAGATCGGTGATATGGAAATAGAAATTAGGGATCATCATCAATAATATCGCGGGAAGTGATGACAAGGTGTGACAGTCGCATTGCGAGTCATAAGGAGCGGGTAACCCGAATCTGGTGGACGAACATCTGTGCCATCTTAGCGTTCGGTATATAAGGGATACGCGGCTACTATCAGTCGCAGTAACGATTTGTGTTAGCGATATCGTTTATCATTATTTATCCTCGTGGGAAAGCATACAATAAGCAAAATATTTTCCTTTTTTTTTATTTTAGTTATATTTTTCTACATTTTGGCACGAAATTTATTTGTATGTGAGAGAGAGAAGAAGGTAGCAAGAACCCCGACAATTACGGCGAGCTAAGTCGAGCAACCGCCAGCGTGCCAACCTATATATCATCTTTTCTTTACTAGGCTCTCGTCACAAACTCGAGCACAATTTGAGGTCACTCTAATAAAGAAATCACTTTATCAATTGAAAAAAAGGTATGTTGAGCATATTTACCTCAGTAAAAATAAAGTTATTTTTACGAATACGGAGACGTAAAAAAAAAATGGTGAGTAAAATAAACTTTCTGGGTCACGCAATTCAAGCTGTCTACTCAGCGGTTGTATGATAAAAGAACGATCACTTGGTCTCCGCATGGCAGCAGAGGGCCAAGCTTGGTTTTTTTTTGAATAGCGATCACTTGCTGTGAAGTTGTACTGAGTAAGGGATTTTTAGAGCTGTGCGCATTAGCGCAGTGCAATAACAAATAAAAAATCTATTACAATAATAGTCCCAATCACGGTTTTCATTACAGTTTCCAATAATTTACCGCCCAATTCGAATTAAATTTGTCGCGTGTTTTGGGAAACCCTTTATATCTATGGCATGTATTTAGGTGACACATTTATTGTCTTATAAAATGTAATCACAGTTTGTAGCACTTGGTTTTTTTTATAACAATGGTCAAATGGTCAACCTTAAAGAGAATTTTTTTCGAAAGAGGATACATCATCAACCTTAAGGACTTTAATCTCTATATCAAGACACTTCACGTGAAGCATCGTTCACAGTAAAGTACTTTCGTTAGAGCAGACGTTAAAATTGTCCTTCAAATGTAACCTACCTCGAAAAAAAAGGAACTCCCCAAAAAATGGTTGCCTCTGCCCTCTAATGATGGCAGAATCAGAAGACGAATTTATAACGGAATGCATTTTTATTTGATACCTACAATCCAAAGTTTGCCATCAAATGTAGACATAGCCATAGACCTTTATACCCCTTCTTCTCATTAAGAGAAGCAAAGTCTTGGCACTCTACTCGTATATCCATGCATCCTGGATATTTTTTGTTTTCACTTTTTTTTTCCATTCCAACGTCTGACTACACTCCAACAGCATCGCCACATTACACCTGGCATTCCAAATTACTTTTCATGAATCAGCCTACCTATCTGAAAGCTTGAAACGTTTCACAAACACTCGACTGTGCCGATTTGTGTGGCGGCAGGACTGCAACAGCAGCAGCCTTTTCCGTTGTTTGATAGTTTCACGGTGGAATAAATTGGACCGACCGGAAGGGCAAACAGTCGTATTTCATCAAGACTTGGTTATACGGTCTTTTTGACCATTCACAGCTCTCAACCGACACAGAGCGTGCGTCGTCATCCTGATGATGCCCACCCGCACACCATCCATCCAGATACTCCAGAACTGAAGTATAACCGAGTCAACGTTTGAGGTCGTGACTAAATGGAAAAGTTGTGCAATATATTTGCAAATATTTCATTTTGTTGCCATGTTGGGAGCTCTCACATTCGCAAATTTTCCAAATTCATTCAATTAGTTGGACGGATACGGTATATCGGTTACACTATGGACACAACTGACGACGTTGGTTAGCCACCTTGAATGCGGGCTGAAGCAGGATCAATGTACTGCGACTCTTGGGCCCGAGAGTAATTGGCAGCATGTTTGTTGCAAATCGAAAAATGAATAGAGACTAGTCGGCAGAGAGAGAGGGGCAGAGAGATAGAGTGGAGGCGGAGAGTTATTGTGTATGAAAGGATAGCAGACGTTCGTATATCCTGAGACTTAATTAACTTGATCGTTGGTACATTCGAAATGAGATTGAATTTCCCAGAGGTTAAATCTGCCTCTGGGAGCAGCAGTCTGTATTATGAACTCGGATGCACACACACAGTTGCTCCTCTCTTGGCGAACCTCTTGAGTTAATTTTATATTTTAATTAAAATAATATGGCAAAAGGAACAAACAGGATGAAGAGGGCGACTTTGAGTACGTACTTAAGTTTATTGGTATTTACTGTCACGTTAAATATCTGCAAGGGACATTTCAGTTCATCACAGATGTTTCGTATGAAACAGATGTGGAGATGGCTGATGGCTGACGGCTGTTCATCCAAGTGACTGTCGTATGGTATGGAGAGCACAGGATGCAAAATGGAGCTAGTGATACAGGAATGGTGTACAATTGAAAAAAGATGCGGGTGTGTTCAAAACAAATTTCGCTATGAGTAAACGTGAGTAAACGTGGCAATAGCGATTTTTTTTTGAAAATAAACGGAAAGTAAAATCGTTTTACAAGAATTTGCTGATTTGATTGAAACCTACAAAGCTTGTGACAGGAAGAAATCATGGTAATACCTCCGCTTTTCCTGTATAGAGGCAGCGTCACCGCCAACGCTGGTAAGCGAGTGCGATAGTCCCAGCTTGTAGGTATGCTAGGAAAAACAAAGTGAAAGAGTTGAACTTCAAGCTAGCGATTCAAATGAGTTTTGATTTACAAAATAACAAGCATGGACTATAGCGGATTAGAGCAAACTCGAGCAAACTCCCTTACTAATGTGAAATCAAAAATGTGTTCTGCGAACACGTTATAGGTTAGCCGTAACCGGGTCTGGGCTGAGATATCGATTGAGAATATTTTCTTTAATATTTCTATATACTTATTAGCGAGGGGTCCATTAGATTCTGGATTATCATAATTTGATAACGTGGCGCTACAGTCAGGAATGAACCTGGGCCTCAACCAATATGCCTCTTAAATTAGCCCGGTCCTTAGCTAATTCACTCTAGTTGCGCATTTCAAGTTGGTTGAGTTCTGATCTAATTGTGCGCGCCACTTAATGCGAAGCCCAGTCCTTAGCTAACTGCCTGTAGTTACGCACTCCAAGCTGGTTGAGTTCGGATTCTAATTGTGCGCGCCACTAAAGGCGAGGTCTTCCTCTACGGCGTCCGACGTCTGGCTGGGAATCGCAAACTCTGCGAACCGGAGTATAAGTTTCTATTCGTTTTACATATCCCAGTCGGGTTGGGATCTTAATCCCGATAACCAAAATCCCGAAAACCGGAAATCCCGAAAACAAATCAGAAAACGAAGTCCAGAACGAAATTAGATACCCAAATCTAATTGGAACTGGCCCTCCAGATGAAGGGTTGTGCTTTGCGTTAACTACCCACTCATTTAAGAAACCATTGTTACGAACCAAACAATAGCCCCAGAAAGGACGGATTTTATTGTTGTCAACCCTGATAAAGGAAAAAAGGACAACGACGTTCGTATCTGCACCTGGAATGTGAGAAAATTAATCAGCGGACGTGCAAGCGAACAACTTGCGGAATCCATAAAATGCTACAAAGCCGAAAAAACTGCCAGCAAAAGAGGATGAAGAACTGTGACATGTACTACAGACCGTATTATAGTGAGCAGAAACAGCGACTATTCGGATGCAGATTTTTTACAAGTGCCACACTTAGGCAAGAAGTCTAATGTTGCCAAGACATTAGCGAACGCATTACAACTATTCGCATCAAGGCCAAATTTACCAATATAAGCATTATATACGCTCAGTCTACAACGGAGGAAAAATATGATATAGATAAGGGTTGCTCTTTGACAAAACCTATGAGCGACTACTGAAGTATGATTGTTTATTCTTGCTGGAAAATCTTAACGCTAAGGTATGAAGAGAAGACATCTTTAGCAGTATTGTCCGGAAAAATAGCCTACAGGACAACACGTCTAGTAACGGACTTATGATAATTGACTTCGCAACGGGACGAAATGACAATATAGCCAGCACACCAGGATATGGCGGTCTCCTGGATAATCGAACAGTCAACCTTATTGATCACACTGCGATAGATAAGAGTCTCGAATGGTTGCCCGAATATCCAGAGGAGCTAACATCGACTCGCACTACTACTTTGTTGCAGACAATGTAAGAATGCGGATATCCACCAAACCACAACAATCCAGTAATACCGTGAAAAAATGTAATGTCGAAAGAATACAATCGCAAGAGACCGCCAAGACCAACGGGCAACGCGTATCTCCTAACCTGTCGATTAACACCATACATCCAGCATCGAATTTCGAAGAACAATGGCAATGATGCCACCAAGCCATTAGCCGCAACTGATGTGCTAGGTTTCTCGCGGCTAACAATACGAAGCCCCTGGTTTGATGAGGAATGCCGACAGATGATCGCAGCCAAGAACGAGGCCTACAAGGCTAAGCTGCAGGTGAAGACGAGAGCTGCCGTTGAGCTCTATAGGCAGAGAAGAAAGGAAGAACAAAGGATATTCAGAAAGTCGAAAAAAGAGCATGAAAAGCGCGCAAGCGATGATATGGAGCCACTCCAGGAACGATGTTTGCAAGTTTTACCAACGTTTAGAACGTCGAAGCTAAGGATACAAGAATCGAACAGAATTCTGTTGAGATAAACAAGGAAATATCGTAGTTGAGACACAGTCGATATGGATGAACCACTTCTGCAGACTGTTAAACGGCGATGACGAACAACATTCCGCTGTCAGGTAGGACGCACCATTCAATATTAGGGATGACATCGAAAACTACCAACCACCCGACAAGAGTGAAGTGAATAGCAATATCTAAACTCAAGCTTAAAAGGCTGCCGGAAATGTAAGCTTTATAAAGTCGGCGCATACGACTTCGTTAGCAGCGTTAGTAACGTCGCTGAAACGTTTCCTGAAAGGAGACCCTCCAAACTATGGCAACTACAGAGGCATAAGTCTTCTCAATATCGCAAACGAGATCCTATCTGCCGCAATCAGTGTGGTTTTAGGCCAGGAAAGTCCACAACTGATACACTTCGGCAGATCCTGGTAAAAACCTAAGGAGCCCAAATCGATACCCACCACCTATTCATCGATTTCAAAGCCGCATACGACTGCATTTGTAGAGACGAACTATAGAGAGCCATGTCAAGTTTTGGTATGCGGCTCAAACTAGTCGGCTTGTGTATTCTCAATGAATACACGATGAAGGGATCTCACTGCTCCATCAGGATCGGAAACGACCTCACCGACACATTCGATACCAAAAGATTATTTCTGCAAGGCGATGCGCTGTCATGTGAATTCTTCAACTTGATTCTGGAGAGGCTTGTGCAATTTTCCAAAAATCGGTTGATCTACTAGCATACGCCGACGATATTGACATCATTTGTAGGACCCAACGTGATGTCATAGCCACGTTTGCTAGTATAGAGAGGGAAGCGGCAAAAGGTTTTAGCAGTAAATGACGGCAAGACGAAGTATATGCTGTCAACACGAAAGGACACACAACATCGACGAATTGGACCGAACGTCAACATTGACAGATCTAACTTTGAGGTAGTACGGGACTTTGTCTATCTCGGCTCCGCTATTAACTCTGACGTCAACATATAGTCAGAAATTAAACGAAGAATTACACTTGTCAACCGCTGTTTTTTCGGGCTAAGAAGGCAATTTAGAAGTATAGCCCTTACTCGAACTACTAAGGAGATCTTATATATGACCCTGATTGTCCCAGTCCTGCTCTACGGCGCTGAAGCATGGTCTCAAAAGCGTATGAAGAACTCCTTGGTCGATTTGAGAGGAAATTTTTTCGAAAAATCTTCGGTCCCGTTTGCGTTGACGGGCTATGGAAACGAAGATTTAACCAAGAACTATACGAGCTGTACAGCGACATGCCCCTGGTGAAAAAAAAACTTCGCACTGGGCGTTTAAGCTGGCTAGGGTATGTAGAACGAATGTATACCAATACTCCGGCTCGCAGAGTTTTCGATTCACAGGCAGATTTCGGACGCAGTAGAGGAAGACTTTAAGAGACAAGTAGAAACCGACCCTAACCAACTTGGAGTGCGCAACTAGAGGCAGTTGTTTAAGAACCGGGCTAATTGTGGACGCATGTTGTCTGAGGCCCAGGTTTATTCTGGACTTAGGCGCCACTTAAGTGAGTAAATATGTTGATTGGCGCCCAGCTATGTATGTTAGCTAAAAACAAATTGTTGCTCCAAGTTAATTTAAAGGACGTTTTTGTGAGCATAAGTACTTCACCGTTTCCTCCATTAATTGTGTAAATTAAAACCATTATTGAGACATAATTGTCTCTCCCCATTTCCCTCGCTGTCAACCCTCTAATTAACAAGTCAACAAAGAAATATTTCCTCTACCCACAGATTTAAATCATTGTTATCTTCGACAAGCGTAAAACCCTTTTTCCAAACATCGTTTCCATCACAAAATGGTTATTTCCCACTCCATTTGTTAGCCTTATAGTCAAAAAGCAGTTTGCCGTCAATTTACAAAAGCATTTGCTTATTCTAGAATAACCTATTAAATAATAATTTCGGGCAACCCTCCAACCCCATCCAGCATCCCCCCACATACTATAAACAATTTTCAAAATGGAAATTCAAATATTGAAAGGATACCCCCAAACGGTGGCATCATCCCCATCCTCCGGCATAACATTTTAAATTTAATGGATTCCTCCGCAAATTGTAGGCGTTCGCTAGTTACCCTGAAGTCATCAAAGCATAATTATCTCAATTCGTCAAGGAGTTGATAAGAGTCCTGTTGATAAAACTGAGCTTCCACCAAATCCTTCGTTAGGGGTGTATTGGTCTCCATTTCGGCTGTGCCATTTAAGTGCTGCAATTACCCGAATCAAAAAATCCTCTCCTTAATGAAGTGGAGACAGAACAAGAGTCCTTTTTGGAATTGAATCGTACAAGGATATAATTCTTAAAAGTGTCGCGCAAATTCCCAATAAAACTTAGGCGGTCCGATAGGGTGGGCAAGGACTACGAATAAAAAGTTATTGCCTTTGCTTGATCCACTAGTTGGTGCGCAATAAAGATGCACTAACGAAAAAAAAAAAAACGAAGATTAAGACTTCCATGGCAAGGGCAACGACGCGTATGAATAATGACAAGTAATGGGGTGGAACTAACCTCCTGAAATGGAACGGCACGATGATGCTGATTCAGCATTATGAATTTCCATGCTCTTGGTGAATAAATTCAAGATGAAACATAAAACCGACCTCCTGTGTATGCCCCAAGAACAGGAAGAGGAACGTGAGAAATGTTGTTATAAAGTGCTTAAATCCGCATCTCTTCGTGGTGGTATTTATAGGAAGTGAAGTTCTGTCTCTCTCCCGTTGGGAGATGGCGAAAGGTCAGAGCAATGTTTCATTTTGGATAAATCTGTGAGGAGTTTTTTTTTTTGTTTCCAGACACCTGCACACATTACTTGGTGGAAAGGGGGAGATCTATTCCTGGTTTTGTGCCGTTGTGAAATTGGAAAGACTAATGGAGTAGACTTGTGAGAAAGTTTTGATGGCAAAGCCATAAATAGCTGACGAGTGTACCATGGTTACCAGTTTGACTGATAGTAATGATGATAAAATTACTACCGCCAGCACGTAAGGATGCTTGAATGAATTATGTCAAGAAAATATTTATTTGAGGTCGAGTGGACCTTTGTAAGTTGAATTTACCGCAAAGGAGGAGAAGCAGGTATGTACAGACCAATAAATGTTGCGTATACGCCTAAGGTATTCAATAAGTTGGTGCTTGAGAAAGTTTCAAGAGTCTGATTTTGGTCAATATTTGGAAGGCGACTAAGAAAATGAATGTTGGGTAAGCCAGTTAACTTGGTCAGATTAGAAATTAGGATTTTATGAACTTCCATTAAAACATCAAATTTATATTTTTGGAGGGGTCGGTCGACTATCAACGCATTTCATGTTATACGTCAGTTGAGATTGGTGGGTGATGTAGGGCGATTTTTCACCCTGAGCGGCGTCAGTTTGTCCACTCGGTGTTCCTTTGACTACTCATCAATTGTACTTGTCTTACGTTCCATTGGTAACCATCAGTTACTGGTTTCGTACAATCTTATAAGCGCGAGCGATAAAACCAGAATTCTAGACAAAAACCTGCAACAATATTAGAGGCTCGTCAGAGTGCACATATTCCATGTCAGGTAGCAGCGGAGAGCGCCCAATGTAGAGTAAAAGGTGGCGCCCACAGTCCCACAGTTAGGATGGGAAAAGTGAATAACCTTAATGAGATCTCGTGATGATCTGACAAAGCATGATGGGTAGTATCAATTGTCAAGAAACTAAGCCGTTCGGAGTTGGCATAAAACAAGAAGTCCCATCGTGCAAAAAGTAAACACATGAATGATTGTGATTTACATATAAGTGGTAATAAGAAGCCTGTTGCACCAACAAAAAAAAATGTTTCGACATATTTGGACAACAGGTCTACTAAAAATCGTATGGGTAAGTCAGGCCCCAGGAACAGATATTGTGGTAGATAAGCCAAAATACCAAAGGACCCTCAATACCAAAGTGGATAATGATGGCCAGTGTCCTAGTTGTATGTAATAAACTAGAACTGGCCCTCCAGGTTGGACCTTTAAGTTTTAGGTAGAGCTTTGGATTAACTACCCACCGATGGAAAAAATTATTGTAAAACAACCGATAACCTCGAAAAGGACTGTTTTTTTTTTTATGGCTATACCAAAAATACAAATTTTTGGCGCAACAGGCTTGCTAGTACCCAATGCCGAGCTCTCTCACAACCCTGTGCGTGTGTGCGTTTATTTCTTGCCCCATGGCGGGACCTCTTGTATTATGCCGGCTCTGGACGGCGAATGTGGGATAAGCTTTTCTTGACAATTGCTACTACTCGGCTGATTTTGTCAGCTTATCATGAGAGGAGGGCCACTAAAAAATCATTTAGGTGTTGTTACGGCTGGGAATCGAAATACAAAAAAAGGCAACGAAGTTCGTATCTGAATCTAGGATGGAGGAAATTTAATAGTACAGTTGCAGGCTAAAAATTTGCAACACCCCTAATCTGCTACAAAGCCGATATCACTGCGATCCATGAAATATGATGGGATAGAATGATGGGTGACATCTACTACGGATCGTGTTGTAGTGAGCAGAAACAGCGACTATTCGGATGTGGATTTGTTATAAGTACCAGACTTAGGCAAGAAGTCATATGTTTCCAAGGCAAACGCATTGTAACAATCCGCATCAAGGACGAATTCGCCAACATACGCCTTATATGCACGCACGACCTAACGGAGGAAAAAAAATTTATATTGCTATGGACTGCTTCTACGAGCTTTTTGACAAAACCTATGAACGACTACCGAATTATGATGTTAAAATCGTTCTGGGCGATTTAAATGCAAATGTAGGAGGAGAAGACATCTTTAGCAGTTTTGTCGGAGAACACCACCTAAACGCAAAACCCGTCTGGCAACGGATTAGGCCAACTTAACTGTGCCAAGAAGCACGCATCCAGTATTTTGGATGTCCGAACATTCCTTGGGGCTTACTTTGCTTCGGATCACTACCTTCTTACAGCCAAGGTAAGAATGTGGGTATCGACCAATAAACCAGAAACACTGTAAAAAAATGTAAAGTCGACAGATTGCAACCGCAAGAGACCGCCAAGTCCCTCTCTCAACCTCTTGACTAAAAATATGGCAACGATTCCAACAGGCCATTCGATCAGTTGCAACTGATGTGCGATGTTAGGAGCTCCCGCCGGCTGGACACACATGGTTTCATGATTAATGTCGACAGATGCTCGCAGCCAAGATCGACTCGTACAAGGCTAAGCTGCATGCATAGACGATAGCTCTATAGGTAGAGAAGAAAAGAAGAGCATCGGCTTACAGAAAGAAGGAAAAAGAGCAAGCAAAGCACGCGGTCGAGAATATATAGAGGTGCCACTCCAGGAATTATGTTCGCAAGTTTTATAAAGCCAAAATAAATAACATGGTAAGTAACATCCACCAACTATAAACCAAATCTGGTCGGATGAAAGTATGCCTCAAAAATGTATGCCACACAAAAGGAGACCCTCTGAACCAACCACTGAGACTTTAGTCTCCTCAACATCGCCTACACGATCCTATCTGCGGTAATATGTGAACGTCTGAAACCGTTTACCAACAACCTGGTCGGTCCGCATCAGTTTTTGGGCCAGGAAAGTCCACAACCGATCAAATTTTCATACCTTGGCAGATCCTCGAAAAAACCCAAGAAGTTCAAATCGATACCCATCATCTAATCTTCGATTTTGAAGCCGCATACGACAGCATTTATTGAGACGAACTACACAGAGCCATGTCCAGTTTTGGTATACCTCCCAAACTCGATCGTTTGTGTAGAATGACGATGGAGAATTCTGGCTGCTCCAGCAGGGTTGGACATATTCGATATCAAAAAATAAGTTCGCAAGGCCATGCACTGATTCTTAGGCAAATTATGCAAATCCGCTGACGATACTGACATCATTGTTAGGACAGCCCGTGATGTCATAGCCACGTTTGCTATTCTAGGGAAAGAAATGTCAAAATTCTTCAAATGGAGGTAAAATAAAGTACATGCTTTCAAATCAAAAGGACACACAACATCGAGAATTTGGCAGAACATCACCATGACTGATATAACTTTGAGTTAGTACGAGACTTGTACACATTGGCTCTGCTATTCACTCAGACAACACCATTTCGTCATTAATTAAACGAAGAACTACTTCTTCTCGTTGAATTCGTCACCAATGGCAGCAAACAAGGAACGCGCACTTTTCTCTTGGTCAGGCCTACCGCAGTCCAACGTGAACTTGTTGGAATGATCATCGAGTATTTCGAATAGAAGGGATTTAAATTGGTAGCCATGAAATTCATGTGGGCTTCCGCGGACTTTTTGAGAAGCAGGCAGAGGCCTGCTCGCGCTTCCTTCCTTTCATTGGTTAATTACATGAGCTCCGGCCCAGTAGTTCTAATGCTTTGGAAGGTTTAAAGGACATCAAGATAAGATTGGTGCCACCAACTGTTCTGACTCTCTGCCAGGCACCATTCGTGGTAATTTTTGCATCCAAGTCGGAAGCAAAATTGTCCACGCTTCCGATCCGGTTGAATCTGCTTTATGGTTTAACGAAAGCGATTTGGTCTCATAGACTCCAACTGCCGAGGTCTGTGTCTACGAATAACTTATAGCCTGCTGGTTCGGATTCGTTGCTTTTATTATTTTAAGCAGACAATTCTTAAAACATTTCCAACTTTCGATAATGTAACGGAAAAAATCAAAACAAATGTGTTGCCAACAGCTGTATCAGGCTAAGAAGGCAATTTATTAGTAAGGCCCTCACAAGAACTACTAAGGAGATCCTGTATAAGACCCTGATCATCCAAGTCCATCTCAACGGCGCTGACCTTATCAAAATTGGACAAAGATAGCCTTGGTCGGTTTGAGAGGAAAATTCTTCGAAAATCTTCGCTCTCGTTTGCGTCGACGGGCTATGGAGAAGATGATCTAACCAAGAACTATACGAGCTGTGAAGCGACATGCGGTTAGTCAAAAAAGTCGTTTAAGATGGCTACGACGGACATGTAGAACGAATGGACACCAATAATCCGGCTTGCTGAGTCTTCCAATCCCAGGCAAACGTCAGGCGCAGCAGTCAGGAATGAACCTGGGCCTCAACCAGCATGCCTCTCAAATTAGCCCAATCCCTAGCTAACTGCCTCTAGTTGCGCACTACAAGTTGATTGAGGTAAGTTTCTACTTGTGCGCGCCACTTAAGGCGAGGTCTTCCCCTACTGCATCCGACGTCTGGGAATCAAAGACTCTGCGAGCCGGAGTATTGGTGTCCATTCGTTCTCCATGTCCTAGCCATCTTAAACGTCCAATGCGTAGTTTTTTACAAGCGGCATTTCGCTGTACAGCTGGCATAGTTCTTGGTTGAATCTTCGTCTCCATAGCCCGTCAACGCAAACGGAACCGAAGATTTTTCGAAGAATTTTTTTCTAAAATCGACAAAGGATTTCTTCATCTGCTTTTGAGAGGGACCATGCTTCAGCGCCGTAGAGCAGGACTGGGATACTCAGGGTCATATATAGGATCTCCTTAGTAGTTCGAGTGGCGGCTTTACTCTTCTGAATTGCCTTCTTAGCACGAGGAAACAGCGGTTTGCAAGAGTAATTCTTCGTTTAATTTCTGAAGAGATGTTTGTTGGTTCCCAACATAACTCAACACTCAACAGCAAAGACTCAACACTTAAATTCATTTTCACAAATTTTTGTAAAACTTAAAATTCCCCCGCGCGCGACACATTTGACTTGTGGTTATGACGTATTTAAGTATTGAGATAGTTTCCGGAATGCATGCAATTTATGCACTCAAAACAGAGGCTACGCATTGCCGGTAACTATCGTCAAGACATAGAATACTTGAAAGCCAAGAATGTTGATTAAAAAATTCAAATTTAATAATAAAAACTCAAAAGGGCTTGCGCACAACCGATAACGAAAACAAAACACGCGGAACTGTCAAATGTGTCAATGCGTTAGAATGCCAATACAGCCTCTCTTCTCCAACGTACAGCACCCACATTAAGAAGGTACATAGTTGGTGTCACCAACCAATTAGGCAAATTATAAAACCTTAATGTTAATGATGGACGAATACACTGGAGAAGGGAGGACTTTCCCACTCACACTAACACTGAGATAGTGGGGCATTGTTTAGAATATAAACAAAAGAGAGCAATGTTAATGTATAGTAGTATTGTTAGTGTTAGTAATAGAAAATTAGATTAAATACGTGTAAGGTCACTGACCAAAAATAAATAACAGCTGTTAATTGCATTCGGCTAGTACACATAAGAAAACGAGATTTCCTCGATGGTAACATAGCAGAATGCAAATCACTCTACCGAGATCACTGTAAGAGTTACATTCCAATAAATAGTCTTTATAACGTGAAATTCAAGCGTTTTCTTTGCCCATCATTCCCTTTAAAGGTGATAACGTGTCTATTCGCCAAATTGACCTCCTTTTGATCGGGATTGTCTGAGTCGCCTACTTAGACCAACTAATCTGTATTCTGTACTCCCCTAGTACAGAACAATGTTGTTATATCGGAGCCGAGATAGATAAAGTCCCGTGCTACCTCAAAGTTATATCTGTCAATGGTGACGTTCTGGCCAATTCGTCGATGTTGTGTGTCCTTTCGTGTTGACAGCATATACTTCGTCTTGCCCTCATTTACTGCTAAACCCATTTTTGCCGCTTCCTTCTCCATACTAGCAAACGTGGCTATGACATCACTTTGGGTCCTACCAATGATATCAATATCGTCGGCGTATCCTAGTTGTTCTACAGATTTTTGGAAAATTGTGCCCCTGGTGTTGGCTCGTGAGTTTTGCACAATCCTCTCAAGAATCAGATTGATGAAGTCACATGACAGCGCATCGCCTTGCCTCAATCCTTTTTTGGTATCGAATGTGTCGGTGAGGTCGTTTCCAACCCTGATGGAGCAGCGAGAATTCTCCATTGTCATCCTACACAAACGGACGAGTCGGTCCGGTATACCAAAACTAGACATGGCTCTGTATAGTTCGTCTCTACAAATGCAGTCGTATGCACATTTGAAATCGATGAATAGGTAGTGGGTATCGATTTTGACATCTTGAGTTTTTTTCCAGGATCTGAAGATGTGTGAAAATTTGATCGGTTGTGGACTTGCCTGGCCTAAAACCATACTGATTAGGGCCGAGCAAGTTGTTGGTAAGCAGTTTCAGGCGTTCACACATTACGGCAGATAGGATCTTGTAGGCGATGTTGAGGAGACTGATGCCTCTGTAGTTTGCGCAGTTAAGAGGGTCTCCCGCATTATGGATTGGGCAAACGATGCTTAGGTTCCATTCTTCAGGCACTCTTTCTTCCGACCAGATTCGGCTTATGAATTGGTGCATGTTACCAAGTCACCTCCGCCAGCCTTATAAAGCTCGATGAGAAATCCGTCATTTCCGGCAGCCATATTAAGCTTCAGTTTAGATATTGCTATGCTCACGTCACTCAGGTCAGGTGGTTGACAGTTCGTCCTGCCTGACAGCGGAATGTTGTTCGTCATCGCCGTTTAACTGTCTGCAGAAATGGTTCCTCCATATACTCAGCATCGACTGTGTCTCAACTACGATATTTCCTTGGTCATATCAACAGGTTTCTGTTCGAGCCTTGTATCCTTGGTTTTGACGTTTAATACTTTGGTAAATCTTGCGAACATAGTTCCTGTAGTGGCACCTATCTATATCCTCGATCGCGCGTTTTGCTTGCTCTTTTTTCTTCTTTCTGAAAAGCCGGTGTTCTTCACTTCTTCTCTGCCTATAGAGCTCAACGGCAGCTCTCGTCTTCACCTGCAGCTTAGCCTTGTAGGCCTCGTTCTTGGCTGCGAGCATCTGTTGGCATTCCTCATTAAACCAGGGGATTCTTGCTGGTGGGCGCGAGAGACCTAGCACATCAGTTGCGGCTGATCTAATGGCTTTTTTGAAAGCCAATTTGTATAGCATATGCAAAACCTAATTTTTTGTCGAAACATAACAATTTTAATAAACTGGCTGAACAATATGTTGCAGCGACAATGCCGTTTACCATATTTCATTCCCATAAAGCCCACATTTTGGCGATATAAATATAAATAATTGGATCCGCACAAAGGCTTTCTCATGTTTTATTTTTATTGTTAGTTTTGGAGCATTTTTTGATATCTTGTTTGCCTTACATTTCATGTTTCATTAATTTTTATTTTTCGCGGCCTAATAACGGGTGATCCAAGTAGAGATATTTTTTTCAATAGCCTTTTTTGACAGATCACGTGTGAGTCGTGTCATGCTGTCATGTTATTTTTGTTTAGTATTGTTTGGCATTTCATAATGGAAAGACTTACGCGTGAACAACGCTTACAAATTGTTCAACTTTATTATGAAAATTTACGTTCTGTGAGGAATGTGTTTCGTGCACTTCGCTCAACTTATGGTCAACATAATCGGCCTACTGAGCGTACTATTCGCAACACCATCACCCATTTTGAGACCCAGCGTTCATTATTGGATAATATTCGACCGAATAGACCACGTCCAGCACGCTGTGAAGAAAATATAGCTGCCGTAGTTGAGAGTGTACACGAAGACCGTAGAGAGTCGATTCGGCGACGTTCGCAGCAACTCGGACTGACGTATGGAACGACTTGGCGCATTTCACGTCAAGATCTTAAATTGAAAGCGTACAAAACACAGCTTGTGCAACAACTGAAGCCGCTCGACAATCCCAAGCGACATCGCTTCGCTCTATGGGCTCTTGAAAAGTTCCAAGAAGATCCGACGTTTTCGAGGCAAATTTTGTTTAGCGATGAGGCCCATTTCTGGCTCAATGGGTATGTAAACAAACAAAATTGCGGCATTTGGGTGAAGAGCAACCTGAAGAGATTGAAAAACTGCCACTTCATGCAGAAAAAACAACGGTTTGGTGTGGTTTGTGGGCCGGTGGAATCATCGGTCCATATTTCTTTAAAAATTATGCCGGTGCGAACGTAACCGTCAATGGCGACCGTTATCGTGCCATGATAACCGACTTTTTGATGCCTGAAATTGAAGCTCGTGATCTCGGCGACACATCGCATCAATCAATCGACTTATTGAGAGAACATTTCGGTGAGCACATAATTTCACGTTTTGGGCCGGTCGATTGGCCACCAAGATCGTGTGATATCACACCGTTAGACTTTTTCCTGTGGGGATATGTAAAGTCAAAAGCTTATGCCGACAAAACCCGCTTCGATTCAGGCCTTGGAGGAAAACATCACGCGTGTCATTCGCCAGTTACCAGTCGAAATGCTCGAACGAGTGATCGAAAATTGGACTCAACGGATGGACCATCTGCGACGTAGCAACGGCCAACATATGATAGACATAATCTTCAAAAAATAAATGCCAAAGAAAGTTCTTTCAAATGATAATAAACATTCTCCATTAAATTTGAATTTTCTGTGTTTTTTTCTACAAAAAAGTAGGGAACCTCGAAATGGATCACCCTTTATTAATATTTGTTTGCCAGGATGAAAACTTTTCCAATCTCAGAAAAGTAGTCTTGAAAAGACTTGTTGGTGACCTGATAATTACTATCTTTTTAAACTGATTCGCAAGACATGATTTCCGTAGCTTACATAAAGTTACAGAAGCTATTTTCAGAAATACCATTCACAACATTTGAAGATGTTTGGTCAGAAATTTCTGTCAAAAGTCTACCAAATACCTAAATAATTTCAAAGCGAAAAAGTTTTAAAATAACTTTTAATTTTCCATCTAAAAATCAAAACAAACTAAAACAAAGAACATTCGCCTTTATCTACATAAATTTTTAATTTTTAAAAAATAAAAAATACTCAACAAGACCGTCAGTAACCATTAAAGCGCTTGCCTAGTAACCCGTTTAAAATCCCCATATGACAATGGCAATCCTTTCCCCATCCATATGTCTTTTATTTTACAAAATAATTGAAGAAAAACATTTTTTTTAAATTGAGGTTTCCAGAAGTTATACCGCCCGAAAACTTTCTACAACTTCAACCAATTTCAATATAAAAATTTTACTTGGTAAAAGTAAGGGCTTGGGATCCATTTGCACTCTATCCCTGTATTCAGAATATTTTTTTTTGGGATTCCTTTTAAAGGACAAACTTTCGTGCAGAGAAAAATCTCCCAACGGACACAACTACTACTCCCGACAGATTACAATAAGTTTGCTGAAGAATTTGTTCTCCCCATGGAAAGGTGAATCTTGTCCTTGATTGGGTGAACGGGGAGGCACAATTGCAGCATCATATTTTTTGTGGAACAAAAAAAAACTTTAACAATATAAATTCTTTTTTTTTGGGGCCAAAAATAAGGGCAACTTAAAAGAAATGAGGAAAAAGGGGAAAAAATGGAATCCCATAGAATTAAATTTACAAGTTGTAAAAATGCCAAGGGCGAGACAAAAGCGATGTACGAAGTATTATGGAAAAAAGTGCGTATAATTTTCCTTAACAAGATTTTGTTGCTGCTCATGATTTTGTTTCTTAATTGACATATTCCTGTGACGGTCGCTTGGAAAGGATGAACTTTGTTTCATTTAAGCGAACAATTCCGTTTCACCTTTTTGCAAGGTTGTGTAATACAAAACCCTTTATTGGGGTTGAGGGGTTTGAGGTGTGGTTTAGTGTTATTTTCTTAATTCTCTTTTTTAGGTTTTATTTTTGTGCAAATCCTGTTAAGGGTGAATTGGTAATTTAACCGGATATTTTGGTACACCGGAAAGAGGGGGGAGAGGTGTCACTTTACTTGGCTGACCTTTGTGTGGAAATTGAGAATATTTAACAGAAAATAAGAAGAAAACTATTACAAGTGTGATTATGTTGGATTAAACGAAAGGCACTTGTGACTTTGGGTGAGTTGTTCCAACGTATTTTTCAGCTAACCTGGAAGTTTTTGGTGGATTTAAGGCAGCAAAATACTGGATAGTTTAATAAATGTGAGGTGATCCTTAATAAATGCTTAAGTTTACAAGACATAAGCGAACGCATTGTAACAATCCGCTCACGCCCCAACGGAGGAAAAAGATGATATAGCTTAGGACTGCTTCTACGAGCTCCTTGACAAAACCAATGAGCGACTTCCAAAGTACGATTTTATAATCGCGCTGGGAAATTTTAACGAAAATTAAGGAAGAGTCGACGTACTTAGCAGTATTGACGGAAAACAAAGCCTATGGGACAAAACGTCTGGTAACGGACTTAGGCTAATTAACTTCGCTACGGAACGAAATGTCACTAAACCCAGCACACGGTTTCCTCACCGCGATGTCCATAAGGGGACATGGCGGTCTCCAGATCAGTGAACGGTCAACCAAATTGATTACATAGCGATAGACAAGAGGCACGCATCTAATGATTTGGATGTCCGAACATTCCGAGGAGTTAACATCGACTCGAACAACAAACTTGTTGCAGCACAAGTTGGAATGCGGATATTTACCACGCCACAACAATCCAGAAATACTGTAAAAAAATGTAATGTCGAAAGACTGCAATCGCAAGAGACCGCCAAGACCTTCGCGCAACGCGTATCCCTAAACCTCTCGATAAACACCATACCACCAGCATCGAATGTCGAAGAACAATGGCAACGATGCCAACAAGCCATTATATCAGCAGCAACCGATGTGCTAGGTTTCTCGCGCCCACCAACAAGAAACCCCTGGTTTGATGAGGAATGCCGACAGATGCTCGCAACCAAGAATGAGGCCTACAAGGCTAAGCTGCAGGTGAAGACGAGAGCTGCCGTTGAGCTCTATAGGCAGGGAAGAAGGGAAGAACACTGGCTTTTCAGAAAGAAGTAAAAAGTGCAAGAAAAGCGCGAGATCGAGGATATAGAGAGGTGCCGCTCCAGGAACGATGCTCGCCGGTTTTACCAAAGTGTAAAACGACAAAACCAAGGATACAATGCTCGAACAGAATTCTGTCGAGATGAACAAGGAAATATCGTAGTTGAGACACGGTCGATGCTGAGGAAGACCTCGCCTTAAGTGGCGCGCACAAGTAGAAACCTACCTCAATCAACTTGGAGTGCGCAACTGGAGACAGTTAGATAAGGACCGGGCTAATTGGAGAGGCATGTTGGTTGAGGACCAGGTTCATTCCGGACTGTAGCGCGACTTAAGTAAGTAAGTAAGATCCTTAATAAATATTATCCTTATGAGTTCCAATAAGGGCGGGTCGACTTTTTCATTTTAAAGACCCATGTATTGCTTTTTCATATGTCCGACATGGTTTTGTACAGCGGCACTGACCCTACAAGTCCCATTTAAAATTTAATGGCATATGTAAGTTGTTTTTGTGGGCATCGGTCCCTTGCTGCTATTGACATAACCCAACGATTCTAGATAAAGTCTGACAGGGTCAACTAGTACCATATTGATATAACATCCGCGGGGTATAACATTACCCTCAAATCTTTCATGCAGAATGATCATTTTAGTGTTCGCTCTGTAACACTTTGTCCTGGCGGAATTCCATGCCGTCCACGTTCTTATTATTCAATTTGGGCGACAAGAAATTGATTTTCTGCTGCAGTGCTGAAGAAATAGCGATAAAATAACTCTCCCGGCCCAAAATCCGCACCAAGCAGTAACTATATGCGGATGCATTGCAATAAAAATTTTTGGCGCAACAGGCTCGGCACTAAGCCAGGGTGTTTGTTCTTCTAACGCGATGGCGGGACCCACTGTTTTAAGGCGAGTTAAACTTTTCTTGATAATTGATACAAAATATAATTTTTTTTGGCGCAACAGGCTCGTTAGTACCCAGATCCGAGCTTTTTAAAAACATTTCATGTGTGGGTATCTCTTGCACGATGGTGGGACCTGATGTTTTATTCCCACTCCGAACGTCGAATTCGAGATAAGCTTTTCTTGACAATTTATGCTAATAGAACCATCACGAGAATAGGGCCAGTGAAAATAATTTTTGGTGTTGGTACGGCTGGGAATTGAACCCAGACCTTCTGCACGGCAGTTCATCGCACTAACCATCGCGTCACTGAGCCTGTCGCAATTTATACTACTCGGATGATTTTTCAGATCATCACGAGAGGAGGACCAGTTAAAAGCATTTTAGGTATCGCTACGGCTGGTGATCGAACACATACCTTCTTCGTGGCAGTTCATCGCACCAACAATCGAGCCACTGTGCCCGATGCATGTCAACCTGGTGAAATTTGCGTTGTTTGACGTCGTCAAATTTTGTGACAAATTTTGAAGTCCTACTTAGAACCCTACGCAGCCCAGTCAGCGTATTCTATGGTCATAAACTTTGAGCTCCTGCGTCTGTTGTATCTGGTACGGGTGCAGGTACGAGTACCAACGAAAAATTTGCCAAGTTGAGGCGAAGAATCGACTAAATGGGATCTTCTGCACACTATTACGGACGGCAACGATGTTTTCAACTGATAAGTGGTTCCTTGGACGATAGAGTGCTATCTGTTCGTACCAATGCATCTGTATAAAATGGACACATCATGTGCATTTTAAAATTCTGCCTTTACCATGACAAAATCGTGTATCTAGCACAAAATCGACGAAATACAATACCGTCACCATCGACAGATACTACTTTGAGGTAGGGTGGGACCTTACTACATCGCGAGATTATTATCACGGCATCTCGTCATAAATTAAACGAAGATATACTATTGCTGTTTAAGATGTCAATTTAGTAATTTAGTCTTTACTTGAACGACTAAGTTCTGTTTCATGGCGTCAAAGCATTGACCCAACTAAAATTGGATAGAGGAATCATTGTTCGTTTATTTGAAAAATTCTTCGGCAAATCCTCGGTACCGTTGACGGCCTTATCGAGACGATGGTCCAGCCAAGTGACATAGACACAATGCCTATACAGCGACTCTGACCGCCTTTAATAACCAACCAGAAATTCGTAGTATATGAACACCTCGACTTAATTGGCGCCCAAAAGTAGAAACCAACCTCAGAAACAAGAAGCCCGCAACTGCAGTTAGCTAGCGATCGGACTATTTAGAGAGGGATTTTCGTTAAGACCCAGGGCCATTGCTGCTACTTAAATAAAGTTGAGCAAGCCGTAGAAATTTGGCTATTTGTATCCAAATAGCACAACTGGATGGAGTGAGCTAAGGCCATAATGTTTTCTATGTGCTTTCAAACGACTAACAAAGTACGATGGTAAATTTATGATGGGAGATTTTAAAGCAAACGTTGGACGAGAAAGATCGTAAGTTGGTATTATCGAATAACTCAACCTATACAACCACGGATTAAGGATAACTGACTTCATTCTTACCTTGCCTGCAACAAGGTAGTGGTCCAAGCCGATAATAGCTCCTCGAAATGTTCGGACACCCAAAATACTGGATGCGTGCCTCTTGTTTATGTGATCAATTTGGTTGACCGTTCGTTGATTTGGAGAGCGCCATGTCCTTTAATGGATATCGACGTGAAAAAATCATGTGCTGGCTATAGTGGCATTTCCTTCCGTATAGCGAAGTCAATTAGCCAAAAATCCGTTCGCTGACATCGTGCATAGGCTGTGTTTTTCGACAATACTGCTAAATATGTCTGATCTTCCTACGTTTGCGTTAACATCTCCCAGCAAGATTTTAACATCGTTTTTCGGTAGTCGCTCATAGATTTTGTCAAGGAGCTCGTAGATGCAATGGTAAGCTTTATCATGTTTTTCCTCCGTCGAGGCGTGATATAAGGCTTTTGTTGACGGATTTGGCCTTGATGCGGATTGTTACAATGCCTTCGCTAATGTCTTGGAAACATAAGACTTCTTGCCTAAGTCTGGGACTTATAGCAAATCCGCTGACGAATAATCGCTGTTTCTGTTCACTATAACACGGTCCGTAGTAGATGTCACAGCTTTTCATCCTCTTTTTGCCCGGCCCATCGTATTTCCTGGATGGATGTTATATCTGCTTTATTGAAATTTAGGCCTTCCGATAGTTGTTCTCCTACACGTCTCCGAATTAATGTTCCCACATTTTATGTGAAGTTACGAACGTCGTTGTCCTCTTTTCGTTTAGCAGGTTCGTCATCAATATAATCAGTCCTTTCCGAGGGTGGTTAGTAAACCCAAAGCCAAATCCCCAAATTTAAGAATCGATGCCTTTATATTGGGCAGATATAAAACAGACTCAACTGAGATTCAAAAGGCAATCCGTTTAAGCGAAGTTGGTTAATTCAGAAAGATTAAGAAATACATAAATTCACAATAGGTGCAGTTATGTTCCTTATAAGTATTCTTGAACAGTATATATACCGCCCAAACTTGTCCGTATCTACAGGATGACAGTATAGTATTCCCTTTATCAGGGTAGGAAACGACCACACGACCACAAGACACATTCGATACCGACAAAGGATTCAGGCAAGGCAACGCACCGTCATCTGACTTCTTAAACATTATTCTTGAGATAATTTAGAAAAACACCCAAGGCTACACCAGACCATAGAAATGGTCCAGCATTCGAAAAGTATAGAAAAAGAAGCGGCAAAAATTGGTTTAGCATTAAATTAGCTTAATGGCCAAAAGACTTGGTCTTTTGTAAATATTTCGTCACTTTTTATCATCGACCTTCGGTAATAGCTCATAAGTTTTGTTAAGGCGCTCGTTGAAACAGTACTTCTGTTTGACTCCGTTGTGACTCTTTCGGAGCGCATATAAGACTTATGTGGGCAAATTATTAAAGGCACAAACTTCTTGCCTTATTTTCTAGCCCACAAAAATCCGAACTTTTTCTGTTTACTACAACCTGGGCCGTTGGAAAAAAAAAGTCACATCTTTTCCTTGTCCTTTTGTCAAGCTAATCACATTTCCTGGATGGCAGTAATGTCTTTTGCAGCAGCTTTAAGATTCTGCTAGTTGCTCTTGCACCTTTTCTGTGAAGTGCCCTGACTTTCAGTTGCAATTTTAAAGTCGAACCGAAAAGTGTGGCGTTCAGTGTGGAAGTGCAAAGTAGTTTTTAAAAACTTTCCTTCGAAAAAAATAGCTTTTGTGTCGGTGGGTATATGCCCAATTTTCATTTGAATTTGACATAAAGAGTTCAGACGGAAAAGAAACCTCGCCGGTGTTTGCTTTAAAGAGGTAAAGCCAGCTTTTGGCTCGATGAAAATAACCATATAAACCGTTTTACTTAATTTTTAAATTTTATATGAGGAGAATGTCAAATTATGATGATTTGTTACAATTTCAACTGTTTAATCAAAACTAATTTGTTTGGTTTTTTTTTTAATTTAAACAATCACACCCGAATAATGTTGAAATCAACCCTAAGCCTGCCATTTTCTGTTAAGGTTTAATTACTTGGTTTATGTCAGTAGTTTATATAAAAAAATGTCAACATTTATTTAATTACATAGTTTATGCCAGTGTGGTTTTACATCAACCACTGACAATATGTCATTGAATCCTTCAAACACGTAGCTCCAATCGTCAACATCAGCTAAACTCATTTATGATCAAAATAAACCCACGAAACAGCGGAAACGGTGTTTCAATTTTTTATTGACATAATCCAAAATATACAAACATACAACCGTATTGTAACTTTTTTTATGGTGTCGCATTAACGTCGCTCCTAAGTACCTAGCAGATTTATTTTACAATAAGGATCTGCCTCGCTAATGCGGTGATAAAATATTAATTTATGTAATAACCTAGAATCAACAAAAAAAATATAAAACGTCTTAGGGTTTTATGGACGCCATTATAGTATGTTCTGGTATTGTATGTAACTCGTTATATCGACATTTTTGCTTGAGTTTTACTTTATACGATATTTTATGCAGCGGCTTATGCAGGATGCCATTTGTCACGAAATTAAGGCAATTTGTGTAATAAATCTTGAGGGTACATGAGTTTCCTTTTCAATTTTTATTCAAATTAAAATCACGGTTAATTTTTAAACTTAGTGGGTTTTCTGAGATAAAACGATTGGCCTTACATCCCACCACCTGAGACTCTTTTTGATCCCAACATAATGTGAGCCAGGTCAGAATGGCACGGAATGAATACGCGGCCTGCTGTAACAGGCGAAACTAGACAAGCTGCTTCGACATATTCGGACAACAGGTTGCCTATCAATTTCAAGGGTAAGTCAGGCCCCTTGAACAGAGATGGTGGCGGATGAACAGAAAAGATGGTCCCGTGTCCTAGGGGTATCTAATAACATGCAACTCCAGTTTGGGGATGGTGCTTTGGGTTACCTACCCAACCATGGAAAAATATGTATGCTACGAAGCAACCAATAGCATCGGAAAGGACTGATTTTATTGTTGGCGACACGGCTAAGCGAAAAAAAGACAACGATGTTCGTGTCTGCACCTGGAATGTGAGAACATTGAACTGGAGAGGGGCAAGTGAACAACTAGCGGAAGCCCTAATCTGCTACAAAGCAGACATTACTGCCATCCAGAAATACGATGGGATGGGCCGGGCAAAAAGAGGATGAAAGACTGTGACATCTACTACGGACCGTGTTATAGTGAGCAGAAACAGCGACTATTCGGAAGCGGATTTGTTTTAAGTGCCAGACTTAGGCAAAAAGTCTTATGTTTCCAAGACATTAGCGAACGCATTGTAACGATCAGCATCAAGGCCAAATTCGCCAACATTAGCCTTATATGCCCTCACGCCCCAATGGAGGAAAATGATGATATAACTCAGGACTGCTTCTATGAGTTCCTTGACTAAACCTATGAGCGACTACCGAAGTACGATGTTAAAATCGTGCTGCGAGATTTTAACGCAAAGGTAGGAAGAGAAAACATATCTAGCAGTATTGTCGGAAAACATAGCCTACACGACAACACGTCTGTTAGCGGACTTAGGCTAATTGACTTCGCTACGGAACGAAATTCCCCTAAAGCCAGCACACGGTTTGCTCACCTCGATATATATAAAAGGAAATGGCGTTCTCCAGATCAACGAATGGTCAACCAAATTGATCACATAGCGGTAGACAAGAGGCACCCATCCATTATTTTGGATGTCCGAACATTCCGAGGAGCTAACATCGACTCGGACCTCTATCTTGTTGCAGCCGAGGTTAGAATTCAGATATCCACCACGCCACAACAATCCAGAAATACTGTAAAAAAATGTAATGTCGAAAGACTGCAATCGCAAGAGACCGCCAAGACCTTCGCGCAACGCATATCCCTAAACCTCTCGATTAACACCATACCACCAGCATCGAATGTCGAAGAACAATGGCAACGATGCCAACCAGCCATTAGATCAGCAGCAACCGATGTGCTAGGTTTCTCGCGCCCACCAACAAGAAACCCCTGGTTTGATGAGGAATGCCGACAGATGCACTCAGCCAATAACGGGGCCGTTGAGAGCTGCCGTTGTTCGCAAGTTTTACCAAAATGTAAAACGTATAAACCAAGGATACAAGGCTCGAACAGAAACCTGTCGAGATGAACAAGGAAATATCGTAGTTGAGACACAGTCGATGCTGAGGAAATGGAAGAACCACTTCTGCAGAGACTGTTAAACGGCGATGACGAACAACATTCCGCTGTCAGGAAGAACGAACCATTGGTAACGACAGCGAAGGCTGCCAACCACCCGACTTGAGTGAAATCAAGATAGGAATATCTAAACTGAAGCTCTGTAAGGCTGCTGGAAATGACGGCCTTCCCGCCGAGCTTTATAAAGTCGGCGGAGATGACTTGCTGGTCAGAAGAAAGTATGCCTGAAGAATGGAACCTCAGCATCATCGTTTGCCCGATCCACAATACAGCATACCCTCTAAACTGCGCCAACTACAGATGCATAATACTCCTCGACATCTCCTACAAGATCCTATCTGCCTTAATATGTAAACGCCTGAAACCGTTTACCAAAAACCTGCTCGGCCTTTATCAGTGTGGTTTGAGCCCAGGAAAGTCCACAACCGATCAAATCTTCACACTTCGGCAGATCCTGGAAAAAAAACCCAAGAAGTCTAAATCGATACCCACCACCTATTTATCGATTTTAAAGCCGCATACGACATGTAGAGACGAACTATACAGAGCCATGTCTAATTTTGGTATACTCGTCCGTTTGTGTAGGATGACGGTGGAGAATTCTCGTTGCTCCATCAGGGTCGGAAACGACCTCACTGACACATTCGATACCAAAATAGGATTACGGCAAGGCGATGCCCTGTCATGTGACTTCTTCAATCTGTTTCTTGAGAGGATTGTGCAAAACTCACAATCCAACACCAGAGGCATAATTTTCCAAAAATCTGTACAACTACAAGCATACGCCGACGATATTGACATCATTGAAAGGACCCAAAGTGATGTCATAGCCACGTTTCCAAGTATAGAGATGGAAGTGGCAAAAATTGGTTTAGCAGTAAACGAGGGCAGTGGGTTTAGCTGTCAACACGAAAGGACACACAACATCGAGGAAATTAACAGAACATCACCATTGAGATCTAACTTTGAGGTTGTACGGGACTTTTTCTATCTCGGCTCCGCTATTTACTCTGACGACAACATCTTGTCAGAAATTAAACGAAAAATCACTCTTGCCAACAGCTGTTTCCTCGGGCTAAGACGGCTATTCCGTAATACAGCCCTCACTCGAACTATTAAAGAGATCCTATATAAGACCCTGATCTACCCATTCCTGCTCTACGGCGCTGAAGCACGGATCCTATCAAAAGCGGATAAAGAAATCCATGGTCGATTCAAGAGGAAAATACTTCGAAAAATATTCAGTCCAGTTGGCGTTGACGGGCTATGGAGACGAAGATTCAACCAAGAACTATATGAGCTGTACAGCGACATGCTCCTGGTCGAAACACTCCGCATTGGACGTTTTAGATGGCTAGTACATGTAGAACTAATGGACACCAATACACCGGCTCCCATAGTCTTCGATTCGAGTAGGAGAAGACCTCGTCTTAAGTGGGGCGCACAAGTAAAAACCGACCTCAACCAACTTGTTGTGAACAACTGGAGGCAGTTAGCTAAGGACCGGGCTAATTGGTGAGGAATATTGGTTTAGGACCAGGTTAATTCCGCACTGAAGCACTACTTTAGTAAGTAAATAAAGTAACTGCCTCCAGCTACTCGACGTCTGACTAGGAATTGAGTCTGCAAATCAGAGTATTGATGTGCATTGGATCTATAAAACTAGGCATCTTAACCGTCCAATGCGGATAGTTCGTATTTAACTCTTCGTCTCCGTAGTCCTTCATCTCAATAAATGCTATCATATATGCGCATTTCAGGTTTATGAATTATTGTGATCGAGTAATGAATCCAAAACAATACCCTCAACCCGTTGTGCCACTTAAAATTTATCAGAGAGTTTTAGGATTTTGGGCCAGCAGTATTGACCACCAACGGGCTCAGTGGTGCGATGGGTATTGCGATGAACTACCGCGCAGAATTTATTGGTTAGGATTCCCAGTCATTGCTACTTATAACGATTTTCACTGGTCCTCCTCTCATGATGATCTGACAAATCATCCGAGTAGTAGCAATTGTAAGGAATAGCTTATCTCAACTTCGCCGTTCGGAGTTGGCATAAAACAGGAGATCCCACCATGGTACAAGAGGTACACACGCACACATGAATGGTTGTGAGAAAGCTAGGTACTTATGAGCCTGTTGCACCCAAATTTTTTTTTTTTTTAGTATCGATCATCGGCCATCAAGGGACCTAACTATCCCTTGAATAGAGAGGATGGCGGATGATCGATACTAAAAAAATGAGCAACAGGCGCATAAGTACCTAGCTTTCTCACAACCATTCATGTGTGCGTGTGTATATGTACGATGGTGGGATCTCCTGTTTTATGCCAACTCCGAACGGCGCAACAGGCTCGTTAGTACGCAGGGCCTAGCTTTCTAGGCGCAACAGGCTCGTTAGTACTCTGGCCCTAGCTTTCACCCTTGAAATTCTTATTCGGCTTGATGTCCAGGTATGTCAGATCAGGTCATGTTGATTTTTCAGTTCATCCGTTCTACTTGCAGGTGCCATCTTTGATTACATCTTGGCCTTTCTTTCAACGCGGTCTGTGTTTTTGTTTATTTTTGTTTGGTGACTTTTTGGCGGGCAAAGAGGCGCGACGGTTAGTGCGATGAACTGCCTCGCAGAAGAAGAAGAAGAAGAAGAAATTATTGGATGCATTTTTAGCTTTAATTTAATTGAGTACTTTCTGATAATGATATTCCATTGCCCTCATCGAACTGCTCTTGATAAATTCCAATATGAGTAAGTCTCGTTGGGCTTGAAGCCTTTTTCAGTAGAACATTATGCCAGGGATATGAGTGGATATGGCACAATAAAGCATCCAAAAGATACGTAAAATATTTGAAAAAAATTGTTAACTACGGACTGTGAAATCTGCTTTAATAACACAAACAAAATGCCTACTGAATTGCTGCATCCCAAGGCTACCTAAATATCTAATCATCTTTGCTACTCTAAAAGCAATATCAGTGATAGAGATTTTGTCCATCATGAAGGCTGTCAAAGTCCACTAAATGGATTTTAGATTGAATTGAACGTCCATCATTTCGTAAGGCATGTTAGGTTAGGTGTTGTCCACAAGCATACTCCACCAGCATATATCAATCCATACGGATACGAGTAACAGCATTATGCAGTCGGGTGAACTTACTCGGACTCGCACCATTTCCATTTGCCTGTCTATTTTAAGGTGTAGAAGTGAGAGTTTGTTTTTAGCTGAAAAGGATAATTTGCATGGACAGCTCACCCTGATTTCTTTCCCACTATCTATACAACATAAATTATTCATTACTCCACCCATGACATTGCCCATACAGATGATGAAATATCCCCTCTCTCATAGTATATATTCCCCAGATAAAACCTAGATATCTCCACGAATCTATCCAATTAAATTAAATACATACGACCAACCCATCCATTACAAATACAATGCCATATCCTTCGAACAGAAAAAGCTGACACAATAAAACAATTTAAGCACTAACCCTTAGACGTTTTCAAAATCCCAATTATCTCAGGTGTATCTTCGCCTTAAGCTCTATATCCTTAATGTTTCCACATTTCACAATTCTCATGTGAACCTACAGGACAACAAAATATGTCACAAGAAACCACCTCAGCATCGTACGAACCATAAGCCATTGAATTACCAAAAAAAAAAAACTAACACATCAAAAAAAAGGAAAGAACAAGCCAACACACACACACACTAACAAAGAAAAAGTGTTAAACTAAATGTACCATAGCATGAAGCCATCAATCGAAGGAGTCAACTCATATATAACCTTTTTTTGTTCGTCCTTACGCCTTAGTTATTTATTTAGGACCCCCCCATTCAAGTGTATTATTACATAGCATATGATAACGGGATTACAAAATAAACAGGAAAGGCATACAGAAAAAAAAAAAAACTGAAATCAATGGGTTCCCGTATTCTTGAAGGATTTTTTTGGCTGATGTACCTATTTTCAGTTGAGAAAAAATTGCTTACATTGTGCGTAAGGACACACCGAGTCGTGTGGAAATCGATTTCATAAAACGTACTCAGGTGGTGCAACTTACATGTAGGCACCTCTCTAAGGACCTTTAAGAACTTTAATTTGAGCGACAAAATGGTTGTTGGGATTTGTACGGTGTAGGGCTGGTGGGGTTGAGAAAAATTTATGTGAAACTCATTGCATGTGGAATCATGAGAATAATGTTATGAAAACGAAAGGCAGGTGGATATGACGTTTTGACATGGAAGATTTTACGTTCTGCGATAAGCGCAGGTTGGAATTTTGGTCTTTTACTATTTGATGATGTTGTATGCGGGGTGTGTTGTTGGGGGAGTTTTTTGACACGTTGTGGGACGGACAACTTGAAGGAAGTAGGAGTGTTATGCGGACTGGATTTTGAAAATGAGGTTTTTAACTCGAAATGAGAGAACGAGTATATGGATTTAAAAAATCAAAAAGGATTTCTTAATCAGGGAGTTTTTTTTTGATGTATTCTATAGGTATAACGAGATCGGTTTGAACAAATGGAGTCTTTATTCCAACATTAAGTTCAAATCGAAAAAATTATAATATACCCCTATGGGAAAGCGCTTGTGTATGCCCGATCTTCGAGCGGAAAAAAGGCAAACTGCCCTAATTTTGCCCGATCAATTCGTGTTTATATTCCCAAAAAAAAATGTGTGGCACTACCAGAAAGCTGATTGGGGAGATGGTTGGATGTTGTAGAACGAGGGTGGAGTCTGATTTTTTTCAATTTGGCAATATCCAGTGGTTATAACTCTGACTATACATCAAATCTGCTGATTTTTACATCCAAGTGGTAACCATCGGATACTGGTCTCATCCAACCGGAAGTGACTTGCCAAACGATAAGTGCGAGTGTTGATAAGAAGACGAAAAACAGGAACACCATAAACAGCCTGGTCAGAATGCCACGGAAGGAATACCCGGCCTTCTGTCCCAGGCGAACTTAGATGAGTTGCTCCGACGTATTCGGACAACAGAAAATCTCGGAGTCTCAACGAATAATGTGGTCCCTTGAGCAGAAATGGTGGCGGATGAACCGTAAGACCAACGGAAGCGCTCAATCTCGTAGTGGATACTAATGGCTTCGTGTCCTAGTGGTGTCCTATAAATTGAAACTTTGCCTGTATGTTGGGGGTTGTGTTATGGTAAACTACCCACTCATTGTCATGAGTCAACAAATAGCCTCGGAAAGGACTGATTTTATTGTTAAACCCTGCTAAACGAAAAAAGAACATCGACGTTCGTATCTGAACCTGGAATGGGAGAATATTAAACCGGAGAGGTGCAAGCTAACAACCAGCCGAAGACATAAACTGCAACAAAGCAGACATTACTGCCATCCACAGAATACGACGAGATGCGCCGTCCAAAAAGAGGATGAAAAACTGCGACATCTACTACGGAACGTGTAGTAGTGAGCAGATACAGCGACTATTCGTATGTCGAGTTTTTAGTGCCAGAATTAGGCAAGAAGTCTTTTGTTTCCAGGAGATTACCGAACATAATGTAACAATTCGCATCAGAGCCAAATTTAACAGAGTAAGCCTTATATGCACTCACGCCCTGACGGAGGCAAAACATGATATAGCTAAGGATTGCTTCCATCCACTCCTTGCCAAAACCTATGAGCGACTACCGAAGAACGATGATCGTACAGGTAGAATTTTATGTTAAGGGAGAAACAGAAGACATCTTTAGCAGTATTGTGAGAAAACATAGCCTACACGACAACACGTCTGGTAACGGACTTAGGCTAATTGACTTCGCTACAGAACGAAATGCCACTATAGCCAATACACTGTTTCCTCACCTCGATATCCATTAGGGGAACATGGCGGTCTCCAGATCAATGAATGGTCAACCAAATTGATCACATTGCGATTGACAAGAGGCACGCATCCAGTGTTTTGGATGTCCGAACATTTCGAGGAGCTAAAATCGACTCGGACAACTACTATATTGCAGTGAAGGTATGAAAGTGGATATCCACCACGTCACAAAAATTCAGAATTACTATGAAAAAATGTAATTTCGAAGGACTGCAATCGCAAAAGACCGCCAAGACCTTCACGCAACGGGTACCACTTAAAAACTCGATTAACACCATATCAGAGCTATGAAATGTCGAAGAACAATGGCGACGATGTCAACAAGCCATTAGATCGCGCGCCCACCAGCAAGAAACGCCTCGTTTGAGGAGGCATGCCCACTGCCATTGAGCTCTATAAGCAAAAATAAGGGAACAACACCGTATTTTCAAAAAGAAGAAAAAAGAGCAAGAAAAGCTCGCGATCGAGGATATAGAGAGGTACCACTCCAGGAATAATCTTCACAAGCTTTACCAAAGTGTAAAACGTAAAACCGCGATGATGAACAAGATTGTGCTACCAGTCAGAATGAACCATTTAATCCTGACGACGACAGTGACAACTACAAACCACCCGACCTAAGTGAAGTAAGGATAACAATATGTGAACTCATTCTTAACAACAAGGCCTTCCGTCCGAGCCTTATAAGATCGGCGGAGATGATTTGGAAAGTAACATCCACCAACGCATAAGCCAAATCTGGTCGGATGAAAGTATGTCTGAAGAATGAAACCTCAACATCGTGTGTCTGATCCAAAGAAAAGGATATCCTCACAACTGCACCACTAACGCACCAACAAACTGATTGGCCCTTATCAGTGTGCTTTTAGACCTAGAGAGTCCACATATCTTCACAAATTGGCAGTTTCTGCAACAAAAAATCCAAGAAGTCCAAATCGATACCCGCCACCTTTTCATCAACTTCAAAGCCACATACAATAGCATTTACAGAAACGAATTATACAGAGCCATGTTTAGTTTTTATATACCGTCCAAACTTGTCCGTCTGTCACTTGACAGAGCATCGTCATGTGACTTCTATAATTTGACTCTTGGATTATGCAAAACTCCCGGACCAACACCAGAGGCACAATCTTCCAAAAATCGGTGCAAATTCTACCATACGCCGTAGATAATGATATCGTTGGTAGGACACAACGTGATATCATTACCATGTTCGCAAGTATACAGCAGGAAGCGGCAAAAATGTTTTTAGAAGTAAATGAAGGCAAGACGAAGTATATGCTGTCAACACGAAAGGACACACAACAGCAACGTATATCAGAACATCAACATTGACAGATATAACGTTGAGGTTCGTCTCCGCTATTAGCTCTGAACACAGCTAGTCAGAAATAGAACGAAGAATAACTCTTGCCAACCGCTGTTTCTTCGGGTCTTCGGGCTAAGAAGGCAATTTAATAGTAAAGCCCTCACTCGAACTACTAAGGAGATCTTATATAAGACCCTGATCATCCCAGTCCTACTCTACGGCGCTGAAGCATGGACCGTTTCAAACGCGGATGAAGAAATCCTTGGTCGATTTGAGAGGAAAATTCTTTGAAAAATCTTCGGTACCGTTTGCGTTGACGGGCTATGGAGAAGAAGATTCAACCAAGAACTATAGGAGCTGTACAGCGACATGCCCCTGGTCAAAAAACTCCGCATTGGACGTTTAAGATGGCTAGGACATGTAGAACGAATGGACACCAAGACTCCGGCTTGCAGAATCTTTGATTCCCAGCAAGACGTCGGACGCAAGAGAGGAAGACCTCGCCTTAATTGGCGCGCACAAGTAGAAACTGACCTCAACTAACATTGATTGCGCAACGGGAGGCAATGAGATAGGGACCGGGCTAATTGGAGATGTATGTTGGTTGAGGCCCAGTTTGATTCCGGACTGTAGCACCACATAAGTAATACCAACGAATTTAAAGACATACAGACGACGCACTGCATACAGGAATAATTGTTCTATGGCGGGTCGTACTGACACAGCCCGCCATTTGTTCAGATATCGTTTCTCATGTGTTCACCGCCCGCCCGTACCATGAGGCTGGTGAGCAAAAGTTTCTGTTTGGTAGTAGGTGAGCTAAAGGGGGCAGCGGTAGCCCCTAACAATTTCTGTTGGGAAATTTTTCCGGTTATCTATTGTATGATCGGAATAACAACAACAATTTGTGTACCTACAACACTATATGGTAAGAATTATAAATATTTCGGATATTACCAAGTATCTTCATCAGATTCCTTCCTTCCTTCTGTTTTCTCAATGCGTCATCCTTATGACTTTATAATCTTGGTAATACGGAGCTCTAAGAACCATCCGCACCCTTAGAACCTGTCCTACATCTGGTGCTACGAAATATGCTTTGCAAATAGCTTGTGTGTTCACCTACTCAAGGTGAACACACAAAGTTGCTACATCAGCTTAGCATTACAGAAACTACCGATCACATCACCACCCATCATAGTTTTGAGCATAACTTCAAGCCGACTGGACACTGTCACTTAGACTCACATGACTTTACCTTTATAGTAATGACTTAACGCGGAGGTGAAGAAGTGTATTCCTCACCTTCTTTGCTCACGTCCAGCGCTCTCCATAATAGGAGAAGAAGTCTATTCCTCACCTTCTGTGCTCTTGTCCAGTGCTCTCTAAAAAAAAAAAAAACACCAATGGGACTACTTATTTTATAATCTAGATGACCTGGCTAATTTTGTCTCATGACAAACAGATTTTAGTAAAATTCGACTGATCCACTTGGTAAGACAAAAGACCTTCCTGATCAAGCACATCGTGTGCAGCAACCACAACCTCCAGCACACAGGGTCTTCGATTCTCGACTAGAAAATAGACGCAGAAGAGGAAGTCCTAGCCTAAGTCACGAGTAGAAACCACCATCAACCAACTAAAAGTGTTCCATTGAAAGAAGTTTGCTGGGGACAATCTAATCAGAGAGGCATGTTGTTGAGGTTCACCCATGATATAACGGGTGATTTTTTTAAGAAATTTAGAACTTTTTTAAAAAAAAAAACACAAAAAACTCGAAAAAATGAATGAAATATTTATTTGAATCGATAGTTTGAACCTTGCAATTTAATGTTTAAAGATAATTTCATGCAAATGTTGACCGCGGCTGCGTCTCAGGTAGCCCATCCGCTGAGTCCAATTTTGGCATACTCTTTCACACATATCGGCCGGTATCACACGAATGAATGCATGGATGTTGGCTTCCAGTGCGTCAATCGAAGCGGGCTTGTCCCTATAGACATAAGCATTGACATACCCCCACAAAAAAGAATCTAATGGTGTCAAATCGCACGATCTAGGCGGCCAATTGACCGGCCCGAAACGTGAAATTAACTGTTCACCAAACTCGCCTCGCAATTGCGCCATTGTTTCGCGTGCTGTGTGGCATGTGGCACCGTCTTGTTGAAACCACATTATCATGCAAGTCAAGAACTTCCATTTCGGGCAAAAAAAAGTTTGTTATCATCGCTCGGTAGCGTTCACCATTGACAGTAACGCTGCGATTCGCATCATCTTTGAAGAAATATGGCCCAATAATGCCGCCGGCCCATAAACCGCACCAAACAGTGGCTTTTTCGGGATGCACTGGTAGCTGTTGCAATGCTTCTGGCTGACCTTCACTCCAAATGCGGCAATTTTGCTTATTTACGTACCCATTCAACCAAAAATGAGCCTCATCGCTGAACACAATTTTTCGATAAAAAAGCGGATCCTCGGCCAGCTTTCCAAGAGCCCATTCACCAAAAATTCGGCGTTGTGGTAGGTCGGCTGGCTTTAGTTCTTGCACCAGCTGTATCTTAAAAGGCTTTACGCCCAAATCCTTCCGCAAAATTTTCCACGTAGTGCTGTAACAAAGGCCTAACTGCTGGGAACGGCGCCGAATCGACATTTCGCGGTCTTCTGTCACACTAGCTGATACGGCCGCAATATTTTCTTCACTACGCACAGTACGTAAACGTGTTGGTGGTTTAATGTCCAACAAAGTAAATTTGGTGCGAAATTTGGTCACAATCTTCCGAATAGACTGCTCAGAAGGTCGAGAATGCCGATCATAAAATGGAAGCAGCGCGCGATGAACATTTCGTACCGAGCACGAATTTTGATAGTAAAATTCAATAATTTGCAAGCGTTGTTCATTTGTAAGACGATCCATGGTTAAATTGCAAACCAAACTGAAGCTGTTTGACAGTGACACAAGGTACTAAACACACGTCAGCTGTCAAAACCAGTGTTGCCAAAACCAAACCAGCTAAAAAATCACCCTAGTAGCGCCAATGAACAAAAAAGTCTCATAATTATTTGAAGTAGAAAAGAAGGTCAACTTTTCGTCTTGCTAGCGACCTTAAAGCAATTACAAAAAAAATGGAACAACATTTTGAAGAATTTTGAATAGTTTCACACCTTGCGTATTGAATTTCACAAAAATACTGCAAAGTAATACGATATTTGCTAAGCCAGGACCTGCATTTTATTTCCTTGTTTTTCTTGTAATTAGTCGCATCGACGAGGTTACAGAATAGTTATGCTTTTCTAAGACCTTCATAATGACTGAATGCACTTTTTATGAAAATTATTGCGGACCAAACAATAAAACCAAGGATTAGAAGCAGTGGCGTGGATTAGAGTCGATTCACAACAGCTTCCGTTTAAAAATTGCTCCTTTAGGTAACAGATGTATTTGGGTGTCGGAAACATTATATAAAAAGGTTTCTTCTACCCCATTGGTCGTTAGGTAGCTAAGCACATTGTCCAATCTGAATGGACATATCTTTTGTAAAATGCTGTTTGGCATCCCTTCATAAAATCATCACTCCACGCCACTGAGAGGTAGGCCATATTGGAAACTCTTGATTAAAACGCTATTATTCCATAAATGCTAATCAACTAACCCTTATACACGTTCATACTTCACACATAATTACTAAGAAGGATTTCAAATAATGGTTTCCGCCCAACAGCAATCCTTCGCCCCATCCACTTCCTTTTTCATAATTTAGAACGAAAAATTCATTATCCCTCCACAATTTAGTATTCAAAGGAATCACTTTGCAGTAAAAAAAAAAAAAACAGCACGCCACCATTACATATAATAACATCCTTATCACGTAATGTCCATCAGTAACATCTGTTATCCTTACCGGCACAAAATAACCAAATTAAGGTTCACTACTAAATGAACTTCACTTCCCTCCCAGAATCACCTTTCTTTATTTAATAAAGGGTAATCATCATTGAACAGAGATAATGGGATTCTTTACGCACAGAAAAATAAGGACGAACATTTTTACAAAGGAAGAAGAACTGAACAAAAAAATATCCTAAAAGGTAAACTCAATCACTTCCACCTGTGCGCACCGTTCTATGGGATATTATTATTTACAAAGGCAGACCAAATGAACTAGAATGAATATTAAGGACACTTACAAGTGTTTATTCTAATATAAATCAGTGGGGGCTTCAAAGGTCCTTTCTATAGTCTAGGTATAGGCGTTCGAAGAGACAATGGCTTCCCATCAAGTGGCATAAGGTGGGGATGGGAAGGGGCAGTGATTTGAATAATGAATGTGAACTCATTTGGGTCGAGCAAATATGTTTGAAAGATGGTCCAAAGGATAGATGGGACAGTAGAGATCAAGGATCGAACGAAAGGTATTTCATTTGTGACCCAGTGTGATAAGGAATTTTATGGGTTTTAATTAATAAATCGGTTTACGTTTCAAATCCTGATGGTGCTTGGAAATTTTGTTGTTGTTCAGATGGTGGAGTTCGAGTGGGTTGGGGTGGAATTATTTTATATACAGGGTGTGTCATGTATAAAGAAAATAAATAACCTACACAGTTATGAAATGTAGTGAATTGCAGGGAAAAGACAAAAGGAAAACTGTGAAAACGATTAGCATTTGTCATCACGTACTCCAAATTACATTTTCCTAATAAGGTACACCAGTAATGTCCTTGTCGTAACACAGAACATACATTATTCATCCACCTAGATTAAACTGTTCTACATGCGAGTAACAAAAAGAGCTTTTCACATGCAAAAGGACGTTACAAATCATCAACTTACTTATCATTTACAAGTGTCCTTGTCGTTATCAAACAAAATGTTGCTGCAACAATTAAGTTGACCTCACAAAATAAATTCCCATTCCATCAAAAAAAAAAGAAAATCAAACACGGGACCACTGAACAACTTTCATAGCAAAACTACGTACATCCAACACGAATAAGGACATCATGTTCTCTTTTTTTGTCCTTAACACTCCCTATCGCTGTACAATTACACCCGGCGTTTGGAGGGAAACTAAAATTCATTTTTTTGATGAAGCACACAACTTTTGGTCTTATATCATCAAAAATGAATCTACACACTGGGGAGAGAAAAATACAAAACCGTCGAAGAGATTGATCCTTTATTCGCATGTGCGGGAGAATGCATGAGAAGTGCTTTCATTGAGAGTGGTATACCCATCGTCACCATGACCCCATACCGAGTATACTTTGTACACGCATGATGAGTGGTACTTGGGCGTACTTAATAAGGAAAAAGGATATTCGAATAAAATCATTAAGGAATATATTGGATTTTTGTAGAATGGCTTAGATACCACAAAAGACTGAGTTTGGAGGAAAATATTCATATAGAGCCGTTATTTTGAGAGATCCCCGTACCTCTTTCTTGCTTTTAGAATTTATGAGGCTTGACGTTTGGACGGCTTTAGTCGAGGTGGGTTATTATTCTTTTGGCTTTTAGCTTTTTCGGGATAAGTGGAAAATTGGATTTGGCCAAATAATCACAAGCTGCGCTATAAATTGCGGATAAAGCAGGTGCTCTCAAAGGAAATTTACCTGACAAACATTAACATAAACTCGCGATAAAAAAGTTGCTTGATAAGTCGCATACTTAGTTGCAATACAAACACAAGAAGGGTCGTGGATTTAGTGATTCAAAATCTCGCACTACTTTGGGCACGTGCTCATCGCGTCTATGAAGATTTCCACCAGCCCCAGGAAAAAAAAATATAAAACAGGAGAATCAATGGCAGGGAATGCGAGATTGAAATAATTTATGATTTTTATGGGGTCTGTAAAGTCTACCCAGCAACAGTCAAGAGCTGGGGGGATGAGTTCTCAGACTGATTTGCAACTCAATTTTCAGATATCCTAGAAAAGTATAACTTAGTTACTCACTTACTTAAGTGGCGCTACAGTCCGTAATGTACCCGGGCCTCAGCCAAAATTCCACTCCAATTAGTCTGGTCCTTAGCTTACTGCCTCCGGTTCCGCCTTTCACGTTGGTTGTTGTCAGTTTCTACTTAAGGCCAAGTCTTCCTCTGCAGCGTCCGACGTCTGGCTGGGAATCGAAAACTCTGCGAGCCGGAGTATTGGTGTCCATTCGTTCTACATGTCCTAGCCATCTTGAACATCCGATGCGGCATTATTTTTTAATCGTGGAATGTTGCTGTACAGTTCGTATACTTTTTGGTTGAATCATCGTCTCCATAGACCGTCAACGCAAACGGGACCAAAGATTTTTCGAAGAATTTTCCACTCAAATCGACCAAGGATTTCTTCATCCTATTTTGAGATGGTCCATGCTTCAGCGCCGTAGAGCAGGACTGGGATGATCAGGGTCTTATATAGGATCTTCTTAGTACTCCGGTTGAGGACTTCACTACTAAATTGACTTCTTAGCCGTAAGAAACAGTGGTTGGCAAGAGTAACTCTTCGTTTAATTTCTGACGAGATATTATTGTCAGAGCTAATCGCAGAGCCGAGGTAGACACAGTCCCGTAATACCTCAAAGTTATATCTGTCAATGGTGACGTTCTTTCCAAATCGTCGTTGTGTGTCCTTTCGTGTTCACAGCATATACCTCGTATTGCTCTCATCTACTGCTAAGCCCATTTTTGCCGCTTCCTTATCTATACTAGCAAACGTGGCTATGACATCACGTTGGGTCCTACCAATGATGTCAATATCGTCGGCGTATGCTAGTAGTTGCTTAGGAGTTTTGTACAATCCTCTCAAGAAGTCACATGACAGCGCATAGTAGTTGCTTAGGAGTTTTGCACAATCCTCTCAAGAAGTCACATGACAGCGCATTGCCTTACCTTAGGTATCGAATGCATCGGTGAGGTCGTTTTCGACCCTGATCGAGCAGCGAGAAATTTACATCGTCATCCTACATAGGCGGACAAGTTTGGGCGTTACACCAAAACTAGACATGGCTCTGTATAGTTCGTCTCTGTAAAAGCTGTCGTATGCGGAACAGGTAGTGGGTATCGGTTTGAACTTCTTCGGTTTTTTCCAGGATCTGCCGAAGTGTGAAAATTTGATCAGTTGTGGACTTTCCTGGCCTAAAACCACACTTATAAGGGCCGATCAGGTTGTTGGTAAATGGTTTCAGGAGTTCACATATTACGGCAAAAAGGATCTTGTAGACGATGTTGAGGAGACTTATGCCTCTGCAGTTGACGCAGTTAAGAGGGTCTCCTGTACTGTGAATCGGGCAAACGATGCTGATGTTCCATTCTTCAGGCATACTTTCTTCCGACCAGATTTGGATTATGAGTTGGTGGAAATTATTTACGAAGTCATCTTCGCCGGCTTTATAAAGCTCATAGCTTTTGTCAAGGAGCTCGTAAAAGCAATCCTTTGCTATATCAACATTTTCCTCCATTAGGGCGTGAGCGCATATAAAGCTTATGTTGGCAAATTCGGAATTGATATGGACTGTTTCAATGCGTTCGCCAATGTCTTGGATACATAAGACTGCTTGCCTAAGCCTGGAACTTATAACAAATACGCATCCGAATAGTCGCTATTTCTGCTTACTATTACACGGTACGTAGCAGATGTCACAGTTTTTCATACTCTTTTTGCTCGGCCCATCCCATCGTTTTTCCTGGATGGCAGTAATGTCTGCTTTGTAGTTTCCCCTAGCTTTGAGCTTCCGCTAGTTGGCTGCTTGCACCTCTCCTGGTTAGTTTTCTCATATTCCAGGTGCAGATAAGAACTTCGATGTCCTTTTTTGATTAGCAAAATCGTAAACAGTAAAATCAGTCCTTTCCGAGGTTATTGGTTTCTCCGTAACATTAAGCTTTTACCTTGGTTAAGTAGTTAACTCAAAGCACAACCCCCAACCTGGAGGGCCAATTCGAATTTATTAGATACCCCTAGGATACGGGGCCATCAGTATTCAATATCCACTACGGGATTGAGCGCTGTCGTTGGTCTTTCCGTACATCCGCCACCATCTCCGTTCAATAGGCCTGACTTACCACTGATATTTCTGCGCAGCCTGCTGTCCGAATATGTCGAAGCAGCTTGTCTAGGGACAGCAGGCTGGGTATTCATTCCATGCCATTCTGACCTGGCTGTTTATAGTGTTTATGTTTTTCGACGTGCTATCTACACTCGCGCTTATCGTTTAGCAATTCAAATCTGGTTGGATGATACCAATACCCAATGGTTACCACTTGGAGGCAAAAAATCAGCATTTGATCTGCAGTCAGAATAACAACCACTCTGCGTTGCCAAGTTAAAGCCGATCAGAGTCTACTCTCGTTCTACACCACCCAACCATTGGTATCACCCAATTTTACTGGACTATCCTGCCGAGCGTACGGTTCGACCGTTTTATTTTCTTCCCGGTCTGCTGAAGCTATAATTTAATCCTTTGTAATGCAAACATTAGGGATTCTTAAAAAATTTCTAAAAAAACATGTTTAGACAATCCAAATAACTTTTGTTTCCTCCATACAATAATTTTTTGTCACACCCACTTTTTGCAGGCGTTTTCTTACAAATCCCATTTTTAAACACAACCCCATAGCATATATGCCATAGAAAAGCGTCGATCTTGTATGGAAAAAAAAGATTAAGGCCCGATTGCTCTACTAAACGTTAAACCTATACTATCAGGTTGGTATGAGCTCGTTGCCGTATACCCCGTGTGGTCGATCTTCTAATTGCGTAGTCTTATGCACTTACAACTACCAAACTAAAAAATCTCCCTTCGATAAAGCACTATCGAAGCTATTTCCCTCCCAGTAATGTTATGTGTAAGAAGTCTTATGGAAAAACATTTGGCGCACTTTAAGGAAGCTATTTACTTCTATAAGCATTCTTTAAATACTTCTAAAAAGACTTGCAGAAAAAACTTTGTTTGCTGTAAAAGGCTTTATAGAAGGAATTTTCAGGCTTCGCCAAAAGTACTTCCGGAAATATTGTCTTATTTACTTTTTTGTTTTTACATTTTATTGCATTATTTACTTTTATTAATTTCAATCCTTTATGAATATTAAGACCCAATTGGTTATTATGAGAGTATGAAATTCAATGCAATTAATTATATAAAAACTCTTTTTCGAACTAGAGTTCTCTCGCACGGTAGTTTAACACGCTATCCACTAGGCTGTACTGTGGAACATGAAAGTACAGTCAGTACAATCAAGTACTAGAATCATGTTGACTAATTTTCCGGTAGCTTACTGATCTTTTCAACTTTTCCCTATCTATGAACCCTTTTTCCGATCTTTTAACGTTAACTTTTTTAAGTCTTCACTCGTAAGCTCTATACATGCTTTGCTTTGGAATAACTTCTTGCGAAGTTCTACCGAAACATTTTAAAAACAACCATACAGTCGGGTGTGTTATTTTTAGAGGTATAGAAATTCGAATTGCTGTAAAACACAAAATCACAAAACAATCGTTTTAATGTCCATCAATTTATTGGAAGGATAATTTTATGCAATAAATGTTTGAATATGATTTCGGGCAAATGTCCGCCGCGACTGGTTCGAATAAATCCAAGTGAAGAGGTCCAATTTTCAACCACTTTTTTGAGCATTTGGCCGTATGTCAGCCATATGTCGGCAATAACGCCACGAATGTTGGCTTCCAAGTCCCCTAACATTTCTGATTTGTTGGCGTAGACCAGCGACTTCACATATCCCCAAAGAAAATAATCCAATGGTGTCAAATCACACGATCTTGGTGCCCAATTGGGAAGTCCATTCAGCGAAATTATGCGCGCATCGAATGTTTCCTTGAATAAATCGATTTAGAAGTGCGATTTGTGGCATATAGCGCCGTTTTGTTGGAAAAAACATCTCATCCACATTCATGCCATCCAATTCGGGGAAAAAATAGTCGATTATCATGGCTCTATACCGGTCTCCATTAACAGTAACTGACTCTCCAGCATCAATTCGGATAAAGTGTGGCCCAATGATTCCACCAGCCCATAGAGCACACCAAGCAGTCAGATTTTGTGGATGTAATGGCGTCTCAAGGGTCTCATGTGGATTCTCTTCACTCCGAATGGAGCAGTTTAGCTTGTTGACTTCTCATCGATGAACAAAATTTTGGGACGAAAATCAGCATCGAGATCAAATCATTTTTGGCCCAAAAATCACGACGCATTGCATCTTGTAAGGTCGTAAGCCAACATCTTTGCGAAAAACCTTCCATAAAGTTGATGGACAAATCTCTAATTGCTGTGCACGGTGGCGAATCGATTCATTCTTGTCCTCTTCAACACTTTGCTCTGCAGCAGGAATTATTTCTTCGGTGCGCACTGTTCGACGTCTCTGCGGATGCATATCATCACAAACTGTAAACGTAGTGAGAAAACGGTCCATGGGTTACCGAATTAATTGCTCTGATGGACGATTATTTTATTTTTTTTTTTTAATTCAATTTTATTTTATTTTTCTTAAAACTAACTTAAATGCTAGACAAAAATTCATGAAAAAACTAGCCTACTTATCAACTACTTAACTAACTTACTTGCTCTATGCGGGCGCCCTAAATTACTCGATAACTTAATTCGAATGCCTTTCGGCCTATTATCTAATATATATAAATATAAAAGTAACAACATTTTTTTACCAAGAAAACTTTGAAAAACTTGGTTCCTCATCGACTCATCGACTAACTTAAACTACTTATAAATTCATTAAAACTACCTAAAATAACTTAAAAACTAGAACAGCCACAGCAAGCGTTTTTTTTTTTTTTGTGCCACCATGACTGCTTTGCACCTAAGCCTAAGACTAAAAATATGTAAGTCGGCCATAAAATAACAATTTTAAGTCAACTATCTTTAATACTCATTCAACCACCACAACAGGTTCTCCTGTTGTGACCTACTCCGACGGTCCCAATCGGACACACTCCTGCTGAACCGCAGGCACTCTCCTCCGCCCTGAGCGACGACGTCTCGGTCGTATAGGAACCGCTTATCCATTCCACAGTTCATCGGAAGACGTGGTAGATAAGCGGAACCGCCGATCTATCCTGTATCAGCCCTCGACTATCCAAATATAGGAAAGCTTCGGGCGGAATAAAGCCGCTGAAACGCGCACTCTCAAAATATTCATCATTGGGGTAGAAGGCCCCAAAGATGAGACTATTGTTCGAAGCCATCGCTCTTGCAGCGTAAAACCGAATGAGTTTCACCAGAAAATTGTCTGTTCTGTTTATGTTGTCCCCGTTGTATAGGACCTGGTTGGAATAGTATTTTGTGTAGTCAGATACTGGTGTATTGTGAAGTCCAAGGCAGCTCCTCAGACACTGCCTCTCGAATACCCGTATCTTTTCTATTTGAAACAGGGCAACGTTGAACCACACCGGACACCCATAGGCAATCATCGGCCTAATGAAGGCCATGTAGCAAATCACCTTCACCCTGCTGTCAAGACGACTGCTATAAAACAATCGTCTTGTCAGGGCAAACGCTCCCCCAGCCCTCGCCAGATCAGAAACTACGTGTCTTCCGAAATATAGATACTGATCCAACCAGATGCCAAGGTACTTTACTACACTTACTCGCCAGTGGCTGTCCGTTTGGTCCAACGATCACCAGCTTTCGCCAGTTCTTTCTCGTATTCCTAGAGGCCCTAGACAACGGTGTCCTAAACAGGATAGTTTCTGATTTCTGAAAGTTGATTTTCAACTTCCAGTCATCACAATATCTCTGGATCTTGTCGAAGTCCCGCTGCAAAAGAGTTCGAATGACTTCGACAGTAGAGGCTGTTCTGTACGCGATAAGATCGTCTGGTGTAAATGCGTAAGAGAATCGGCGAGTTTACCGCTCCCTGTTGCAGACCATTCTTAATGAAAAATTCTGTGATAGAAGTTACATTGCCACTTTTGACAACAAACGTTCTACCAGTCAGCATGTCATGAAGCATATATAGCAGTGGCTTACTTATGCCAAGTCTGGTCAGCTTTAGATAGAGGCCCTCTAACCATACTTAGCCTTTTCTAAATCAACCAGACATGCACCCGTGCACTGTTTCTTGGCTTTGTTCCATTGTATATCAGAAACGAGTTTGGAGTCGGCATGAATACAGTCATGTCCAGCCTTGAAACCAAACTGGTTCTCTGGTATACTATTATCGTCCTCAGATCACTTGAACAATGCTCGATTGAGAATCTTTTCGAAAACCTTGCTGATACTCGGAAGGAGACTTATCGACCGGAAATTCGCCGGATTGGAGTTGTCCTTTCCCTTTTTCGGGAGATTATGAACCACCGCCGTCTTCCAACGTACTGGACATTATGCATTATTCAGCGCGTTGTTGAACAGCGTGGCGTAAATGTCCACAGCTTCAGGTGGTAAGTGTCGCAGTACAATGTTGGATATACCATCGACTCCCGCTGACTTCTTTTTCTTTATCGTCGTTCTTTTTCGTCATCAAACCGGGTGAAACCACGGTTCTCAGATCGCCATTGCGTTATGTCGTTTCGAAGATTGAAATGATGGAGTAGGGCATTGTTTTCCAGGACGCGGTTCGGGCGAATGCTATCATTCACCTTATACACTTCCTGAAAGACAGCCCCTACTGCCTCCACTTTCGATTATGCCGACCATAAAATGGATGGAGCTTACGGTAAACTTCGCCAACTGAACCATTATTTTCGAAATAAATTTGCACGATTTGCATGATGAAATGGCAAACCAAACTGAACATAAATGACATTCGAGTTCCCCGACTTGGACACAAAATGTCAGTTTTATCTTTATTCGATAAACTAAGCTCTAAAAATAAACTCCCGTTATATGCAGCCTTGGGTGGCAGCTGTTATATATTTATGTCGCATTTTTTTCGTTTGTGTATTCCTGATCCTCTCAGACGTAATTCCTGGATCGCGGTAATGTCTGCGTTGTACCGCGTGAGGACTGATTGAAGATTTTGATTAGCAGCCAGGGTGTTCAGGGTGAGTACGTTCCAGGTGAATATTCGAAAGTCGTTGTCCGTGGATGTTGCAGGTCTGGTTGACATTGATTTGTTATTCGAGGCTGTTGTCTCTCCCATAACTAAAGCTATATTTTAAGTGGTAAGAAAGCCCCAAACTGTACGGCCATCTGCAATTTATTAGATACCCCTTCGATACCGGGCAATCAGTAGTCACTAGGAGACTTAGCGCTGCCGTTGGCACTTCGGCTCATCCACCACCATCTCTGTTCAAAGGGCCTGACTTACGCTTGAAATTCTTAGATGACCTGTGTTGTCCGTATATGTCGAAGCAGATTGTTTACTTTGTCCATCCTAACTGGGATTTCTGCCGACCTACCCTCTGGAACGGATAGGAATATCTATGTGTATTAGTATAAGTACAAGTCTTCTCCCGTTTCTTATCTGCTACCGACAAGACTTTACACAGAAATTGATGGTGAAGTTAGTAGGCACTCAAACTCACTCACCGAGTTACCTTGTGCACCGAACTGGCATAGTCCTGTAGCTTTGGACCACCTAAAACGGATTGCCTTCTCAAATCCTTTGAAATTAAAATTAATTTCATTTCACAATACCAATCTGTCAAACTGCCAAATTTACATCAGGCGATGAGCTGTTTTGCTGATATTTTCATGACATCATGTCATCGTGGCTTAAACGTCAACTGTTGTCAAAAATCAAATGCTTCTGTCGTGATGACTACGCTGGAAAAAAGTAAATTCACGTTACCCCTGTTAACAGGCAATCAATTTGAACAAATCATTTCACAGTCACTTTTCCCAGCAACAATTCGAATATTTGTCCTTTTTCCTCGAGGCAAAATGTCAATCAATTATTCCCTGTCCAATGTAAATAATTGGTTTGGTTAAAGTTTTTCCACTAACTGACGAGAACTTATATCCACGGTGCCTAGATATACAACCAATTGAAGGCATTGTCACCTTTTCGGTGTGATGGTGTTTTCGATTCAATTAGATTTCCGTTTTGTTTTTTGTAAATTCACACACAAATCCCGTTTGATCATAACAAAAACGCACTCCCAAAAAAACAGGACGAAAAATGTAAAACTTTTGTTTTTTTTTCCCGCCCGGCAAAAAATCAAATAACAAAGCGCAATCAATAAGTTCTGCTTTACTTCGGTTTTTGTTCGTCCTGTTTCCGTGTTGTTTGCAAAGTTTATTGAGGCACAAAATAGAATATTTAGCAGGAAAATGAATTTTCAAAGTTGTTTGCTGTTGTTTCACGATTGGTCAGCCACACCATTTTCAATATGATGGCAGAGCACACCCACACACATACAAAAAAAAATAAAATAAAAAAATTGCCAAGTGACCCTAAACGAAAAAGAAAAGGGATAAACCATGCAAAAGGAAACGAATCTCGAACACAAGTCCTTGCAATCAAAGTTTGTTATTTTTTCAACGAAATACAAAAACTTTGTCCTATCGATGTTGGAGCGAGTCCTGTGAAGTAACACACGATATTGAGACGCAGTAAGTGTATGTTTGCATTGTGTGCTCTCCTGGTAAGGGGCTGAGGAGTTATTCAAATTGATTCGATAAAGGGTTGTATAGTGTCGCTTCATACTCTGACGATGGATGGAGGCAGATTTCATCTGAGTACCCTGAGTCACTTTAGCTTTAGATTAAACTTCAATTTAAGTTTGCTGTCAGTTCGATTAGGTTAACCGTCATCACCCCGACCGAGGACGCACAGGCTGAAGGATGGTACTATACTCCGTTTAGTTTGGAGGGGGATGAGGGCAAGTTGTATTGCGTTCAATCTATACTTCGGTGATCACAGGGTTAGTGGTTGTTCCGACTGGAAGGTGGCGAATCCGAATAAATTGCTTGGAAGAACTTTTTCGATAGCAACTGAGGAAGAGAAGTTCCTTGAAAAGATAAAACGGTCCAAAGACACACAAAAAGCAGACTTGATGACGAAAACGATCCGGAGTGATGTGCTGGAATTTTTTCTTTTTTTTTGTTTGTATTGGGGGACAGAAGCTGAAGTCAGTCAATGGGTTGATTAATTCAGAAGTTTTTCATTTTGCAGTTTCTTTCATTTTTTTTCTCAGCACTTAGGTAAGTTTGTCATTCTGCGGACAGATGTTTTTTTTTTTAATTTGAACATTCACTTTCTTGGCAATAGGACACTTTTATGACAGACTTTCCCCATGAGTCCCTGTCTGTTGACAGTTTGCAATGTTCCACGTGTTATGGCAAGCTGCAGAAAGCTGCAATGAACCAATTTTGTAGAGCAAAAGCGTTCTTAGTTACCTTCAGACTTGTTAAAACAGCTCTTGGACTTCAACCAGCATGTCTCCCTCCAGTTGGACCGGTGTTTAACTATAACTGTCATCAGTTACGCACTATAAGTAGTTAGAGAGGCAAGGTATTGGTCTTCTACTTTGACCAACTTCAGATAGAAGTAGAAGGTTCTTTGAATTGAAAAGTCTAAGGTAACCACTGGCCATCTGGTTGCGAATCCATTACTCCAATTTAGCATTAGTGTGCATTCTATTGACGTGACCTTACTTTAATAGTTTTGAGTGGTTCGGGGAGCCTCAGTTCCGTGCTAAAATGGGCTTTTTTATATATGCCTATCGAATAAGCACAAATCTTAGCTAAGACCAAGTACCTTGACGTAGTTAGGTTGTGAAACTGTGTGTTAAGTCTTTGTTGCAGCTGATGGAAGCGGGGTAAAAGACTTAGCCTACTGCTACTCCTGTTCTAAGATGGCAGTCGAGTTGCCAAAATGGAGTCAATAGTCCTAACAGTCCTAGCTAGAATGGACAAGCTTAGGAACTAAGGGAAGATAAAGATGGTGTAGGGATAGCGAATATTCACATATTTGAAACGAATGGTTTTGTGTCCTAGGAGTTAATTGAAAATGTCCTTCCAATTTTGCCTCCTTGACAAAACCAATGAACCTATGAGTGACTACCGAATTACGATGTTAAAATCGTGCTGGGAGATTTTATTGCAAAGGTAAGAAGAGAAGACATATTTAGCAGTATTCTCGGGAGACATTGCCTACACGACAACTGGTCTGCTAACGGACTTAGACTTATTGACTTTTCTACGGAATGAAATGCAACTATAGCAAGCACACGGTTTCCTCACCTCGGTATCTTAATGGGCGCTTGGCAGTCTCCAGACCATAGAAAAATTATTGCATTGCTATAGACAAGAAGCAGGAATGCAGTATTTTGGATGTCCGAACATTCCTATAGAGGCTAACATAGCTTGGGATAACTATCTTGTGGCAGCCAAGGTAAAATTGCGGATATCCACCACGGCACAACACTCCAGAAATACTATGCAAAAATGTATTGTCGAAAGACTACGATCGCAAACGACCGCCAAGACCTTCACACAACTCGTACCCCTTAACGTCTCGATTAACGCAATACCAGAGGCATGAAATGTCGAAGAGCAGTGGCAACGATACCGACAAGCCATGAGATCAGCCGCAATTGATGTGCTAAATTTGTCGCGCCAACCAGCAAGAAATTCCTTAAGTAATGAAGAATACCGACAGATGCTCGGAGCCAAGAACGAGGCCTACAAGGCTAAGCTGCAGGTGATGAGCTCTTAGAGGCAGAGAAGAAGGAAAGAACTACGGCTTTCCAGAAAGAAGAAAAAAGAGCAAGAAAAGCAAAGATCCATGATATAGAGAGTTGCCACTCCAGGAACGATGTTCAAAAGATTTACCGAAGTGCGAAACATCAAAGCCAAGGATACAGGGCTTGAACAGAACGCTGTCGAGACGAACACGGAAATATCGTAGTTGGGACACAGTCGATGCTGAGGATATGGAAGAGCCGCTTCTGAAGACTGTTAAACGGCGATGAAGAACAAAATTTCGATGTCAGGCAGAAAGGACATAACAACGACAGAAAAAAACTGCCAACCACTTGACCTGTGTGAAGTGAGGATAGCAATATCTAAACTCAAGCTCAAAGGGGTGCCAGAAACGATGATGATGATCCCGCAGAGCTTTATAAAGCCGGCCGAGTTGACTTGGTAAGTAACATCCACCAACTCATTCGCCAATTTTGGTCAGAACAAACTATGCCTGAAGAGTGGAACCTCAGCATCATTTGCCCGATCCATAAAAAAGGAGACCCTCTCATCTGCGCTAACTACAGAGGCATCAGTCTCCTCAACATCGCCTACAAGGTTCTATCTGTCGTAATGTGTGAACGCCTTAAGCCGTTTACCAACAACCTCATCGGCCATTATCAGTGTGATGATCCCGCAGAGCTTTATAAAGCCGGCCGAGTTGACTTGGTAAGTAACATCCACCAACTCATTCGCCAAATCTGGTCAGAACAAACTATGCCTGAAGAGTGGAACCTCAGCATCATTTGCCCGATCCATAAAAAAGGAGACCCTCTAATCTGCGCTAACTACAGAGGCATCAGTCTCCTCAACATCGCCTACAAGGTTCTATCTGTCGTAATGTGTGAACGCCTTAAGCCGTTTACCAACAACCTCATCGGCCATTATCAGTGTGGTTTTTTGGACAGAAAAGTCCACAACCGACAAAATTTTCACTTCGCCAGATCCTGAACAACAACCCAAGAAATCCAAATCGATAACCATCACCTTTTCATCGATTTCAAAGCCGGAGATGACAGCATTTAATGAGACGAACTAGACAGAGCCATGTATAGCTTTGGTATACCGCCCATGCTCGGCCATTTGTGTAGGATGTCGATGGAGAATTCTTGCTGCTCCATCAGCGTCGGAAACGACCACACCGACACAATCGATACCAAAAAAGGATTTTGGCAAGGTGATGCACTGTCACGTGATTTCTTCAATCTGCTTCTTGAGAAAACTGTGCAAAACATCCGAGCCAACAACAGAGGCACAATTTTTCAAATATCGGTGCAACTAGAGCCTACGCTAGCAGACGTAGCCACAGCGATGGCCATTGGAAGCCATGGCTCAGAGGAATGCGTAGTTGACTGCTAAGCCAAACGCTGCGTGTGCAAGCCCCCAGCAATATTTTTCTACAAAAATCCCCAGCTTATCTGAGGCTTTCCTTCTGTGTATCTATCTGTCGCTCTCTGTCCTAGCCGATGGCCTCCGTCGCCAGTGCTGGTATGTGTCTGTAGTTTGTTGCATTCTTGTGCGAAGTACTGTGATGTCAATGTCAGTGTCAATGTTAATATCAACATTTAGTTTATATATGATTTGAACCCACGCCCACTTTTTGGAGGCGTTTTTCTATAAAAACATTTTGTATACCCGACGTCATACCATATGCAGGAGACGCCGAAGCCGAAGATGCCTCCGTGGCCAACTATGACTCACAACAGATGCTACCACAAACTTGACGAGGTATACGAAGAGGTGGCGAAGTACTCCAAAAGGTATAGAAATGGAAATGCATTGGCTTGACCATAGTCTGCAAATGTACAGTAAGATACCCCAAGCAATTTCGAATCACAATCCATTAGTTCGAGAGACCAAATTTCTATGACAATAGAATCGCAATGAAAATGTTTTTTCAAAAAAAAAAACAAAACACTTCTCTCGTAGTTAAGCCCTCACCTATCCGCAAAAAATCTCTTCTAGGTACATCCACGCCAAGTTTCCCTTTAATCAAAATCCTGATTAATCTTCATAGCACGTGTACAAATGTCCTTAATGACAAACAAGTAAAATCGCTCAACCTTGAACTGACCAACTGAAGGATTCCCCAATATTTCATTACGGATACAAAAATAGGATGAATTTAATTGGCCATGTCGTTACATGCTTACCACCACCTACACACTCAATTCAAAACGTTTGCACGGAATGAATTTTACTGCTTCATGGACCGCTTAATGGTCACATACGTGTATGGCTGCATTAAGGGACCGAATTTGCGAATACCAAATAATAAACTCGCACACACACAATAACCTTACAGAACCTCACCAGGACACCAGGACACCAGAGTGTACTTGGGTTTTTATGAACATCAAGGGCAGTGTAAACCCGCCTGCTAAATATATTAAATTGTCATCGATTCGATATACGAAAACGACAGGAGCGAACAAAATGTCCTTTTCATGTTGCTTCAGGGGATTAACGTTATTGAATGTTTTCTTCGGTACGAGGCGGTGTGGAGATTGTAAAACGGAACACCCGGGATCAATATAATACATAACGGTTGTGTTTGTTGCAAATTAAGGAACAGCCAGTTGGCAGTCGACCACAACGCGTCCAGATTGGTAATTGCTTCGATTTTAAGGATATTAACGTTAACACTACTTTGCCTGTGTGGCATGGCAAGTGTCGAAGTGCTTGTTGGAGCAATCAGACGCACCTCATCACTTTGGGTGGGATAATTTTATTACTCGCTATTGTGCTTAAGGGTTTTACAAATTGGATTAATTTGGGAAAATCAACAGATACGAATCCGTCAGTGTTGGAGGACATGGAGGTTTTTATGTTGTTTTTTTTATATTAAAATAAGGATGGCAATGTATTTTTTTATAATTAATTAACACAAATCCGTCGAGGATGCGGAATGACTGAAGTGCGGTGAATTCCATTTTTAATGAAAGTTTAATGATGATAGCCGCTGACGTCAAGACGACCGAGGTTGTTGTAATGGGGGTCAGTATGAGACTTAATCAGGGTCAGAAGATGTCATTTTAATTAATTGTTTACATCCAATTTAATATATTAATCTCAAACCAAGAAAAAACTATGCCAAACAGAATCCAAAAGGACTTACACAAAGTGGTAGAGAGGACGAAATTCCTTTATACCTCATTAGCAACATGAATACTGTTTGTGAGTATTACCTACCAAAGTGGAGCTACAGTCCGAAAGGAACCTTTGCCTCAACCAACATGCCTCTAAAATTAGCTCTGTCCTTCGCTAACTGCCTCCAGTTGCGCACTCCAAGTTGATTGAGGAAGGTTTCTACTTGCGCGCGCCACTTGAGACGAGGTCTTCCTGTACTGCGTCCGACGTATGGCAGGGAATCGAAGACTCTGTGAGCCGGAGTATTGGTGTCAATTCGTTCTACATGTCCTAGCCATCTCAAACGTTTTGACCAGGGGCATGTAGCTGTACAGTTCGGATAGTTCATGGTCGAATCTTCGTTTCGATAGTATATCAACGCAAACAGGTCAGAGGATTTTTCGAAGAGTTTTCGTCTCGAATCGACGAACGATTTCTTCAACTTCCTTTGGTATGGTCCAAGCTTAAGCGCCGTAGAGCAGGACTTGGGTGATCAGGGTCCCTTATAGCATCTCCAGAGTAGTTCGAGTGAGGGCTTTTTAGCCCTGGGCTTCCAAGCCAGAAAACCAGCGACTGGCATGAGTAGTTCTTCGTTTGATTTCTGATGAGATATTGCCGTCTTGTTAAAAACCGAAGCCGAGGTAGACTACCTCAAAGTTATATCTGCCGATCCTGTCTGCCGTAATATGTGAAGGCCTGAAACCGTTTACCAACAACCTGATCGGCCCTTATCAGTGTGGGTTTAGGCCAGGAAAGTCCAAAACCGATCAAATTTTCACACTTCGGCAGATCCTGGAAAATCCCAAAAAGCCAAAATCGATACCCATCACCTATTCATCGATTTCAAAGCCGCATACGACAGCATTTATAGAGACGAACTATACAGAGCCATGTCTAGTTTTGGTATACCGCCCAAACTCGTTCGTTTGTGTAGGATGACGGTGGAGAATTCTCGTTGCTCCATCAGGGTCGGAAACGACCTCACTGACACGTTCGATACCATAAAAGGCAAGGCGATGCGCTGTCATGTGATTTCTTCAATCTGTTTCTTAAGAGGATTGTGCAAAACTCACTAGCCAACACCAGAGGCACAATTTTTCAACAAATCGGTGCAACTACTAGCATATGTCGACGATATTGACATCTTTGGTAGGACCCTACGTGATGTCATAGCCACGTTTGCTATAATAGAGAAGGAAGCGGCAAAAATAGTTAAGCAGTAAATGAGGGCAAGACGAAGTATATGCTGTCAACACGAAAGGACACACAACATCGACGAATTGGACAGAACGTCACCACTGACTGACATATATTTGACGTAGTACTGGAGTGCATCTACCTCGGCTCCACTCTAAGCTCTGACAACAACTTCTCGTCAGAAATTAAACGAAGAATTACTCTTGCCAACCGCTGTTTCTTCGGGCTAAGAAGGCAATTCAGTAGTAAAGCCCTCACTTGATCTTATATAAGACCCTGATTATCCCAGTCCTGCTCTACGGCGCTGAAGCATGGACCGTCTCAAAGCGGATGCAGAAATCCTTGGTCGATTTGAGAGGAAAATTCTTCGAAAAATCTTCGTCCCGTCCCGTTTGCGTTGACGGGCTATAGAGACGAAGATTAAACCAAGAACTATACGAGCTGTACAGCGACATGCCCCTGCTCAAAAAAAAAATCCGCATTGGACGTTAAAGATGGCGAGGACATGTAGAACGCATGGACACCAATACTCCGGCTCGCAGAGTCTTCGATTCCCAGCCATACGTCGGACGCAGTAGAGGAATACCTCGCCTTAAGTGGCGCGCACAATTAGAAACCGACCTCAACCAACTTGGAGTGCGCAACTGGAGGCAGTTAGCTAAGGACCGGACTGATTGGAGAGGCATGTTGGTTGAGGCCCAGGTTCATTCCGGACTGTAGCGCCACTTAAGTAAGTAAGTATTGTTGCTGGTTTCGGGCTGTAGCCCAGGGATTGCGTGAATGAATTTGGCACTTAGTGGCCATCGGTCCTTCACGGTTCCACAAAAAGAAGTCCGAAAGTATCTAAATCGCAGCTTCGAGGCGGCCGATTGACATCACCAAGAAGGCTCGTAACACGATTTGGGAATTTGCTACGCAAAAATCTGTTGTGTTAAGGGCGGTGTCTCATGGCTCGCCGTCCTCCATGAACCAGAGGTCGCCAGAATTCATTTCTTAAATTTCAGTAAAAAAAAAGAAGCTGCTTTTAGGCCTAAACTGCAAAGCGATATGGAAGCCGGCGATGGTGTCGTGCGCCTTCAATTGCTGAATCAATTTAACTTTGTAAGCGAATAATCCAAGAACTATGTGCAGAGTTCTCCTCATGCTAGTGCTTGAAATGTTTAGCTGTTGAATCGATGGCGAGTTTATGTTCGTGAATTGAGTCTCACACTCTCGGCTACAGAAGCACTACAGCGCTGCAGCAACAGATACATTCGTGCCAAACTGGTGACGTATGGACAGACAGACTTGGCTAAATTGACTAAGCTAGCGATTCTGAGTCGATCTAGCTAAATTATTTCTGTATATGGGAAAGGGTACAAGGTGGCGCAAAAGTAATCCTCCTATCAGAAAATGCTATAAATTTTGCGATTGGCCCCTAATGTCAGTTCTGTTTTGACATTTGTGTAGTAAACACATGCGAAATACACGCTAATAAACAATGTTACGCTACACAGCTTCAGAACGCGGAATATTGGTGACTATTTATTTGAGCAATAATCGGTCGGTGACTTTGGCACAACGTGAATTTCGTCGCAGATTTCCACTGCGACGTTTAGCCGCTCGCCTCGAAGAGACTGGCACAACACGAGATGCTGCCAGGCGTGGCAGACCCCGGAGTACCCGTTCTGCAGAGAATGTTGCTGCTGTAGCCGAAGATGTCATGGAAGCGCCGTCGAAATCGACCAGACGACGTGCCACACAAATGGGTATCAGTCGACGGTCTTTACAGCGAATTTTGGTACAAGCGGTGCATCAGCTGTTAGCTGCTGACCGCCAATCGCGTCTAACATACTCTTAATCACCACCAAGAGGAAGATGACTTTTCATCAAAAATAATCATGAGTGATGAGGCCCATTTCCATCTTAGCGGGTACGTAAATAAGCAAAATTTACGCTTTTGGGGCACTGAAAATCCGCGTGTAACCCACGAAGAGCCATTACACCCACTGAAAGTCACTGTATGGTGTGCTGTTTTCGCTGGAGGAGTCATCGGACCTTTTTCTTCGAAGACGTCGCGGGCCAAACGGTTACTGTGAATGGTGAGCGCTACAGAGCAATGATCAACGAGTTTTTTTTGCCGCAACTTGATGAATTAAGATTGGAAAACATGTGGTTCCAACAGGACGGTGCAACGGCACGCACTGCACGTGCCACAACCGATATGCTGAAGGATCCCGTTTTGGCGATTTGCACTGGCCAGCAAGATCGCCTGATTTTACCGCTACAGACTTCTTTTAATGGGGCTTTTTGAAGTCGCGGGTTTATGTCAACAAGCCTCAGACTCTTGCAGCTCTTAAAGACAATATCCGTCAAGAATGTGAGGACCTATCGCCGGAAGTTTTGGCCAAAGTGATGGAAAATGCCATGAAAAGGGCTCAAATGGCAATCAACTGAGACGGCGGCCATTTACATGACATCATATTCTCGACTTGATGTAAAAAAAAATTAAAAGACCAAATAAAAATAATCCACAAGAAGAATCAAAGTTTTTCTTTTTTTTTTTAAATTACAGCCAAAAAACATCGGATTGTTATTTTTGCGCCACATTGTATAAATATTACATAAAGGTATGCAGTCAAGTAATGAAGCGGTTAAACTTTAAACATGAAAAATTGATTCACCAATAAAAATTGAATCCCAAAATTCAGTCGTCAGTATGGCAAAGTTGAGCAAATTGAAGAGAAATGCATTGATAGCCACTTACATTACGATAATGGCGGAACTCAAAAAAGGATTTTTTTTTTAAATTTCGTCCGTCTGTCAGTAATGGTCTCTCCATTTCAAGTTCATTTAAATTTGTTGGTTTTGCCTTATAGACTTCCTGTTTGCAAGAAAAAGTCAGGTGCAGCAAAGTCAGGCGACCTGGGGGGCCATAGGAATTTGGAGTTCCTGGTCATAAGTTTATTGGGAAATTTTCATCGCAATTATGTTAGAACTGGCCGGACTATGTGGATTCAGCAAGATAGTGCAACATGTTGCTGAAACCACACAAAGTTGAAAGAAATTCTCATTCGGCGTAATTCTGGATAAAAAGAATTTTTCCACATGCTCAAGTAACCGTCACGATGTTACCATTTTCATCGAAGTAGTAGGGCCCGACAATGCAGCATGATGAAACTGCACACCACAATGTGACACGAAATGGATGCAATTCCGTCTCATGGAGTATCTGTGGGTTGGATGCACTTCATATATAAACGGCAACATTTGTTTGTTTATGTTGCCGTTTAAGCTGAAATGGGCGTCGTCAGACAGAAAAAGACAGTTCAACATGTTTCCGTCCTCTTCTACCATTTGAAGCATCTTCTGGCAAACTTCCAAGCGAACCGGCAAGTCTGCTGCGTTCAGTTTGTTTGCAATTTGAACTTTATGTGGGAATAAGTCCAAATCATTTTGCATTATTGTCTGCAAGCTTCTGGTCGAAACTCTTTCCTTTTTCCTTTTGCATGCATCCAAACTCGCGCACATCCCAAATCCAACAGTGATCCCAAGCAGGGTGGCTGCACGGGGGTAGCATGCCCCCCACTCACATATAAACTTATCATACACCAAATTTGAATAGAATTTCAAATCAGAATAAAACCGGCGGTTGTTCATGCTTTATGTTGGCAGCCCAGTGGGGGTTTTTTCCTTCTTTTTTTTGGGAATTAAGACCCATGGTGCTTATGGGGTTTATTACCGCGGAGGCTATTACACAGCACCTTCTAAACAACCTATCATTAAAAAAAAAAAGCCACTAGATGGTCAACCCAGTATAGCTCGTTAGGGCGCAATCTATAAGTCAAAACTGAAAAATCGATGGGATATGGTACCAATTATCAGTTTCCCATTCTGAAGATGGCAGCAGAGAGTTACATCCATCGGAATTTTTTTTTTTTTTAAATTCTTTGTATGATACAATTTTTATAATGAATCCTGCAATCCAGACTCCATCGTAGGTATCAATTAGTTGAATCATTATAAAATAGTTCCTCCACCAGCAGCATGCTCTCCATTATAATGAACACTCCGTTGGTACGTAAAAACTCTAATAACGTTGAGTACCTACTCCAGTAATGAGTTTGGATGACAATCCAAATGAGCACATTATCTTGGAACAAACAAAAAATTTCAAAAAGGAAACAAACCTCCTTCCTACGATCAGTGACCATTTCACCGAGTTCCCATTATCTCCCAAATTAATGTAATCTTTCGCCATAAAGTTTTTCTCATTTGGCTAAAATTCCTGCAAAAAAAGGTCCCAAAGGGGGAGGGGGGTTTATAATTTCCCAGCGAATCAAAGGAATATGAAGAGATAAAAGGTCGCAGTCCTTCCACCAGATCCTTCCCTCAAATTAAAACGTCTATCAAACATCATCTCATCTCACTCCGTAACGTGCATCATCGTGTACTCCAAAGGACTGCCTAAGAGCCGTGATGAAAGAACGTACTCCAACTTAATGGCAAGCATTAAATGTCATAATGGGGGAACTCTTTTCTATTTCTCGCTTTAAATGGCACTTACCAGAATGACATGACAGGGCTGGAATGGCATGAGAGTGGGGATGCATGACGTAGTCAGGATTCGAATCATCTAGCTCCACCAATATGCTTTAATGCGTGGCACTTTGTAGGAGTCTTTTGCTAGATAGAAATGTATGTAAGTCGGTCGACATAGGGTATACCTACGAAGCCTCCAACTTCGATTGGACACTTTAATTAAATACGTGATACGTGTTCATCAGTCTGATCAAATGGATTCTGACATCAGTGTGTTTGTTGGTGTGACAATATGTATGCCAAGTGCGGAAATGCATTTAATATCGGGATATTAAGGCTGTTTCGAATCATTACATCTAATGACAGCTCATTCGATTGATTCGACTTCGAATTAGCAATTAGTTGGGGTATATCATCAGGATTTGAGATCGTCTAGCGTACGTTTAAACCGAAATGTCCTCAAGAAGATAATCTGAAACATTGCTTTGCACTTTAACACCACTGGCAGCTGGGAATCCCTCTGCCAGACTCTAACTGCACACAGCAAGCCCATTAATTAAAACAAACAAAATGGGGGTGAAATAATAATTAAGGACTCTCGAAAGTACTTCTCCGTGTAGTAGTTCCTCTTCGGCAGATGTAAGTTGAACACAATTTTATCCATGATTTTTGGTTAGCAGTGTCAGCAGACAAAAGGGAGGAGAGCTGTCGTAGAAAAGCAAATTATAATGAAAAATTCACAAACACACACATAAAAGTACAACAATACCAGCAAAACTGACGCAAAAACTACACCAGAATCCTCAAAGAGGAAAACTTTCATTACGGAGCGTAGCTGGGAGCGGATTTTTTTAAAAACATTTTCGGAAAAACCTGAAAATTTACTTATATACTCTGTGATGGGATAAAACAGGCAAAGGCACGGGTGGAATGTAATTTATTTTGATTGTCTATCCGCGAGGTATTCCCTTGAATTCTCAAGACCTTGGATACTTTGGATGTAGTCAAAGTAGAAAATGGAGGTTGAACAATGAAAATCGATGCTTGTGCTTGTGTTTTCTAGAACTTGTAAATCTGCTGTTTTCATATGTATCTATCCGTCTCTCTCTGTTGTATAAATGTCTTGATCTGTCCCAGCCGATGGCCTCAGTCGCCAGTGCTGTTATGTTACTGTAGTTCGTTGCATTCATGCGCGAAGTACTGTGATGTCAATGTCAATGTTTTCATATTGCACAATGGCTTGCAGAAAGTGCAGATCTTTACAGACGAAACGTTAATAAAAAAAATCGCATACGGTTTGTGTGTATATTCTAGCAAGAGGTGATCTTGGCCTTCACTGCAAATTCGATTTACCAAAAAAACTAAGCTGGAACCCATCGCAGATATGTAAAGGTATTGCAAACTACCCTTATTGTCTCAAGTAATATTTAAAAAACCAAGTTTTGATTGAAAATGCAAAAAGGTTTAACGTTGGAAGCCCCATTTACTTACCTACATACTAACTTACTTAAGTGGCGCTACAGTCGGGAATGAACCTGGGCTTCAACCAACATGCCTATCCAATCAGCCTGGTCCTTAGCTAACTGCCTCCAGTTGCGCACTTCAAGTTGACTGAAGAAGGTTTCTACTTGTGCGCGCCACTTAAGACGAGGTCTTCCTCTACTGCGTCCGACGTATGGCTGGGAATCGAAGATTCTGTTAACCGGAGTATTTGGGTCCATCCGTTCTACATATCGTAGGCATCTTAAAAGGCCAATGTACTGGTTTTTGATCATAGGCATGTTGCTGTACAGCTCGTATAGTTCTTGGTTGAATCTTCGTATCCATAGCCCGTCAACGCAAACGACTCAGGATTTCTTCATCCGCTTTTAATACGGTCCATGCTTCAGCACCATAGAGCAGGACTGGGATGATCAGGGTCTTGTATAGGATCTCCTTAGAAGTTCGAGTGAGGGCTTTACTGCTGAGTTGCCTGCATAGCCCGAAAAAACAGCTGATGGCAAAAGTAATTCTTCGTTTAATTTCTGACGAGATGTTGTTGTCAGAGTTGATAGCGGATGCGAGGTAGATAAAGTCCCGTACTAACTAAAAGTTATATCTGTCAATGGTAACGTTCTATCCAATTCGTCGATGTTGCATGTCCTTTCGTGTTGACAGCATATACTTAGTCTTGCCCTCATTTACTTCAAAGCCCATTTTTGCCCCTTCCTGCTGAATACTAGCAAACTTGGCAATGACTTCACGTTGTGTCCTACCAATGATGTCAATATATACGGCGTATGCTAGCAGTTGCATCGATTTTTGGAAGATTGTGCCTCTGGTGTTGGTTTGGGAGTCTTGCATAATCCTTTCAAGAATCAAAATAAAAATATATCACATGAAAGCGCATCGCCTTGCCTAAGTCCTTTTTTTGGTATCGAATGTGTCTGTGAGGTCGTTTCCGCCCTTTTCTCCATCGCCATCCAACACAAAAGGACTAAACATGGCTCTGTACAGTTCGTCTTAATAAAGGCTGTCGAATGCGGCTTCGAAATCGATGAATAGATTGAGGGCGTCGAATTGGACTTCTTGGATTTTGCTTATGATCTGCCAAAGTGCGAAAAGTTGATCGGTTGTGGACTTTCCTGGCCTAAAACCACATTGATTACGGCTGTCCAGGTTGTTGGTGCACGGTTTCAGGCGTTCACATATTACGGCAGATAGGATCTTGTAGGCCACTATGGGAGGGTTATGCTTCTGTAGATGGTACAGTTCCGAGCGTATCCCATTTTGTGGATCGGCAAACGATGCTGAGGTTCCATTTTTCAGGCATACTTTCTGCCGCCCAGATTTGGCTTATGAATTGGTGGTTATTATTTACCAAGTCATCTACGCCGGCTTTGTTAAGTTCAGCGCGAAGGCCGTCACTTCCGGCAGCCTTATTAAGCTTGAGTTTAAATATTGCTATCCTCACTTCACTCAGGTTGTGTGGTTAGCAGTTTTCGCTTTCGTTGCCAATGGTTCGTTCTGCCTGACAGCGGAATGTTGTTCGTCATCGCCGTTTAACAGTCTGCCGAAGTGGTTCTTCCATATCCTCAGCATCCACTGTGTCTCAACTACGATACTTCCTTATTCATCTAGACAGGATTCTGTTCGAGCCTTGTATAGTTGGCTTTGACGTTTTACACTTTGGTAAAACTTGCGAACATCGCTCTTGGAGTGGCACCTCTCTATATCCTCGATCGTGCACTTTTCTTGCTCTTTTTTATTCTTTCTGAAAAGCAATTGTTCTTCACTTCTTCTCTGCCTATAGAGTTCACCTGCAGCTTAGCCTTGTAGGCCTCGTTCCTGGCTGCGTGCATCTGTTGGCATTCCTCATCAAACCAGGGGTTTCTTGCTGGTGGGTGCGAGAAACCTAGCACACATCAGTTTCTGTCGATCTAATGGCTTGTTGGCATCGTTGCTTTTGTTCTTCGACATTCGATGCTGGTGGTATGGTGTTAATCGAGAGGTTAAGGGATACGCGTTTCTTGGCGGTCTCTTGCGATTGCAGTCTTTCGAAATTAAATTTTTTCACATTGTTTTAGGTTTGTAGTAGTGTTGTGGGTATCCACATTCTTAACTTGGCTGCAACAAGAAAGTGGTCCGAGTCGATATTAGCTCCTCTGAATGTTCGGACATCCAAAATACTGAATGCGTGCGTGCCTCTTTTCTATCGCAAGGTTGATCTGGAGACCTTCATGTCCCTTTATGGATATCGAGGTAAGGAAACAGTGTGCAGCTATAGTGGCATTTCGTTCCGTAGCCAAGTCAATTAACTCAAGTCCGTTACCAGACGTGTTCTCGTGTAGGCTATATTTTCCGACAATACTGCTAAAGATGTCTTCTCGTCCTACCTACAGGCGGGCCAAAAGAAGTCACCCGATGTTGTTTGGCTATTCAGAATATCGGTTGTGGCTCGCGCAGTGTGTGCCGTTGCTCCGTCCTGTTGGAACCACATAGTCCAGTCCTAAATCGTCCGACTGCGGAAGAAAAAAACTCGGTTAGCATGGCCATACAGCGCTCACCGTCCACTGTTGTCGTTTAACCAGCGGCGTTCTCGAAAAAAAAATGACCCGATGACTCCTCAAGCGTGAACAGCGCACCACGCAGTAATGTTGAGCGGGTGTAATGCGTCCTCGTGCATTACTCGTGAATTTTCGGTGCCCCAGAAGCGATAGCTTTGCTTGTTTACGTACCCGCTGAGGTGGAAATGAGCGTCATCGCTCAATATGATTTTTGTTGAAAAATCGTCCAATTCGTCCTTGAGATTGAGAATGGCTTGGGCGTTGGTTATACGCGTTTGGCGGTCAACAGACAGCAGCTGATGCTCGGACTGGATTTTGTACGGAAACATGCGCAAGTCTTTGACCAAAATTTGCCTTAGGGACGACCGGCTGATGGCTAATTGCGAGGCACGGCGCGCTTCTGGTCGATGTTTCCGGTGACAGATCGACATCCTCGGCAACAGCGGCGATACTCTCGGCACAACGGGGAGCTCTGGGGCCGGCCACTCTTGGTAACGTCTCGTGTGGTTCCCTACACTTTAAGGTTGGTGGCCAAACGGCGCAGTGTTTGCGCAGTCGATGTCGGATGGCCGGGTAATGGCTTTGGATTCTACATCTGTCTTGTCCACAAATATCAAAACAGATTTGACATTGGCGGCCATTTGCAAAAATTAGAGCATCTTCCAATAGGGTAATCTCTTTTGCCCCACCTTGTAGAAGTGGCTGTTCGGCATGAATTCAAGTAGCACTTATGTGCCTTTTTGTTACCTTGTGTGGATGTGATGTAAGCGGACAACACCCTGTATCCCTTTACCCGAGATGTCGCTAAAGTTGACGAAAAGAGTCTCCGAATATTTCGGTCTTACACGCAAGAAGAACTTGCCATGTGCTTTATTGTTCTATTTATACAATAGAATTTGTGTACAATTTTACGAACACAATTCAAATAAATATGACAAGTATTTAGTATTTTTAGTACAATACAGGTTTTATAAAATTTCCATGATTTTTCTCTATAATTCAACTAATGTTTGATGTTGAAATGGGTTCCAACACATTGCTTATGAGCCAAACCTTATAAAGACCCCTCATTATAGAAGCAACATCAAAGCATCCTTTCCAGTTAAATCGAAATATCAACAGGAAATTGAACATCACACTCTTGGTACCAGCATCACGTCTACTTACTGTCACTTTGAATTATCAGATCCCATTCAGACAAGACATGCCAAATCATATTTAAGTACCTCCAGTGTAAACAATCCACCCAAACCAACAAAAAACTTTCTTTTTTTTTCTTGTTTACATTCACATCCGACTGTATATCCTGTTGAATACAAAACAAATCCTTTCACTCTGTCAACCAACAACGTCCTGTTTGTTGTCGGGTAGCTTTGGCTTTCTTGTGTGCGAGTACTTTCGCGTAACAATGAAACCTCATATTATCACATTGTTCCTCGATATTACATAGCTTTACCATAAGATAAGTATGTCGAAGTTTCCACCCTCCTCCGCACATAAAAAAGGACACAAACGAAGGAGACAAATGAACCGACATGACATACTGGATATAGCTTGCGAGATGATAAAAACATCCTTTTGCATTGATGTGTGTGTGTTTATCATCAAAAAACTCAGACATAAAACTACAAACTCAGGAAATTGACGCTAACAAAAAAATAAACGAGAAAAAAAAAGAACGGCGGGAGTGAGAGTATACTCTCAGCGCACAAAGCAAAAATAAGTGCATCATGAGCAGCACTCATTATAGTGCCACTGAATACGGTTATTGGATACATCAAGTATCCACCTACATCATCATGCTCATGAAGCTTTTATAGACGTCATCAGATACATGGTTGGTCATGGTATAGTGCACTCGATAGTAAAAAAAAAATCATAGATACAGCAACGATGCAGTTAATCAGAATTGGGTCATAAAATACCCTATCAATCATTTTTATGATTCTATTAAAAAAATTCAATCCATTTGGTTGGTAATTAAAAAGATGTTCATGGCAACTATCCATTTTGAAGTTAAACCTGTCAAGGCATCCAGAAATCTTTTCGATATAAAGGGGTTCAACGAACTATACCCTCCAATGTAGTAAACTCTTAACAGCGGAAGAAGTTCCCCAAAAGGAATGAACATTGGCGCTTACAGTTCCAGTTAGATCGAACTGGTAAGTGAAATCGCTTTATGAGCTGCTTCGACATATTTGAACACCAGGTCTATAAAGATTGCTAATACTGAGTGTTGGAAAAGAGTTGGTGGAGGAGGTGCCCTCAATGAGTCAACGGAAGAGCGCATACCCCAAAATGGGTTGCTCCCGACAGTGAAGGAATTTTCCTAAATGGAATCAACGGTGGCGATTACATCTCCAGTAAGACCGAACTGGTAAGTAGATTGCCGCCACCGCACGATAGCGCATCTCCTTATCGGAATCCGGTGCAAGTTTGCATCGCCTATCCTCCAATGTTAGGCGAAACAGCTGTATTGGTTTTTATGGTATCCCGAACTTCGTCGCTTCGCTTTAATAAAAGTCTTAGTGATGGATGCTTTCATAGTCTACCTTGAAGTCGATGAAAATGTGGTGTTTTTCAACTTGAAATTCGCTAGTCTGTTCAAGGATTTTCCTTAGTATGGAAATTTGGTCTATGGCAGATTCCTGGCCGGAAGCCACTCTGGAACGTGGCGATAAGTGTGTTGCAGAAATGCTTATGATGTTCAAACAGTACGTCGGATAGGATCTTGCCAACGACATGTAGCAGGGATATGATTTGGTAGGCTTGACGAATGGAATTGATATTCCAGTCATCGGGCATGTTCTCATCGATTCAGACTTTGCGGATGGTTTGGTGTATGCAGACTTCTAGAGAAACACCACCAAAGCGTCTGCATTGTTGCTCTTCAGTTTTTAGATGGCATATCTAACTTTTTCAATACTGGGAGTGAGCATTACCGATGCTCATTAAGCTGCTGATGGGAATGCTCCTTGAAAACATCTACTATTCCCTGTGTGTTAGTGCCTAGGTTGTTATTTCTTAGAACCTGCATTCCTACTTTGGAAGGCAGCTAGCTAGCTAACCCTATCGCGAAACACTTCAATTCTCCTGAGCCTGGAGGCTGCGCATGTTTTGCGTTGTAGGGCCTCTTCTGTCATCTCTTTTTGGTAATTCCAAATAATATCATCATAGGACGGACATCTATAGTGTTTTCGGCCACATCTTTGTTGATATTGCATTGTTGTATCCAGTGAGTGTTGACAATGATGGAAGATGAGGACCCAGCAGGGATTTGGTTTGATACTGTTTTTCGCATTGAAGTCCTCATATACGATTTTAACATCGTATTCCGGAAAGGCTTCATCCAGGAGGTCGTAAAATTCGTTCTTGATAAGGTCTCCAGTCTAATCAGTAGGGCCATGTGAACATAGAAGGCTGATAGACATTGCTCTGATGCGAATCACAGCCAGGCGATCATTAACAGCTTAAAGTCTATTATTCTTGACATAAGTCGGCTCCATAGCGAATCCGCATACTAATATATCCCCCCCCCCCCTTTGTGGCAGCTGCAACAAATGTCGCATGTTTTTCTTTTGTAAAGAGTTTTTCAATAACAGCGCTACAAACGTTTTTTTTTCAATAAAACAAAAACGGTTTTGGATATCAATGAAATTCTTTATTCCTGTGAAAGTACGTTACATGGCCACCATGGGCACGCTTGCAGAAGTCCAGACGCTGAACCCAATTTTCGACGGTTTTCAAGCATAAATCGGCCGATACTGCTGCTATTTCACGTTCGATATTCGTACGAAGTTCATCAGTCGTCGCTGGCTTGTTGGCATAGACCATAGACTTGACGAAGCCCCACAGGAAATAGTCTAACGGCGTCAAATCGCACGACAGAGGCGGCCAAGCGACTGGACCATTTCGTGAGATAACACGTTCTCCAAACTTGGTTTCCAATAAATTGATTGTGGCATTCGCTGTGTGAATTGTGGCGCCCGCCGTCCTGTTAGGACCACATGTCCTCCAAGTCCATATCATCCAATTGGGGCCAAAAATATTCGGTTATCATTGAACGGTAGCGATTCCCATTCACAGTAACGTGCCGGTCTTGATCATCACGGAAGAAGTACCGCCCAATGACGCCGCCGGCCCATAAACCACACCAAACCGTAATTTCTTCGGGATGCAATGACGACTCATGGAGTACGTGTGGATTTCTGCCTGACCAATACCGCATTTTTTTGTTTATTGACGAAGCCATTCAGCCAGAAATGAGCCTCATCGCTGAAGATGATTTTTCGATGAAAATCCGAATCATTTTCAAGTTGTTGCTCAGCCCAATTCACGAACATACGACGCTTGTGGTGGTCAAGCGGCTTCAGTTCTTGCGTCAAATTAATCTTGTAAGGATGTAGGCCATGATCTTTTAGCAAAATTCGCCACAGAGATGACCAACGCTTGGCAACGACGTGTGAGAGACACATTTGGGCTTTCTTCAACTGAAGCCTCAGCGGCAGCAATATTCTCGACACTACGGGCACTTCTTTGTCTCACTGGCAGGGGAACATTTTGTACTGTGCCTGTGGATTCAAATTTTTCCTCTAGACGCTCAATTGTTGATCTGCTAGGACGATTATGACGACCATAACTTGGACGTAGCGCTCTTAACGTTGAGGCCACTGACTCCGAATTTCGGTTGTAAATTTTAATAATTTCGACTCGTTTTTGGAACGTATGTATAGCTTTCCATCATGAAATGGCAAACCTTACTGAAGAGAAATGTCAAAAAAGCGGCAAGAAATATGGCGTCGTTTGCTGTCCCTGTCGCTCAACTTTTGTAGCGTCCCTGTTGAAAAACCCGATATTTTCCTGATCCTGGATTGCGATACTGTCTGCCCTGTACTTCGTGACAACAGATTCAAGCTTTTGAGAAGCACCCGGGGTGTACATCGTCACTCGCAATTTTTTCGTGGTAAGAGAATAAACCCAATCTGGAGGTCTAATTCCAATTTATAAGATCCTAGGACACAGGGTCAGCTGTATTGACTACGCAATTGAACGCTGTTGCTGGTCTTTCGGCTAATCCGCCACCTGCTCTGATTCGGGTGCCTAAATAGCCCTTTATATTCGCAAACTACCTTTTTTTTCATTTGAGTGAACACGACCCGAAGTGAGTTCTTATGGAGGTTTTGAGAATTTTATCTTTTTCAATGGTATTTGGTGACATGATTGTCGAAAGGACTGTCTGGGCATGCAATTGGTAATCGAAGTCAGGAATATTCGAGACAACTTAGTTATTGGGTTGTGCGGCCGAGTTGAGCAATCGATAGTCCCTGCAGGTTCTCCATTCACCATTCATTTTCGAACTAGGTGCAAGGGTGTGGCCTAGGAACTGTTGCTTGGTCGACAAAAACAGAATTAACTATGGTGGTGGTTAACGGAGAAATAGTGAGAGTACTTTTGATCTATAGTTCGTTACACTTCTTCGTTTCATAAAACCCAATTCCCACAGGCCCAAGAGAAGTTCTGCTTTAAAAAGGTGAAATCTGGGGGTCTAATCGGTAGACTTTGCGGGCCAGTAATATAAGGCACTTAGCGACGGGAAATGCATTCCTCTATATATCCATTCGTGTGGCAGGTATGTTTTAGATTCCACAGTTCTTTTGAAACCACATGTCCTGAAGTCCCAGTTCATAGTTTTGGGTCAGTGGAAACCCGTTTTTGTTCCATCGATGACAATAAACATTTTATTCATATCGCACTTATCCACTGATTTTGCATTTTATTATCATCTGATACACCTCCGATATTAATGGGACAAAAGTCCATACTGTGACATTGGGTTTATAATTTCTCTTCCTAAATGAAACAACGGCTCTCACAGGGCCAACTATCAGGTGAAAATTGACCATTTCGCTCTGGTACCAGGAAGGTACTTGGCCTTCTGACACCTCATCTATCACTTGTTGTTTCAGCCTTTCCCTTCTTGCTTACCGTCTGTATCGGTAATTCTATACCGGATCTCCACTTGGGTGGAGAATAGTATGTTACATATCCACTTTACACCAATTAATATTGCATCCAAAACTATGTTGATATAAGCGTTACTAAAAAAATGTATTTTTCGGGTTAAATTTTTGAATTTTTTAAGTTGGTTCGCACGTCTAGGGTGACTTGCGAATCGAATTCCCAGCTAATGCCTCTACCGATGATGACTTGACCACTTGATGGTTTACCACTCATTATAAAGCTGAATAAATCTAGTTAATGTTAAAAATAAATTTCTACACTTGAACTATATACAAAGAGAAAAACGGGACGTTTTGTTAATCTGAATAGTTCGCAAGCTGTAGCTCGTGTTTTCCAGCGTTACGCGACACAGATGAATCAGTTTTTCCGGGATTCCGAATACAGCCATCGCAATATATCATACGCGGCTTTGAAGTCGATGAATAGATGGTGAGTTTCGACTTGAAATTCGTTGGTCTTTTCTAGGACTCGCCTCAACGTGAAAATTGCATCTATAATCGATATGCCGGGTCTAAAGCCGCACTGGTACGTGCCGATTACTGTGTTACAGAAAGGTTCACGCAGTACGTTGAATAGGATCTTGTATAAGACATTTAGCAGGGATATGCCTCGACATATATTGGCCTTTTTGTAGATGGGGCATACAGAGCTGATAGTCCAGTCATCAGACATGTTTTCTTCCACCCATACTTGGTTGATGATTCAGTGCATGCTCCCCTGTATTTAAAAAGCTCCGCTGGTAAGCCATCAAAGCCTGTGGCCTTGTTGTTTTTAAGTTTTTTTTATAGCCAGGCCAACTTCTTCTATACTAGGTGTGACTAGTTCTTCATTGACTGAATGTGGGTTCTCTTCTTGCCCTAATCAGCTGCTGGAAATGCTGCTTAAACACACCTGTGCTTCGGTGACTAAATTTCCTTCGCTGTCTCGAAGAGCCTGCCTTTCCCATTTGGAGCCAGCAGCCAGTTGATTGGCTTTTTTATAAAACCCCCGGATGTTGTTACGATGTTGCGATTCTTCGATTTCCTTGAGTAAGGAGGCTGCGTAAGCCATCTTCTTTCTACGCATTTCCTTCCTTCTCCAAGCTCGTTACTCTTCTCTCACTGCCCTTGTTTTGCGCTTTGCATTTTCTGTCACCTTTTTCTGTATACGCATCATACCACGGGCTCCTTTTCGGGGGTGGCTGGTACCCTACAGTGGTTTCGGGTACCTCCTTGATGATGCCGCTAAAGTAGCACCACTGATTTGTTGGCGTCTATGGTAGCTGAGTGCACAGAAGAGAGTTTCATACTCAGCCGCTGGCTACTCCATGTGTGCTAACGCGTCCAACGTCAAATTTCTTCTTCTGGGCAGTTTGCCGCTTCTTCTCGTTGGACAGTCGAGCTCTGAATTCTGCCGCTACAAGAAAATAGTCAGAGTCGACATTTGCTTCTTCGGAATGTGTGCACGGCGAGGATGTTCTATGCGTGCCTTGCATCGATTAGCACATGGTCGATTTGGTTGGCGGTTCGACCGTCTGGAGAGCGCCAGGTTGGTGTGTGGAATGGATCCTTAGCCTTGGGAACCTAGTGCTACTTATCACCGTATTACGATATGTGCAAAGCTATAGCCAAACAAAGGCACCTAAAATGCGTTCCCTCGGTAAATAGCGAAACAATGGCATAGTAATGTAATAGAGTTTTAAAAACTGATCTCAAACATGCCTCAACATGCATCTCAATATCCATTTCTCAAATTATATAACTACTAACTATAACTAACTATAATAAGATATCCTTCCACTCAATGATTGATGGTACATAATACAATTATTCATTCGCCACATCTCGTTAATAACGAAGTAATCACCCATGTTTATGAATCAATAACCAATTTCCAATGAACACACTTCTCTTCCTCTCTCTTTCCCTCGCATTTGATTAATATATTCGTTACGTAATCTGTATCCTAACACTCTATAACGCTCCGGCATGGCGCATGCAATCCCAAACGTCTCAATATATCCCACAATGAGTGTTCATCCAAAAATCGTATTCAATCTCAAAATAATTCCCCAAGATATCATCAATCCTCAATCAATAATACATCCTCTAACTCTCCCCTGTATACGCATCATATCGGTACCGTTTATTCTAAAAATAAATACCAATCGTCCTTATACTCCTGCCATCGAGTCGCGTCAGTCGCCTAGACTTTGCCGTTCGAATACCTAAATCAATAATAACGCAAAAAGGACGAAAAAAAAAACGAACCAAATAAATAAAACAACATGGATATAAAGCAGAATCAAGGATCTAGATACATTTCATTTCCCACTGATTATGTATCGAATTCACATTAACACCCGCAGGACGAATGATGCCGAACGCACTGGCGGAGCAGCAAAATAGGCGAAAGTAGGCAATAAAACAAGGATGCGAATGAATGAAAATGAAAAAAAAAAATCGAAACTGTATTATGAATAAATACGAAACCGTTAGAGGCAAAGCTAGGGGAAATTAGTAAGATCAAACGGAAGCCAGGGGACTCCATTAGGAAACTGGTAATGAGACGCGCGCCGGCTGCCTGGTTGATGGTTGCCTTAACGGACGAGTGGTAATTCAAGAAACTGGGTCTCTTTGCTGTCGGAAATCGGAAATATTTCATTTCTGCTCTGTCCCATGGGATTTGAATTTGTATCCTGGTTAGTTGCGTGTAATTGATTCAAATCGTCATTTGGCATTTTAATTTTTTATTCATTTTTAAGGATGACTCAGGAGTTAAGGTACTCCTTTGCAAACATTTGTGCCGATTAAGGTTTTGGTTGTGTAAACACAGTGTTCAGCATTTTGTTGGATCTAAATGGTCCAACATAAGCGAATGATTGGTTTGAGTTAAATGAGTTTGCAGGCTTCAGTTTATTCAAGTGTTGCTGTGCCCATTGAAGTATATGGTTCAACAGACTGCGAAATGCTTAGCTCAACAGGACTCTTAAAGTGAATTGTCGATTCAGGGGCTGGTAACATTTGAATTTGGTTTGTAGCTACGATTGGATACTTGTTACGTATACGTAAGGGTATTTAAGGGTTTAAAGTGTTTTCTTTCACCAATTGCTGGGGATATATCGAGTAGCCCGTAGCGCAAGACCATAATTTCATTGGCCATGTCTTGAATTCGTTTTTTTTTTTTAATATCAAAAGCTTCTCATGACCGTGTTACACATTTGTATGTTTGCAAGATTTTTGCAGGAGGATTTGCTGGTGTTGGAATCAATGGATTTGATTTGGCTTCTTCAAAATATCCGAATTTTTTCGAGGACTGACAGAGCTTATGTATAAGACATAACCTGAGTTTAAATAACCCCCTAAAAATAAGTCTAAGGCGGTGAACTCTGATAATTTTGCTGTCCGGAGCAATTTGTCAAAATGCGATTGTTGAGAGAAAGCGAAGCGTTTTTGCTTTCCTGGTAATTAAGCATCCTAAACAAAAAACATTTTATTGGCTACATAAAACGATTTTGGGCCGGGAACGATTTGAAGACCTTGACAGATATAGGTAACATATTTTGAGAATCGAAGAAGCAGCTAATTTTATCCACGCTGTTCAATTCATAACAATTCATAAAATTTTAATACAAATTTGAAAGTTTGGTGTTGTAGAAAGAGGGTAGACTCCGATTGCCTTCAACTTGGCAATGTCCAGTGGTTGTAACTCTGAATACACATCAAGTGCTTATTTTTAACCTCCAAGTGGTAACCGTCGGGTACGGTCTCATCCAACCGGATTTGACTTGCTAAACCATAAGTGCGGGTGTTGATATCAAGACTAAAAACAGCAACACTATCAACAGCCTGCTGAGAATGGCACGGAATGAAAAGCCGCCCTGCTGTCCCAGGCGAATCTAGACAAGCTGCTTCGAAATATTCAGGCAATAGTTTGTCTAGGAATTTTAAGGGTTAGTCAGGCCCATTGAACAGAGATGGTCGCGGATGAATCAAAATTCCAATGGCAGCACTTAATCCCGTATTGGATACTGGCCCCGTGTCCTAGGGGTATCTAATAAATTGGAACTGGTCCTCCAGGTTGGGGGTTGTGCTTTTGTTTAACTACCCAATCATGGAAAAATCTAAAGGTTACGAAGCAACCAAAAGCCTCGGAAAGGGCTGATTTTGTTGTTGACGATACGGCTAAATGAAAAAAGGATAACGACGTTCGTATCTGCACCTGGAATGTGAGAACATTAAACAGGAGAGGTGCAAGCGAACAACTAGCGGAAGATCTAAAATGCTACAAAGCAGACACTACTGCCATCCAGGAAATACGATGGGATGGGCCGGTCAAAAAAAAAGGATGAAAAACTGTGACATCTACTACGGACCGTGTAATAGTGAGCAGAAACAGCGAATATTCGGATGCGGATTTGTTATAAGTGCCAGACTTAGGCAATAAGTCTTATGTTTCCAAGACATCAGCGAACGCATTGTAACAATCCGCCATCAAGGCAAAATTCGCCAACATAAGCCTTTAATGAGCTTACTCACCGACGACGGAGGATGATAAAACTAAGGATTGCTTATACAAGCACCTAGACAAAACCTATGAGTGCGATGTTAAAATCGTGCTCGCAGCCAAGAACGAGGCCTACAAGGCCAAGCTGCAGGCGACGACGAGAGTTGCCATTGAGCTCTATAGGCAGAGAAGAAGGGAAGAACACCGGCTTCTCAGAATGAAGAAAATAGAGCAAGAAAATCGCGCAAACGAGGATATAGAGATGTGCCACTCCAGGAACGATGTTCGCAAGTTTAACCAAAATGTAAAACGTCAAAGCCAAGGATACAAGGCTCGAACAGAATCCTGTCGAGCTGAACAAGGAAATATCGTAGTTGAATCACAGTTGATTCTGAGGATATGGAAGAACAACTTCTGCAGGCTGTTAAACGGCATTGACGAGCAACATTCCGCTGTCAGGCAGAACGAACCCTTCAATATTGTCAACCACAGCGAAAACTGCTGAAACCATCTAATCTGAGTGAAGTGAGGATAGCAATATCTAAATTAAAGCTTAATAAGGCTGCCGGAAATGACGGCCTTCCCGCCGATCTTTTTACAACCGGTGGAGATGACCCTTTGAACTGCGTCAACTACTGAGTCATAAGTCTCCTCAACATCACCTACAATATCCTATCTGGCGTAATATGAAAACGCCTGAAACCGTTTACCAACAACCTGATCGGCCCTTATCAGTGTGGTTTTAGGCCAGGAAAGTACACAACTGACCAAATTTTCACACTTCGGCAGGTCCTGGAAAATATCCAAGAAGTAAGAATCCATACCCACCACCTAGTCATCAATTTCAAAGCCGCATACAACAGCATTTATAGGGACAGAGCCATGTCTAGTTTTGGTATACCGCGCAAACTCGTCCGTTTGTGTAGGATGACGGTGGATAATTCTCGCTGCTCCATCAGGGTCGGAATTGATATCACTGACACATTCGATACCAAAAAGGGATTTAGGCAAGGCGGTACGCTGTCATGTGACTTCTTCAATCTTATTCTTGAGACGATTGTGCAAAACTCCCATCACAGGTACAATTTACCAAAAATATGTGCAACTACTAGCATACGCCGACGATATTGACATCATTGGTAGGGCTCATGTCATAGCCACGTTTGCTAGTCTAGGGAAGGTTAAGCGGTAAACACGAAAGGACATACGACATCGACGAATCGTGCAGAACGTCACCATTTATAGACATAACCTTGAGGTAGTTAGGGACTTTGTCTATCTCGGCTCCGGTATTAGCTCTGACAACAACATCTCATCAGAAATTAAAGGAAGAATTTCCGCTACCTACTGCTCGCTACAAATAAATACGTGCCAAGCATCTGTATCAACCGATACAGACGCAGAAATAGAATGAAAGGATCGTCGAACTTGTCCAAAGATATAACCCTAGGAAAATATCGAGAGAAGATAAAAGGAAAGAAAAAGGATGAAGAAAGAAAGTTTGAAAGAGAAAATTTTAAGAGAACGCAGTCAGATGGCTCGACTGAGCGGAGATAGAATCCCGCTTTATCTTCGGCTTAACCCAATCACAGCTGATGACGGGTGTCAATAGCCCCATGGCTACTTCGCGCCGGTAAATCTGTTGAAGTGGCCCCTAATTATACACACGTCACACGTCACACTTTTAACTCATTCTATGAGGTTACCCAAATACCCCCATAGCCAAAATGAAAAAAAAAAACCTATAACATCATTGCTTCGATCGTCGTAGCATTGATTGATTAAAACATATTCAAGTACATACATATGTAACGGGTGATTTTTTAGCTGGTTTGGTTTTGGCAACACTGGTTTTGACAGCTGACGTGTGTTTAGTACCTTGTGTCACTGTCAAACAGCTTCAGTTTGGTTTGCAATTTAACCATGGATCGTCTTACAAATGAACAACGCTTGCAAATTATTGAATTTTACTTTCAAAATTCGTGCTCGGTACGAAATGTTCATCGCGCGCTGCTTCCGTTTTATGATCGGCATTCTCGACCTTCTGAGCAGTCTATTCGGAAGATTGTGACCAAATTTCGCACCAAATTTACTTTGTTGGACATTAAACCACCAACACGTTTACGTACTGTGCGTAGTGAAGAAAATATTGCGGCCGTATCAGCTAGTGTGACAGAAGACCGCGAAATGTCGATTCGGCGCCGTTCCCAGCAGTTAGGCCTTTGTTACAGCACTACGTGGAAAATTTTGCGGAAGGATTTGGGCGTAAAGCCTTTTAAGATACAGCTGGTGCAAGAACTAAAGCCAGCCGACCTACCACAACGCCGAATTTTTGGTGAATGGGCTCTTGGAAAGCTGGCCGAGGATCCGCTTTTTTATCGAAAAATTGTGTTCAGCGATGAGGCTCATTTTTGGTTGAATGGGTACGTAAATAAGCAAAATTGCCGCATTTGGAGTGAAGGTCAGCCAGAAGCATTGCAACAGCTACCAGTGCAACCCGAAAAAGCCACTGTTTGGTGCGGTTTATGGGCCGGCGGCATTATTGGGCCATATTTCTTCAAAGATGATGCGAATCGCAGCGTTACTGTCAATGGTAACGCTACCGAGCGATGATAACAAACTTTTTTTTGCCCGAAATGGAAGTTCTTGACTTGCATGATATGTGGTTTCAACAAGACGGTGCCACATGCCACACAGCACGCGAAACAATGGCGCAATTGCGAGGCGAGTTTGGTGAACAGTTAATTTCACGTTTCGGGCCGGTCAATTGGCCGCCTAGATCGTGCGATTTGACACCATTAGATTATTTTTTGTGGGGGTATGTCAAGGCTAATGTCTATAAAGACAAGCCCGCTTTGATTGACGCAACATCCATGCATTCATTCGTGAGATACCGGCCGATATGTGTGAAAGAGTATGCCAAAATTGGACTCAGCGGATGGGCTACCTGAGACGCAGCCGCGGTCAACATTTGCATGAAATTATCTTTAAACATTAAATTGCAAGGTTCAAACTATCGATTCAAATAAATATTTCATTAATTTTTTCGAATTTTTTGTGTTTTTTTTTTAAAAAAAGTTCTAAACCTCTTAAAAAATCACCCGTTATATCTTATGTTGGCATACCTTTCCGTGTAGTTAAATTAAAATCACTTAAATCTAAACTTCGCATGCAATCAAACTAAACACACTACTTTTGGAACTACAAACACTTATTATAATCTTGGACTTCGGGAAATGGATGATGATGACAAAGCGCCGAGTGGTTTGCTTGTTTCGGTGAGATAGTCCAGGCAATTTACTGATGGGTCTCCGTAGGAGAAGCTTTTTTTTTTTTTTTTTTTGATGAATGGTTACCTTGGTCCAACACAGACGTTGTTATGTGATTAAGGGTGACCTTGGATGGTTTTACGATTGTAAGCCGAGTGCAGGCGTTAGCTCAATAGATATTTAGAGCGCACTGATAATGGTGACTTCGATGGAGAGCACCCTGCTTATAGCACGTGCCTTTCGTGGCTGCAGTGACAAGAGCACCACCCGTTTCGCGTATCGTCTACAGATTTGTGTTGCGTTTCTGATTTGTATCATGCGATGGGGCTTCGTATGGTGCTATGTGAAACTCGCCGCCATAGATTTCTCGCGTGAATCGCAGCACATGGACACAGTGATAACTGGGATCAATCTTCTCCTACGCTTGGACACAGTGTATGGTAGTGGTGTGCAAAGTATGTTGCTCTTGGAGCAACTCTGGGAGCTTATAAAATAGATCTTGAACGCCACTTATAGGGTTTGTTTTTGGCTTTTAATATATCCTTTGCTAATTATCGTTAATTTGATTTTTTATTGGTTTCGGGTTATAAGAATAATTGGGCTTTTGGACTAGCGATATAATTAACTACGCACACCTCACTGACAACCACTATTCACAAGGAAAAGAGCTCGAATCCGGAAAACATGTGCCTTTTATATGTATGCGGTTGTGGGTGTGAGTGGAACGTGTTTGGCTACTTCCTTCGTAGTACATACAGCGGCTTTCGGGAAATTCGCCATACGCGAAATCTGTTCTGATTTCTGCCGTTGTATTTCAAAACCCAAAGTAAAATGATTTTTTTTTTGTAAATAATGACAATAATGAAAGGGGAAAATGCGGAAATAAAAATGTGAGAGATCCGCTACACAGTAGAGGGAAACCTCACCTTAAGTAGCGCGCACATGTAGAAATCGACCTCAACCACTTGGTGTGCGCAACTGGAGGCATTTAGATAAGGACCGGGGTAATTGGAGAGGCATGTTGGTTAAGGACTGTAGTGCAACTTAAGTATGTAAGTATACGTAGCTGTTTTATGGAAGTTCTATAATGGGTGAAAGTTCGATGTTGACGTTTTTACAAATTTTTATGGTTTGAGGTACCTCGAGGCTGAAAAAGTTGTTTTCAAAAAAATGTTTGTCTGCGTCTGGGTTCTGGCGTCTTTGATCTGGAGTCTGTTAATGATACTGGAGCTTAAAATACTCTGAATAGTTGACTAACATTTTGGCTATGTACACACCAAAGTGTATAGAACTACATAGAGTACGCATTACAGCTAAAAAACTTGTAGCCGTTTCTGACGCGGACGGTAAGTGCGAAGGGAAAATTTCGTCAATCGTATGCGTCGGCTATAAATAAAATAAATTTATGGCGCAACAGGCTCGTTAGTACCCAGGGCCTAGCTTTTTTTTCTCAAAACCATTCATGTGTGCGTGTGTACTTCTTTGCACGATGGCGGGACCTCCTGTCTTATGCCGAATCTGAACGGCTGAGTTGCGATAAGCTATTCATGATCATCACGAGAGGAGGGCCAGTGAAAAATCATTTTGGTGTTGCTACAGCTGGGAATCGAACCCAGACCTTCTGTCCAGTTCAACGCACTAACCATCGCGCCACTGCGTCTGCTATGCTGTTGCTTAATGCTGGGGTTGCAATATCCGAGTCTTATGGTACGTATATCTCCCTAAAAGTTCGAGTGAAGGCTTTAACGCCAAGGTACCATTAGAATTTTTACTCGATGGGTAAATGGAAACTAAAACCGCTTATTACCGGCGGGGTTCTAGCTGTCGATGCTGATGTTAAGTCCAATTCGTTGTTGTTTGCTATTTCTGTTTTGCAGTCCCCTTCTTTGCAATAGTAAGCCCGTTGAGCCCGGCCAATGATACAAATATGGTCGGATATAGTTCTAGTTAAGCCGGTTTATAGAAAATTCTGCCACCAGAGTTGGCTTCGATATTTTAATTAGCCTAAGCCCCAATGCCAGCCATGGTGTTGTGTTGGCTATGTTTTTCGAAAACACCGCTAAAGATGTTTTCTCTTTACACCTTTAAGGTAAAACCGTCCTGCAATGTTTGAACATCATAATTCAGAGATGCTTAACAGTCTTTTTCCCCCATCGTGCCGTGTTGGCGAATCTGACCTTCATGCTGATTGTTTTAATAGATTCGCTGATGTATTCTATGCAAAAGACTTCTTGGCTTAATCTGTTGCTAATAACAAAATCCATAACCGAATAGTCGCTGTTTCTGGTCACTACACCATGAACCGCTGTAAGTGTCACACTCATTTTGGTCGGCTCTTACCAAGGTGAATTCCCAAGATTAATTCAATAGTTGGAGGTTGTGGTTCTGCTTCATATCTTTCGCTAGTTGGTTGGATGTATCCTTTCTGTAAGGACCCAGTTATAGCTATCATTGAAAACCCTCGTTGAAAATTTTCTTTTGCTTTGCATTGGCGAGTTGGAGTCAAAATGAAGATTTTGAACTAAGGAACACGATTATCGAAAAATATTCTTATTCTTATTTTTCACTGATCAACATTTATTTTTATGAAGTAATGATTGACATTCCACCGAAATGAATCGGAATTCTCCAAATATTCCTATAAGAAGCTATGGGGGTTGTTGAAAATTAAATTATTATGTATACACTTTTTCTTCTTACTGTACTAATGAATTATCTTTAACTTGTATTCGTACATCTCACTCTTTCTGATGTCAAACGAAATGTTTAGTTTTAGTTTTGCCTTTCGTGGAATCAGACGAATAAAGTTTTCCTGCGTTCTTGAGTCTCGGCTTTTTCATTTTAGAGATTTGTTTCGGGAAGTTAACGATTTTTTACATGGTGCCGAAACCCGGGAAATAGCGAACAGAGACTAAACCCAGAAAACAATGTCAGCTGAAATGTCTGCGCGCAGCGCTTACCGAGGTCAAGTGACCAAAATAATTAAAAGTGCGGTAGATTTTTACGCCAATATGGAGGCAGAGCTGAGTAAAACAAGCGACATAGATGGGTTGGAAGAAGAGCTCGTGTACCTCATCCAACGCTTAACAGCAGCTCACGAGAGCTTGAACGTGGTCAATCAGGAGGTGCAGAGCAGGAGTTTGGTAAAAGCTGAGGAGCTGGACAAAGAAATGGAAAGGGTAATTGAGTATCAAGACTCGGCAGTCGGAATGCTTGCACGCTTAAATGTGCGCCTTCAGAAATTGAAGAAAAAACAGTTGACTGCACAAAAGTCTGAAACGACTTCCAGCAATCCAACGGCTGCTAGTGGTTCCTTGAAACTTCCAAAATTAGAACTACGAAAGTTCGACGGTAGTCACCAAGAATGGCTACCGTTTTGGGAACAGTTTCGTTCAGCTATTCACGAGAACAGTAACCTCACATCATCCGACAAATTCAGTTACCTCGAGTCGGTATTGGTGGGAGGCGCAAAGAAGATAATTTCTGGATTTACAGCTTCTGGAGATCGCTGGAAATGGCCGGGGCGAGGATGTTAAAAATTAAATTAATATGTATACACTTTTTCTTCTTACTGTACTAATGAATTATCTTTAACTTGTATTCGTACATCTCACTCTTTCTGATGTCAAACGAAATGTTTAGTTTTAGTTTTGCCTTTCGTGGAATCAGACGAATAAAGTTTTCCTGCGTTCTTAAGTCTCGGCTTTTTCATTTTAGAGATTTGTTTCGGGAAGTTAACGATTTTTTACAGGGGTGAACTTTCAGTGCCATCATGTGTGGTGTTCCAATGAAGTTGTTCAATGATAGCTATAACTGGGCCCTTAACATTCTCAAATTCCAAGTGCATACATGGTCGTCAACTACAATGTCTGTCCTTTCCGAGGCTGTTTGCTGTTTAATCCTAGAGACACCTGATAAATTGTAACTGGGGTTGTTTTCATCAAATTTTCAACAAATACTCAAGTACTTCGATTCTCAGTCTACTCTGTTTTTATTCTTTACTGGCTACATACTTTCTCTAACATTTTAACCAGACCATTCTTTCCATGAATGGCAGCACTATCGACTTTCTTTCGTATCTCGCGAACCAGCGACTTCAGTCCCAGCATATATCCCAACTCCAACATTAACACAAGCCCGTAATGTATTGACCCACTGAACAAAAACACTTTCATTATGAAAATCCATATTCCCCATCAATAAGAACAACCATTACCGAAGCAATCACATTCCGTTATGACCCCATCGTCGTTGGCATCATATTGCAAATGTTTCATCCGACATCTTTTCGCCAATCTCTGCAATTATTTCCAATCAATATCGCAACTTTGAAACTTTTATTTCCACCCAGCAAAACTATTGAAAAACTTTCATCACCAACCAGCACTTCCCCGTGTGTACAAATCATTGCATCCATCCTTTACCCTAATTGGCTTTTCGAACAAACTTTCTCGCCAAAAATATCCTCATACCACAAAGTGCAACTCATGAAGGAGCAATCACAGATAACTACAACAAAAATCCATTCCATTGGATATCCTCATATTGCGTCCTGAAGATTGCGCTCTATAAATATGAAACAAATTGGACAGCCAAGCTGTGGTACGCACCGTGGTCTTTTCTGAGTCAAGTTGTCAGACGGTCTTCCTGTGCATCTCTATGTTCTACGAAATTATATGTGTTACACAGCAGCAGCTATCCTTTGATGGCTGGTGCCTGCTGGTGGCCTTAACTTTATTGTATACGAGTTTTTGTTGCTATATGTTGCATGTCAATTTAATGCTCATGCTTCACATGTGGTATGGATACACCGTTATGATGTCCTGGAGATAGCTGGATTTTCTGTTGAACTTTTAGTATTTTACATTTTCTAAGTGACACTAATTGGACAGGTGCTACAATTTGTTGCAATTGTTTCAAGGGACTTTATTGCAGCAAATAGGGGTATCTTATGACATTTATTATCCTTACAGGTACTGGATATGGGTGGGAAAGAGATGAAACGAAGTTACTGTGGGGTTGATGGAGTTTTGTCTATTAAATATTTATATCAGCTAGTCTTAAGGATGACAAAATTTTAAGCAGAAGATGCTTCAACAACGTCAAAATGTGATTGATGAAGGGTTGCAACGCTTTTAGAGAGGAAGCCGATAGGCTAGACTTCAAAAGATGTGAAATGGATAGCGCAATAAGATAATTCAAAGCAAAAGCAAAACAAAGAGAATCTTCTGTAGTTAAAAGATAAAAACTACAACTTACCAGATAAGGGCAACTAAAAAGTCTCGCAACAACAAACACTTTCGAAAATTTTACAAGAAAGCCCATCAAATGGAAACTGGCGTTAAAGTAGGAACTTAGGCTCTTTTGAAAAGTGATACATGAAACATCAGCAATGGAGGCAGATTTTTAGATTAAAGATCAAGGCAAAGGACAAAATTGAACAGGACATTCTAAAGGTGTTTGTTGCATAACACCAAAGAATGTACGCATCGCTTTAGAGTGTAGCGTAAAGGACTACCCGTATCGGCCTATCCGCCATCATGCACAGAAACGAAATATGTGTCCCATCCACTTTATGGACGATTTTACGGAGAGATCTTGGTTTGTGTGCTTTCAAAATCGAACTCGTGCAGAAAATTGAAGCCACAGTATCACCTAGCAAGGCTAGATTCGGGGAACTGGCCCAAACCAAGATTGCTGCTGATCCCAATTTTCATAAGCGAATTTTGCTTATCGATGAAGCTCACTTTTGAACGGATACGTTAATAAACAAAACTGCCGTAAACGCGGTTTTTCAATAAGAGCGCTACAAAAGTTTTTTTTTTAAATCAAACAAAAACGGTTTTGGATATCAATGAAATTTTGTATTCCTGTGAAAGTACGTTTGATGCCATTATGTATGGAACTCCATTTCTTTTGCATGGCCACCATGGGCACGCTTGCATAAGTCCAGACGCTGAACCCAATTTTCGACGGTTTTCAAGCATAAATCGGCCGATTCTGCTGCAATTTGACGTTCGATGTTCGTGCGAAGTTCATCAATCGTCGCTGACTTGTTGGCATAGACCATAGACTTGACGAAGCCCCACAGGAAATAGTCTAACGGCGTCAAATCGCACGACCGAGGCGGCCAAGCGACTGGAGAATTTCTAGAGATAACACGTTCTCCAAACTTGGTTTCCAATAAATTGATTGTGGCATTCGCTGTGTGGCTTGTGGCGCCGTCCTGTTGGAACCACATGTCCTTCAAGTCCATATCATCCAATTGGGGCCAAAAATATTCGGTTATCATTGAACGGTAGCGATTCCCATTCACAGTCACGTGCCGGTCTAGATCAACACGGAAGAAGTACGGCCCAATGACGCCGCCGGCCCATAAACCACACCAAACCGTAATTTTTTCGGGATGCAGTGATGACTCATGGAGTACGTGTGGATTGCTGCCTGACCAATACCGAATATTTTGTTTATTGACGAAGCCATTCAGTCAGAAATGAGCCTCATCGCTGAAGATGATTTTTCGATGAAAATCCGAATCATTTTCAAGTTGTTGCTCAGCCCAATTCACGAACATAAGACGCTTCTGGTGGTCAAGGGTGTAAGGATGTAGGTCAAGATCTTTTCGCAAAATTCGCCACAACGACGTCACAGAGGTGCCCAACGCTTGAGAACGACGTGTGAGAGACACATTTGGGCTTTCTTCAACTGAAGCCTCAGCGGCAGCAATACTCTCGACACTACGGGCACTTCTTTGTCTCACTGGCACGAGAACATTTTATACTGCGCCTGTGGATTCAAAATTTTCCACTAGACGCTCAATTGTTGATCAGCCAGGACGATTATGACGACCATAAATTGGACGTAGCGCTCTTAACGTTGAGGCCACTGACTCCGAATTTCGGTTGTAAATTTTAATAACTCGCTGTTGGATCGCATGTCTTTCCATCATGAAATGGCAAACCTTACTGTAGAGAAATGTCAAAAGAGCGGCTAGAAATATGCCGTCGTTTGCTGTCCCTGTCGCTCAACTTTTGTGAGCGTCCCTGTTGAAAAAACCGGTAGAAGAACGGCTAACAATTTTAAAGGATATCTGCAGAGAGTTCGATGAGAACCATAAAAAACAATTATGGCGCAACAGGCTCGTTAGAACCCAGAGCCTAGCTTTTTTTTTCTCACAACCATTCATGTGTGCGAGTGTAGTTCTTAGCACGATGGCGGGACCTCCTGTTTTATGCCGATTCCGAACGGCTAAGTTGAGATAAGCTTTTCATGACAATTGATACTACTCGGATGATTTGTCAGATCATCACGAGAGGAGGGCCAGTGAAAAATCATTTAGGTGTTGCTACGGTTGGGAATCGAACCCAGACCTTCTGCACGGCAGTTCATCGCACTAACCATCGCGCCACTGATGGTTAGTGGTTCGATGAGAACCATACAAAGGTAAAAAAACTTTGTAAAGCATGATACTCCATAAATGCAGAGAAACACCCACCAGTTGGTGAAGGTTATGTACGAATGGACAAGGTTAAACCTTGAAGGTATTGCCGCCAGTATAGCCGAAAAAGATGCTGAGAAATTTCTTTGGCAACTAATACTTTCGAAGATGATAACAAATGCCAAAAATCTATATCTGCATCCGCTGAGACAGGTAGCAATCTTAAACAAGATCAACGATTTCGAAAAATCTCAATTAAAACAAAGGCAATCAATAATAACATCGAAGAATTCGAAAATACGCTCAGCTCTTATACAACAGAGGTACATGAATTTCAGCAGAAGTTACTCATTGGACAATGGGAAGGTCTGACCGAATTGACAATTTATGGCAGACAACTCAAAATCAGAAGAGCAAGTTGATTACATAAATGCTGGCAGATATGAAGAAATGCAAAAAAAAAGTAAATCGTTGTCTCTATAAAATGGCCTCTAAGGCATCGTCGCTGAAACAGCAAGAGAACAACAGCAAACATCAGAGACAAGTTTACCTTCGATCAAAATCCCCACATTTAGAGGCGATTATTTACAAAGGTGTTCGTTTTACGACATATTTTCCACCATTATACACAACAAGCCCTTGTTGAGTTACATAGAAAAGATGGAATTTTTAAAAACTCATCTAGAAGGTCCACCCTTAGAGCTGATCCAGCATTTGACAATTTCAAGTGACAACTATCAAACCGCATGGGAAACTTTACAGTCAAGATATGAAAATGAGCGGAAAATCATGTCTATGCATATGGAAAAAATCCTTAAAGGGGGTAATCACACAAGCCAGCAGCCTGCGGCACAAGTACAGGCAATGTTTGATGCTACCAAAGAAGGATTGGCGGCCCTCAACAACACGGGTGTAGATACTCTGTCCTCTGATAGTGCACCTGAACTCAAAGTTGCTTGACCAAGATAGCAGAAGCCTATTTGAGCAATGATTGCAGCGTCCAAATAAAACGCCTACGTTGGAGACTTTCTTTGAATGTAGCTAACAATCACTTGAGGCGCTATCACCACGTAAGCAAAAGCATATCAAGCCTGCAGATGATATAAAGCAAAACTTGCGTAATTTTTACATCTCATCAAAAGCTAATAACTGCGCTTTCTGCAAAGGTGACCAGAGTATCTATTTGTGTCCAACATTCTTATCGATATCGAAGGAGCGATACGAGCAGGCCAAACTCTGCATTAACTTCTTAAGACGTGACAAACTGACCCAATGCATCAGCAAAAGTACGTGCAAATTTTGTAATAACAGGGACCATTCGTTATTACACGTAGGTGGGTTTGAAAAGGTCAAACAAACAAGGCGACAAGAACAACCTAAACAAGGTGACCAGCCACATAGCAGCATCCAGGTTCAAACAAGCTATGGGCACCCGAATCAGAATGTGTTACTTGCAACAGCAATTATAAAGGCGAATAGTGGCGGACACATCAGATGCATAAGAGCGCTAATTGATCCTGGTTCTCAAGCAATACTGATCACTGAAGAAGTTGCATAGTCACTACGTGTTAAGAAAGAGAGAGTCTTTGTTGAATTTAGTGGACTGTGGTACACACCAGAGTGGCATCCTACCACGGTTTGAATACAATTGCAATATACAAGTGCTGTCGCTGGTGTTACCAAGGCTCACAAAACTTTTACCAGCTGAGGAAGTTGGGAAAACTTAATTCTTTAAATCCCATGCTGTCCAGAAAGTTACAGTCAATCGCAATCGATATAAGGTAGGTAGGTAGAAGTGGCGGTTCGGAATGAACCCAAGTAGCACTTACTTGCCTTTTTGTTACCATGATTCGTGTGACTTATGTTATGATTGTTGTTATCCGCTTTCTTAACATCAAGCGGATAAGATCGCATATCCCTTTACCCGAGATGTCACTAAGGCTATCGAAAACTGGATGGTCTAACGCCCGCAATCTGGCTCTTGCTAGTGCCGGACATTTGCAGATGAAATGGGAGAGGGTTTCTCTTTCAATTGTGTTCCCACAACTGCGGCATTGAGGGTTTTGTGGGATAGCTAGTTTGACCGCATGGTTTCCAATTGGCCAGTGCCACTAGCTATCGCTGTAATTCTTATTTGGGCGGGTCCTATTTCGATCGTTTGTTCTGTTTTTGTAGTAGGAATGCCATATCTTCGTCGCTATGATGCAATTTGTTAGCATCCTCCATTTGGAGTCGACCGGAAGTATGAGTGTAATTTTACCTTAACCGCGCCTAGCGGGATACGGACCCTTCCCACAAGTGAGCCGTGAAGAGCTGAGACTTGCCTGACCAGCTCGTCTGCACGCTCGTTTCCTTCAATGCCACTGTGCCCTGGAACACTGGAGAAGTGTGAATTGAAGCGTTCGCCAAGGTGGGCACGTTCGTTTCGGCATTCCTGTATCAGTTGGGAAACTATGGTAGCCGAGTTGATGGTCTTTATTAACGCTTGGCTATCGATGAGAATAGCAATATTTTGCTTTTCCGTAGTGCCACGCCCCAGCAATGAACAAGCTCCTCGGATAGCCAGTAGTTCCGCCTGGAATACGCAGACGAAATCCGTTAGGCAACATCAAACTGATATTTTCAGTTCACCACAGTTCATCTTAGATCCGTCAATGTAGCCGACCGTGTCGAAATCTCTTAGAACTTCGTTTTACTTCCACTGAGCTCTGGTAGGAAGTCCTACATGGAAGCCTTTCTTGAAGCTTAATACAGACAGGTGTTATGTAGTCTGTTGGGTACGTGACCATGTCGTTTGGTAACGAGTCCAGGATATTACTGTGGCCATGCAGCCTTGCATTCCAGCATCATTACTCATTCAGTCTTGCTGAGCTGCATAAAGCGGTATCTTGAATATTGTAGGTCGAGAGGTAAGAGATGCAATAGCACAGTAAGGGCATCCGTTGGTGCAGACCTCAGTGCACACGTGGTGCCTATACTCGCTGTTCTTTGCAGCCTTTTTAGTTTTGTGAGGTTTTATTCTTTACTCAATGCGGACCACCATACAAGTGAGTTGTATGTGAGAATTGGACGTACCACTGCTGTGTACAATCACAAGGTTATCTTAGGTTGAAGTTCCCACTTCTTGTCAAAAGCTTTTGCTACAAGCATAAAGGGAACAACCACCATCCTTGCTCTATGTTAGATTTTGTGTGTTCCAGCTATGTTTTGGTTCAAGCATGATACCCAAATACCTAGCGCTGGAAGATAGCGTGATCGGTTGGCTATTAGGACGGGGGATGGTGAAGTCGTGAGTTTTGGTTTTGGTGGTGAATAGCACCAATTCCGTTTTGCTAGAGTTTACGCCTAGGCCGCAGCTTGCAGCCCAGGTGCTAACCTTGTCTAGAGCAGCCGCCATGATATCACTTATCACGGTTGGGAATTTTCTCGGCACTGGTATCACCACATAACCCGCACACGCGACAACATTGACCCGTTCCTCGTCTAATTTAAGTAGAATTTTGTTAATTACCTTTAGCCAGACTAGAAAAGAAATGACTCCGCCCTGTGGCGTTCCTCTACCTATGGGCAAATTTGATTGAGTGGCTTTTTCCAAAAGTTGCCTGGATAATTCTTGTTCCGAGCGTAGAGACTATCCATTGGCTAATAAAATTTTCTATACCTAGCTCGATCAGAGGTCGAAAATAATCTCCAGTGAGGACGCTGTTGAAAGCTCCCTCTATATCTGAGAAGGAAGGTTAGAGTGCATTTTTTGATCGCTATAGAGCCATGATTACTGACTATTTCGTTTAACAATTAAACAACCATGGTTGATGGTTGGGTGTTGTAGAACGGGGGTAGACTCTGATTGGATTTAACTTGACAATGCCCAGTGTTGTAACTTTGACTACACATCAAGTGCTTATTTTTTACCTCCAAGTGGTAACAATCGGTTACTGGTCACATCCAACCGGATTTGACTTGCTAAACGACAAGCGTGAGTGTTGATAACACGACGAAAAACAGGAACACTATAAACAGCCAGGTCAGAATGGCACGGAATGAACACCCGGCCTGCTATCCCAGGCGAACCTAGACAAGCTGCTTCGACATATGCGGACAACAGGTTGTCTAGGAACTTCAAGGGTTAGTCAGGCCCCTTGAACAGAGCTGGTGGCGGATGAACCGAAAGGCCAAGGGCAGCGCTCAATCCCGTAGTGGATACTGATGGTGCTTTGGATTAACTACCCAACCATGGAAAAATGTAACGGTTACGAAGCAGCCAATAGCCTCGGAAAGGACTGATTTTACTGTTGACGACACGGCTAAACGAAAAAAGGACAACGACGTTCGTATATTCATCTGAAATGTGAGAACACTAAACAGGAGAGGTGCAAGCGATTAACTAGCGGAAGCCCTAAACTGCTACAAAGCAGGCATTACTGCCATCCAGGATATACTACGGACCGTGTTATAGTGAGCAGAAACAGTGACTATAGTGACTATAGCCAGCACACGGTTTCCTCACCTTGAAATCCATAAGGGGACATGGCGGTCTCCAGATCAACGAACGGTCAATCAAATTGATCACATAACGATAGACAAGAGGCTAGCATCCAGTATTTTGAATGTCCGAACACTCCGAGGAGCTAACATCGACTCGGACCACCACCTTGTTAGAGCCAAGACTTGAATGCGTATATCCACCACGCCACCACAATCCAGAGATACTGTGAAAAAATTTAATGTCAAAAGACTGCGATAGCAAGAGACCGCCAAGGACTTCGCGCAACGCGTATACCTAAGCCTCTCGATTAACACCATACCACCAGCATCGAATGTCGAAGAATAAAGGCAACGATGCCAACAAGCCATTAGATCAGCCGCAACTGATGTGCTAGGTTTCTCACCCCTGGTTTGATGAGGAATGCCGACAGATGCTCGCAGCCAAGAACGAGGCCTACAAGGCTAAGCTGCAGGTGAAGACGAGAGCTGCCGTTGAGCTCTATAGGCAGAGAAGAAGGGAAGAACACCGGCTTTTTAGAAAGAAGAAAAAAGAGGAAGGAAAGCGCGCGATCGAGGATATAGAGAGGTGCGACAACAGGAAAGATGTTCGCAAGTTTTACCAAAGTGTAAAACGTCAAGGCTCGAACAGATTCCTGTCGAGATGAATTAGGAATTATCGTAGTTGAGACAAAGTCTATGCTGAGTGTATTGAAGAACCACTTCTGCAGACTGTCAAACGCCGATGACGAACAACATTCCGCTGTCAGGCAGAACGAACCATTGGCAACGATAGCGAAGGCTGCCAACCACCCGACCTGAGTGAAGTGAGGATAACAATATCTAAACTGAAGCTTAATAAGGCTGCCAGAAATGACGGCATTCCGGCCGAGCTTTATAAAGCCGGCGGAGATGAGTTGGTAAGTAACATTCACCAACTCAAAAGCCGAATCTGGTCAGAAGAAAGTATACCTGAAGAATGGAACCTCAGCATCGTTTGCCCGATCCACAAAAAAGGAGGCTATCTACACTGCGCCAACTACAGAGGCATAAGTCTCCTCAACATCGCATATGAAATTCTATCTGCCGTAATATGTGAACGCCTGAAACCGTTTACAAACAACCTGATCGGCCCTTATCAGTGTGGTTTTAGGCCAGGGAAGTCCACAACCGATCAAATCTTTAACCTTGGTAGATCCTGAAAAAAAAAACAAAAAGAAGTCCAAATCGATACCGAACACCTATTGATCGATTTCAAAGCCGCATACGACAGCATTTATAGAGACGAACTATACAGAGCCATGTCTAGTTTTGGTATACCTCGCTGCCCCATCAGGGTTGGAAACGACCTCACCGACACATACCAAAAAAGGATTAAGGCAAGGCGGTGCGCTGTCATGTGCCTCCTTCAATCTGATTCTTGAGAGGATTGTGAAAAACTCACGAGCCAACACCAGAGGCACAATTTTCCAAAAATCTGTACAACTACAACATACGCCGACGATATTGACATCACTGGTAGGACGCAACGTGATGTCAAAGCCACGTTTGCTAGTATAGAGAAGGAAGCGGCGAAAATGGGTCTAGCAGTAAATAAGGGCAAGACGAAGTATATGCTGTCAACACGAAAGGACACACAACATCGACGAATTGGACAGAACGTCACCACTGACTGATATATATTTGACGTAGTACTGGAGTGCATCTACCTCGGCTCCACTCTAAACTCTGACAACAACTTCTCGTTAGAAATTAAACGAAGAATTACTCTTGCCAGCCGCTGTTTCTTCGGGCTAAGAAGGCAATTCAGTAGTAAAGCCCTCACTAGATCTTATATAAGACCCTGATCATCCCAGTCCTGCTCTACGGCGCTGGAGCATGGACCGTCTCAAAAGCGGATGAAGAAATCCTTGGTCGATTTGAGAGGAAAATTCTTCGAGAACTCTTCGGTCCCGTTTGCGTTGACGGGCTATGGAGACAAAGATTCAACCAAGAACTATACGAGCTGTACAGCGACATACCCCTGGTCAAAAAACATTGGACGTTTAAGATGGCTAGGACATTTAGAACGAATGGACACCAATACTCCGGCTCGCAGAGTCTTCGATTCCCAGCCAGACGTCGGACGCAGTAGAAGAAGACCTCGCCTTAAGTGGCGCGCCACTGAGCCCTTTAGCTGCCATTTGCTTGCCGAAAATATCTTTGGGTGGTAGGTGAAAAAGAATGTATAGTGCAGGTGGGGGTGTTGTACGGAGTGCTTCTTCTTGCCTAAGTCTATAGCAAATCCACATTACAATAGTAGATGTTTCTGATCACTTTGATATGGCCCGTAGTATATGTCATAGGTTTTCAATCTCTTTTTCCCCGGTGCGTCCCATAGAACTTCCTGGTTGGCAATGGTGTCTGGTTTGTAGCAGCTTAGGGCTTTCGCTTGTTATTCGCATGCAGCTCTTCTTTTTGAAAATTTGTTATTCCAAATGCGAATGCTGTTGTCCTTTTTTTTAATCTTGCATTGTCGGCAACAGTTCTCAGCCATCTTTGCAAGCCTTTCCGAGGCTCTTAGTTGCTTCGTAAAATGTTTTTTTTTCCCGCGAGCTGGCAGCACAACCCCCAATTATTAGGACCAATTCTAATAGGTTAGTCAATACTCCTAGACACCGGCAGCGCTCAATCCTGTTGTTGGTATTGCCTTACGGGATTGAGCGCCGCCGTTGGCCTTCCGCTTCATCTGCCACCATATCTGTCCAAGCGGCCTGACTAAAACTTGAGATTTCTTAATGACCTGTTGTCCGAATTCGTCAAATTACCTCATCTCGGTTATTCACTTTGGCCTTCCTAACTTTGACTGTAGACACAATCGTTGACTCCATCTTGGAAGTTCTTCCGGTGCCGCCTTGAAATTCCATATGTGCAGTGCATTATTGTAAATGCAAGTCTACTCCCCGCTCTCACCTGTTGCCTCCAAAACTTTACACAGTAGTTGAGACCTTATCTGCTATCAAGGTACTAGGAACTCTGTATACGCCCCGTTAAGGCTGCGAATCGGAGTTCTTACGATCAGCTACGTGGAAACCCAAGGTTTCATTTTATCATCTCATTGCCTACCATTTGACAGTCGCATTTATTTAACATCAGCTATGTGAAAACGCTTTTGGTATGATGTAGTCGCATTGAATACCCACAGGACTTCGAACTTCTGAAATGAGAATGATTTTCGGTCTTTTGAATGATAAAAGTCAGCCTTAAGGAAGGTTTGCCAAACTTTTTATTTAAAATCAGCGTTCAAAAATATACCGAAATAAATAAAAAGGTAAGTTGTAACCTACGCAATAAAGTTTTACAAAAGTAAAATGGCCTCTACATATCCTAGACGATTGCATTTCATTTAATTGGAAAATCATCCCTCGCCTTAAGGTACACACATCCCTTACAACTGAAAACTTTATAAAACTAAAAAGGGATCGAAACCCAGTCTAGTTGAAAGGGGACCTACTGCTCCAAAGTTTACTCACCCAATACAACTTACAGACTTCGGTAGGCTTACTAAAAATAATTCCTTCAAGATAATAGTTCCCTATTTTTGCCAAGTCAAAGCTCACTGAACTACATTGGCAAGAGTTACACACAATAAGACCCTCAGGAGTGCCGTCGAAAGTTCCTGAGTGACATGAAACTTTTAACTACATCATTGGCTGTGGAAAATCCATTGTCATTGTTTTGGGGTCCGTTTCAGAATCGAAAGTTTCCCAACTAAATGAATTCAAAATTAATAGTTGGAACCCATCAGTGACTGCGACTTCGAGTACGACGGTAGTGCAGCCCATCGGTTTGGTCTTTTCGAACCAATTTGTAACCGTTGTGCACTGAAGAACTGTTGAGAAAGTTTTTTTTTTTTTTTGACACAGTTTGGTGTATTGCGATACTTTACTACAGTGACAGGAACACCTATATAGGTACCTATGGTCGTTCAAAGTATCTGAGAGAATTTAGTTCTCAGTGCAAAAGTGGAAACTTTGACAAACTAATGTTTAAGTAGAAATCGATTTCCAAGCAAATAGATGTTCAGTAAAACTTGTGAAAGACAGTTTGCTGAGTTGAGATAGAATTTGTGTGGTTAGCTACTGCAAGTACTTGTATGCATGCGAGTTGTTCTCACATGCGAGGACAATGGATTTACTGTCTGTATAGATACTTTGAATTCAATGACGACTTCGTCAAGTGTAAAGTTCTGTGTCATGGAGGTAGGAGTGCATGCGATGGGATGATTGGAGTTGTGTAATGCGGAAGGAGTATTGGTATTCATGCATCATGAATATTTGATATGCCTTTAGAAAGACCCCAATTGTTCTTTACACTCTATGATAAATCTTTGGCTGGGTTTATTTATGTGGAAGAAGAGCTATTCAAGGGAATAACTGTCGAAGCATTTAGCACTAACCAATGACAATAGAATTTAGTGGCAATCTAAGCAATTGAATTAGGCTTATGGTGGTTTCGGTCTGACAAAGGGAACTAGGTGCGATCAAATAAGTGCGCAATAAGTCAATGATGCCAGATCGGTTTATAATGCTAACAAAATGGATTCTGACAAAAAATCACTTTGGAGCTACTCTCAGGACCCGTTGGCAGTAAAGGAAAGTGGTTTTGTGTGAGAAAAGACAAGTCTCCCATCAGACGCTAAATTGGGTGGCGGATAGAGAAATTCTTTAAAGATATGCGGGGTAGGTGGGAAACTAAATACCACTAGTGGATCATAACTAGATAGGGTAAGGTCCCCTACAAAAAAAAACTTACCCAGGAGACAGGAGAAGAGTTCCAAAGATAATATTAATGGGGGCGTCTACCATCCAAGTTAGAATGAAAAAAAAAACAAAGAACCTGAGAACAGGAATATCAGGGCTGGTAAGGCCTATTGAACAGTCTACAGTCCTAGTTAGGATGGATAGAGAAAACAACAATTTTTAGTTAGTCTGACATATTTGGAGAACAGATTATCTGTTCATATTAAGGGTTAGTCACCCAACTAACAGTTTCGCTTCGATAAAGCACTATCGACACTATTCCCACTCCAGGAATATTGCCTGTATGAAGTCTTATTTAAACATATTTGGCGCACTTTACAGTTCTCTATAAGATTTCCTTAACGAAACCTTACCGAAGCTCACAAACAGCGAAAAAAAAACGAACAAAAATTCAATACTTGCAGATATTTTAAATGATTGGTTGGGGGTTGTTGAACGAGGGTAGACTCTGATTTGTTGTAACTTCGCAATACGCAGTGGTTGTAACTCTGACGCAACATCAACCATCGGGTAATGGTCTCATTCAACCAGATTAAGCTTGCTAATCGATCATCGCGAGTATTGCTAACATGAAAAAAAACAGCAACACTACAAACAGCCAGGTGAGAATGGCACGGAATGAATACCCGGCTGCTTCGACATATTCGTACAACAGGTTGTCTAGGAATTTAGAGTGAAAGTCAGGCCATTATAACAGAGATGGTGGCGGATGAACCGAAAGACCTAGAGCTCAATATCGTAAAGGGTACTGAATGCCCCATGTCTTAGGAGTATCTAATAAATTGGAATTGGTCCTCCATGTTGGGGGTCGTGCTTTGGGTTAACTACCCACTTATTTAAAGACACCGTTGTTACGAAGCAAACATAGCCTTGGAAAGTACGGATTTTATTGTTGACGACCCAGCTAGACGCGAAAAGGACAACAACGTTCGTGTCTGCCCCTGTAAACTTTAAACAGATAAATTCCAAATGAAAAACTAGCGGAAGCCCTAAACTGCTACAGAACAGACATGACTGCCATCCAGAAAATACATTGGGAAGGGCCGGGCAAAAGGAGGTTAAAAAATTGTGACATCTATTACGGACCGTGTTATAGTGAGCAGAAACAGCGACTATTCGGATGCGGATTCGTTATAAAAGCCAGACTTAATCAAGATGTCTTATGTTTCCAAGACATTAGCGAACGCATTGTCCATATCAAGGCCGAATTCGCCAAAATAAGCCTTATATGCGCTCACGCCATGATGGAGGAAAAAGATGATACAGCTAGGGATTGCTTCTACGAGTTCCTTGACAAAACTTATGAGCGACTATCGAAGTACGATTTTAAAAGCGTACTCGGAGATTTTAATGCCAAGGTAGGAAGAGAAGATATCTTTAGCAGTATTGTCAGAAATTTTAGCCTACAAGGCAACAACAACACGTTTAGAAACGTTTAGGCTAATTGACTTCGCTAATTGACTTGACTAATTGAACGAAATGCCACTATAGCCAGCAAACGGTTTCCTCACCACGATATCCATAAGGGGACATGGCGGTCTCCAGATCAACGAACGGCCAATCAAATTGATAACATAGCGATAGACAAGCGCCACGCACCCAGTATTTTGGATGTCCGAACATTCCGAGGAGCTAACATCGACTCGAACCACTACCTTGTTTCAGCCAAGGTTAGAATGCAGAAATCCACCACGCCACAACAATCCAGAAATACTATAAATAAATATAATTTCGAAAGACTGCAAGAGACCGCCAAGACCCTCGCGCAACGCGTATCCCTAAACCTCTCGATTAACACCATACCACCAACATCGAATGTCGAAGAACTATGGCAACGATGCCAACAAGCCATTAGATCAGCCGCAACTGATGTGCTAGGTTTCTCGCGCCCACCAGCAAGAAACCCCTGGTTTGATGAGGAATGCCGACAGATGCTCGCAGCCAAGAACGAGGCCTACAAGGCTAAGCTGCAGGTGAAAATGACAGCTGCCGTTGAGCTCTATAGGCAGAGAAGAGGGGAAGAACACCGGCTTTTTAGAAAGAAGAAAAAAGAGGAAGAAAAGCGCGCGATCGAGGATATAGAGAGGTGCCACTCCAGGAAAGATGTTCGCAAGTTTTACCAAAGTGTAAAACGTCAAAGCCAAGGATACAAGGCTCGAACAGAATCCTGTCGAGATGAACAAGGAAATATCGTAGTTGAGACACAGTCTATGCTGAGGATATGGAAGAACCACTTTTGCAGACTGCTGTAAGGCAGAACGAACCATTCAATATTGGCAACGACAGCGAAAGCTGCCAACCACCTGACCTGAGTGAAGTGAGGATAGAAATATCTAAACTGAAGCTTAATAAGGCTGCCGGAAATGACGGCCTTCCCGCCGAGCCGGCGGAGATAACTTGGTAAGTATCATCCACCAACTAATAAGCCGAATCTGGTCGGAAGAAAGTATGCCTGAAGAATGGAACCTCAGCATCGTTTGACCGATCCACAGAAAAGGATATCCTCAGAACTGCACCACTAACGCACCAACAAACTGATTGGCTTTTATCAGTTTGCTTTTAGACCTAGAGGGTCCACATATCTTCGCACATTGGCAGTTTCTGCAACAAAAAAAACCCAGAGCCATGTTTAGTTTTTATATACCGTCCAAACCGATGGAGAATTCTCGCTGCTCCATCAGGGTTGGAAACGACCTCACCCACACATTCGATAACAAAAAAGGAATTGGGCAAGGCAATGCGCTGTCATGTGACTTCTTCAATCTGATTCTTGAGAGGATTGTGCAAAACTCACGAGCCAACACCAGAGGCACAATTTTCCAAAAGTCTGTACAACTACTAGCACAAGCCGACGATATTGACATCGTTGGTAGGACCCAACGTGATGTCATAGCCACGTTTGCTAGTATCGAAAAGGAAGCGGCAAAAATGGGTTTAGCAGTAAATGAGGGCAAGACGAAGTATATGCTGTAAGCACGAAAGGACACACAACATCAACGAATTGGACAGAACATCACCATTGACAAATATAACTTTGAGATAGTACGGGAATTTATCTATCTCGGCACCGCTATAACAACATCTCGTCAGAAATTAAACGAAGAATTACTCTTGCCAACCGATGTTTCTTCGGGCTAAGAAGGCAATTCAGTAGTAAAGCCCTCACTCGAACTACTAAGCAGATATTATATAAGACCCTGATCATCCCAGTCCTGCTCTACGGCGCTGAAGCATGGACCATCTCAAAAGCTGATGAAGAAATTCTTTGTCGATTTGAAAGGAAAATTCTTCGAAAAATCTTCTGTCCCGTTTGCGTTGACGGGCTATGGAGACGAAGATTCAACCAAGAACTATACGAGCTGTACAGCGACATGCCCGTGGTCAAAAATCTCCGCATTGGACCTTTAAGATGGCTAGAACATGTAGAACGAATGGACACCGATACTACGGCTCGCAGAGTCATCGATTCCCAGCCAGACGTCGGACGCAGTAGAGGAAGACCTCGCCTTAAGTGGCGCGCACAAGTCGAAACCGACCTCAACCAACTTGGAGTGCGCAACTGTAGGCAGATAGCTAACGACCGGGCTAATTGGAGAGGCATGTTTGTTGAGGCCCAGGTTCATTCCGGACTGTAGCGCCACTTAAGCATCAAATGTCGAAGAACTATGGCAACGATTCCAACAGGTACTTTGATCAGCCACTACTGATGTGCTAGGTTTCTCATGCCCGCCAGCAAGATGCGGAATGCCGACAGATGCTCGCAGCCAAGAACGAGGCCTACAAGGCTATGCTACAGTTGAACACGAGAGCGCTATAGGCAGAGAAGGGAAGAACACCAGCTTTTCAGAAAGAAGAAAAAAGAGCAAGAAAAGTGCGCAATCGATAATATAGAGAGGTGCCACTCCAGGAATGATGTGCGCAAGTTTTACCAAAGTGTTAAACGTCAAGCAAAAAAAATACTAGGCTCGAACAGAATCCTGTCGATCTAAACTCAAGCATAATAAGGCTGCCGGATATGGCGGCCTTCCCGGTGACCTACATAAAGCCGATGCTATGATTTGGTTAGTTAAATTCACTAACTTGTTAGCCAAATCTGGTCGGGTGAAAGTACGCCTGAAGAATGGAACCTGAGCATCGTTTTACCGATCCACAAAAAGAAACCCCTCTGAACTGCGCCAACTACAACAGCATAAGTCTCCTCAACATAGCCTACAAGATCCTATCTGTCGTAGTTTGGGAACCCCTGAAAACGTTAATCAACAACCTGATCGGCCCTTATCAGAGGGTGGTTTCAGGCATACAAAATCCGCAACTGACCTTCTACGTCGGACGCAGAGGAACCTCTCGCGTTAAGTGGCTCGCACAAGTAGATAACGACCTCAACCAACGTATATACTGGTTTGATCTTTGAGGCCTAGGTTTCTCTCGGACCCTCGCTCTTCTTATGTAAGTAAGTAAGGCCGACTGGCTAAAATTCACAAAGTAATAACACAAAAGTTTTATTTTTTCACTGCTCCGCCACTTTTAAGAGTCAAGACAAAAATCCAAAGACTATTAAGTTGTCATGAGAAGCTTCTCCAAGTTGCTGTTCAAAATTAACGTTATTCCAGAGGGGCTCAAATGGGTTGAAATCAATTTGCGGAAATTTTTCATTTTACATTATTTTCGGGATTTTATTTTCCGGACTTTGGGTTTACGGGATCTTAGATTTTCGGGATTTTGGGTTCTTAGAATTTTGGTTTATCTGGATTTTGGATTTTCGAGATTTTGGATTTCGGTATTCTGTCCGACCCCCGGTTCAAAGAGTTTGTGCAAATTAATGAAGAAGAATGGTTTGAGGCCCTGTATAGACCGTTCATGCCGGTTTCCATTCTTTTTTTTTGGAATTTCGGATATGAACAATCACACGAGGATTCCTTATCCACTTTCCATTATAAGTGAAATATTGGGGGCTTCTCTAAACATGGTTAGCAAATAGGCTGCAAGTTTTGGCCTCGGCGTTAACCCGAGCAAAACGGAATTGGTGCTATTCACCACCAAAATCAAAATACCTGACTTTGCCCTCTCCCGTCTTAATGGCCAACCACTCACACTATGTTACACCGCGAGGTATTTGGGTATCATGCTTGACATGAATATCGAACGTAGAGTAAGGAAGGCGCAAATCCTTTAAAAAAGTGGGGACTTCAAGCATATTTGACCTTGAGGAAATAGACAGCAGTGGTAAGCCCAATTCTCACATTCGGCTAAATAGTATGATGGCCCGCATTGAGTAAAGTCTACACCTTACAAAACTAAAAAGGCTACAAGAACCAGCCAGAGGTCGGCACCAGCGAATGCCCTTACTGTGCCATTGCATGTCTTGCCTCTCGACCTACAATATTATAGATACCGCCTTATGCAGCTCAGTAAGACTCAAGGAGTCAGGATGCTGAAATGCAAGGCCGTGTGGCCATAGTAATGTCTTGGACTTGTAACATGGCACGGTTACGTTTTCAATGGACTACATAACACCTGTACTAAGCTTCAAGAAGGCTGCCAAGTAGGCTTTCCTACCAGAGCAAAGTGGAATGAAAACGAAGTAAAGGAGATTTCGACACGGTCGTCTACACCGACGGATCTAAGATGAACAGTGGTGTGGGGTTCGGAGTCCACTCGGAATCACTGAAAATATCAGTCTCATACCACCTACCGCATTTTGCAGGGTATTCAAGCCGGAACTACTGGCTATCTGAGAGGCTTGTTCGGGGCGTGACACCACGGTAAAGCCATTCTCATAGCAACATATGGCCAAGCAGCCATAAAGGCCATCAACTCGGCAACCATATCCTATAAACTGGTACATGAATGCCGAAAAAAAGTTGCCCACCTTGGCGAACGCTTCAATGTCACACTTCTCTGGATTCCAGGGCACAGTGGCATTGAAGGAAACGAGCATGCAGACGAGGTGGCAAAGAAATCCTCAGATCTTCACGGCTCACTACCAGCAAGGGTTAGTATCCTGCTAGACGCGGTTAGTGGACAAATACACTCATACTTCCAGAAGAAGGCCGACTCCAAATGGAGAAGGTTAACAAATTGCGTCATATCGAGGACGATATGGCCCTCATACGACAAAAACACAACAAACTGTCTGCTGAATAGAATCCGTCCAGATAGCGCAAGAATTACGATGATAGTCATGGGGCACTAGCCAATTGGAGACCATGCGGCCAAACTAGGAATCCCACACAACCCTTAATGCCGCTGTTGCGGGTACACAATTGAGGAGAAACCCTCTCCCATTTCATCTGCAAATGTCCGGCACTAGCAAGAGCCAGATTGCGTACATTAGACCAACCATTCTTCGACAAACTTAGCGACATCTCGGGTAAAAGTATATAAGATCTCATCCGCTATCCTCACAGGGTTGGATCTAGAGATCGCCTGTATAACATCCACAACAACAATCATAATAAAGGTGACACGAGTAATAAAAAGGCACATAAGTGCTACTTGGGTTCATGCCGAACCACGCCACTTCCACCTACCTTCCGTGCCACGCACCAGTTAAGAGAAAGGATTCTAGGATTTTCGATGTGTCGGATTAATCTGAAATCTCCGTATCCGCAAACAACCTGTGATTTGCAAAAGGCTATCGACAAAGATACTTAATACAGACGTGAAAAGGTATCACAATGAGTCTAAGTTGACGATAGTGATATGGAAGTTAAACACCATATGCCCGATTAATCTACAAATCGATCCTAACCTACCACTCCGGGTATCTCAAAATATGAAATTAAAATTCTTGAGCCAACTCAAAAGAATACTGGACCACCGCCAAATGTATATGAACAGAGCCAATCCAACAAGATGAGCAATGGACTTGCGATTATAGCCTGGGTCACACCAAGACATACTGGCCATGTATGAGTGTGTATCGTTCGATTATTAAAAGTTCAAGTTTTATTGAAAGAAAGGATATTTTCGCATCCAATCATGTTTTAAGCCGTCCCTAAGGTCACCCAACGGAATGAAGCCTCTCAAAACGGCTGGAACTACAAAAAAAAATCTTCTTCCTTCATTACTTTCATGGGTTTGTCATGCCATTCACATCTTCAAAGGATTCATCAACTTTCCTTTTAATTTCGAGCCATCTTACAGAAAATTAATAATCCTACAAAATTACCTTCCACACAGTCTAAAGCAGAGAAAATAGTTCCACCCTTATTACAGGAACACAAAAAAAAAAAGAAACCCGCAACCTGCAAAGTGTAGACAGTTGTACAAATGCAACCAACGATGTCCTGTGCTAAGCCGCAAGAACCTTTCACCTATCCCTAAGCTATCATTGAAAAACACTTCGGATAATTATCCCACAAATGCTCATTCCCTTGCGCTCCCTTCCTCACAAGGAGCATTACAGAAAGGAGATTCTACAGACTACACCCACCACATTCTCAGCCAGCCCATTTAAAGGATATCCGAGAGGTGGGAGACTTAAGTCTTGCACTCCTGCAATGGTGTTCCGTTGCAATATTTCCTTTCATTCAATTTATTTAGGTCAAGTCCCGGGGTTTCTCTTAAGAAAAACCATCAGCATGAATTTTAATGCACCAGCAAAAAAAAACCAAAAAAAAAAACTGCGTTGGGAGTCCTTTTGCTGCTGTTGCTCAACGCTGACGACAACGAAGTCGATGCCACCAACACCACAAGAGGCCAGCATACTTCAAGTGTTCCTGAACTTTGTGTTAAGATGAAACTTTTTACACAATGGATTTCAAGGAATACGAGGACACACATACACAAGCTCACACAAGAATATGATGCGAGGACAAAAGCCCAATGAACATAAAATTTTCCTTTCACATACCACAGGCATTCCTCAGCGGTTTAGCAGATCAAGAAGAATTCATTTTTACCCCAAAACTAACCAACAAAATGAACAGAGATTCTTACACGCAAATATCAGGTGTACGTGTATGTGTACGCATCCTAGAAAATTTCAATTTGCCTAAAAGGGTTATTTCGGGGCTCTGGGTACATTGACCGAAATAAACATGATTTCATGCTCCTATACCACCACAACAAGCAACAAGTTCTTCGCAGTTGAAAGCTAAACAAGGCTATCTATAACCAGGGGGGCTTGGGGGTTCTGGAAATTTATATATTCAGACGAGCAAAAAACTGCCGTTTTGCCACAGCCCGTCACCCCATAACCATAAGCATTTTTTTTTTTTTTTTTTGGCAGAAAAATGAAATTGAAATGAAAAACATGTCAAATATCATTTTTTTCGACAGACCTTACCCCCTACACTAGGACGTGTGCATGTATACAAAAGAAGGCTGAATAGGGTGATAGCAGTTGTAGTCGGATTGTGCCTTCATTAGGCAGACTTAAATCTGCAAAGTTGCCCACTGGAATTTGTCTATTTTTTGGGTTTGGCAGTGGCGAAAACGCTCACTTGGATGGAACGGTTTCTCTGCGCCATTTGATGTGAAGCTTATAAAACCATGAACTTAGTTATCATGTTTGTTTTTTCTTCGTCCTTTGTCCCGTTAGAGTCAACTAGTGGTTTTGGATGGAGCAAATTGAGGGTTCTGGAATTGCCGATAAAATAGTTGTGCAAGGCGAGACAACGAAATTCTCAAGGCTATTTGCTATTTGAATGGCTGCAAGTTGGGTGAGTCTTTTTGGTGGAGGGGGCAAGGCGAAATGTCATCGAGTGGGCGGGATAGAATGGTTTGGATGGAATTAAGGTGGTTGCAGTAAAACGTTTTATTTATCAACGCGTCGTTGGATATTCGAACGTTTAAGGTAGGGAGGTGGAATAGCTTTACATAGTCAGACAATTGAAATTAGGTGTCGCTATAATTGTTTTAAATAGAAGGACTGCAGCTTGTATCTGTGAAGGAGTGAAGCTCTAAAAAAATCGAATGTTTTGTTAGGTGACCAAATGACAAAACCGATTGAGCCTACGAATGGCATGCAGTTCGATTACACGTGAGCCCAGCCGAAGTCAACCAAATCGACTTTCACGGTCAATGTGGTTACCACTAGGTACCAAGCAATTTGAAGGTAGATTGGGCTAAAGCCATTTGTATTTGCGGTAGAAGATTAGAGGTGGAGAAATGTCTTATTTCACTCAGGTAATTTCTGCTATCTCCAGACGGCAGCGAAGGTGAAGTCAATGCTGGTGACTACAGTGATATTTAGGCTGCAGGAAGTCAAATAGAAAACCCGATTACATATATATGGGCAATAGAAGGACTCATAGGAATTTCGAATATAGAACTTCGAAGAAATGAGAAGAAAAAAATAGCTGAAAGCTTTACGGAAGCACTTGAGGGAAACTGAGGGACCTTGAGGTCATAAATTGCGATTACATCCCTTGATTTTGGATTCCATACTTTGAGCTAACTAATCACATACAGAAATTATTCTCATGAAGCAATTTTCTTACTTAACTAAGAAGAGCTATAGCCTGGAATGAACCTGGACCTCACAACGAACATGCCCTTCACATTCGTCCAGTATTTAGCTAACTGCCTCCAGTTCTACTTGTGCGTGGCACATCAGGCGAGGTCTAGCTCTACTGAGTCCGACGTTTGGCTGGGAATTGATGACTCTGCTAGCCGGAGTATTGGTGTCCATTCGATGTACATGTCCTAGCCATTTTTTGACTAGGGGTATGCCGGTGTACAACTCGTATAGTTGTTGAATCTTGGCATCCATACCCTGTCAAGTCAACCCAACCTCGACCTAAGATATATGAAATAAAGTTCAGTCAGAACGACCAAGAGCTTCTTATTCCGCTTTTGATATTGTCCATGCCTAAGCTCCGCAGAGCAGGGCGGGGATGATCAACGTCTTGTACAAAATCTCCTTAGTAGTTCGAGTGAGGGCTTTACTACTGAATTGCCTTCTTAGCCCGAAGAAACAGCGGTTGGCGAGAGTAGTTCTTCGTTTAATTTCTGACAAGATGTTGTTGTCAGAGTTAATAGCGGAGCCGAGGTAGATGAAGTCCCTTACTGCCTAGAAGTTATATTTGTCAATGGTGACGTTCTGTCCATTTCGTCGATATTGTGTGTCCTTTCGTGTTTACAGCATATGCTTCGTCTTGCTCTCATTTACTGATGCACACATTTGCTTCCTTCTCTATACTAGAAAACGTGGATATGACATCACGTTGAGTCCGACCAATGATGTCAATATCGTCGGCGAATGGTAGTAGATGTACCGATTCTTGGAAAATTGTGCCTCCGGTGTTGGCTCTGGAGTTTTGTACAATCCTCTCAAAAATGCGATTAAAGAAGTCACACGACGGCTTGTCCCCCTGACTAAATCCTTTTTTCGTATCAAAGGTCGAGGTCTTTTGAGACCCTGATGGAGCAGCGAGAATTAACCATCGTCATCCTACACAAATGTACGAGTTTGGGTAGTATACCAAAACTAGGCATGACTCTGTACAGTGTGTCTCTATAAATGCAGTCTTATGAGGCTTTGAAATCGATGAATACGAGGTGGACTTCATGTTTTTTTTTTAGGATTCGCCGAAGTGTGAAGACTTTCCTGGCGTAAGACCACACTGATCAAATTGTTGGTAAACGGTTTCACATGTTAACATATTACGCCAGGTAGGATCTTGTGGGCGATGTAAGGGAGATTTGCGCTTCTCTAGTTGGGGTAGTTCAGAGGTGTATATTTTTTGTGGATCGAGCAATCGATGCCAAAGTTATATTCTTCAGACAGACTTTCATCCGACCAGATTTGGCTTATAAGTTTTTTCTTACCCAGTCATCGTCGGAGAGTTGCAAGCAATCAACTAGCGGAAGCCATAAACTGCTACAATGCAGACATTACTGCCGTCTGTGAAATACGATGGGCAAAAAGAAGATGAAAAACTGTGAGATCTAGTACGGACCGTGTTAAAGTGAGCAGAAACAGCGACTATTTGGATGCGGGTTTGTTATAATCGCCAGACTAAGGCAAGTAGTCTTATGCTTCCAAGACATCAGAGAACGCATTCTTTCAGTTCGCATCAAGGGCGAATTCACCAACATAAGCCTCATATAAGTTCATGTCCCACTTAGGCAAAAGATGATTTGGCTTAAGACTTCAGCTAGGAGCTCATTGACAAAACCTATAAGCGACTACCGAAGTACGATGTTAAAATCGTGCTCGCAGATTTTAACGCAAACGTAGGAAGAGAAGGCATCGTTAGCAGTATTATCGGAAAACATAGTTTACACGGCAAGACGTGGTAACGGATTTAGGCTTATTGACTTCCCTACGGAACGAAATGCCACTACAGCCAGCACTCGGTTTCCTCACGTCGATATCCATTATGGGCCATGGCGCTTTCCAGATCAACAAACGTTCAACCAAATTGATCACATTGCGATAGACAAGAGGCACGCATCCAGTATTTTGGATGTCCGAACATTCCGAGGAGCTAACAACGACTCGGGCCATTACCTTGTTGCAGCCAAGGTAAGAATGTGGATATCCACCACGCCACAAAAATCCAGAAATACTGTGAAAAAAAATATCTGCGGCCCCGTTTGCGTTGACGGGCTATTGAGACCACGTGCCAATGGTCAAAAAAACTCCGCACTGAACGTTTAAGTTGGCTAGGACATGTAGAGCGAATGTACACCAATACTCCGGCTCGCAGTGTCTTCGATTCCTAGTCAGACGTCGGACGCAGTAGAGGAAGACCTCGCCAGTAGTGCAGCGCACAGGTAGAAACCTGCCTCAACCAACTTGGAGTGCGCAACAGGAGGCAGTTAGCTAAGCACCGGCTAGTTACAGAGGCATGGTGGTTGAAGCCTAGGTTCATTCCGGACTGTAGCGCCACTTTAAAAAGCTCGGCGGAACGACTGGCAGACTTATTAAGCGTGAGTTTAGATATTACTATCCTCTCTTCACTCAGGTCGTGTGGTTGGCAGTTTTTGCTGTCGTTGCCAACTTTGATTGTGAATGGCACTAACACCCGTACTGGAGAAGGGTAGATTGGTCATCTGAATCGAATTTCCTCCTCATGGGGAGGTGGTGACCGTAGTCCGGGCAGTAGCTCGCTGCCAATGCCACGAAGCCAACAAGTTGCCACGCATGTTAATTTGGCCAATAACGGGATGATGAAGTCGTTGCCGCCAACGCCACCGAAGACCTACGATGATCGTAGAAGTAAGCCTCCTCCACCATCACCGCTGATTGTTACACATGAAGTCACTTAACAGAATCACATCTGCATGCACACCTCGGGAAGGAACAACAGTCGCCATCACTGCCTTCTCCACCACCACCACTGAAGGTTGCACATGTAGTCACTGAACAGAGTCACATCGGAATGCACACTTTGGAAAGGTACATCAACAGTCGCCACTGCTGCCACCACCACCACCACCGCCAGAGAATCAGCACCAAAACTTTGGTAGACCAATTACATCTCCGCACAAGGCCAATAATCACCAATTGTTCCAGACGATCAGAATCTTTTTGGATGGGTGCCAAAGGACTATATCGAGAAACTTGTGGCCATCTATGACTACCATGCCGACAAGGATGACAAGCTAAGCTTCCAGGAGAATTCTGTTCTCTACGTTCTCACGAAAAAATATGACGGCTGGTGGGAAGGGTTTTATTAACGGAGTGACAAGCCTATTCCCAGGAAGCTACGTCGAACCATGTATCTGAATGTTCCGCAGTTGCACACGCACACAAATGGTTCGTTTCGCCTAACGGCTGAATGTTGTTCGTCACAGCCGTTTAAAAGTCTGTAGAAGTGGTTCCTTCAGCACCGACTGTGTCTCAACGACGAAATTTCTTTGTTCATCTCCGCAGGAGTTCGTTTGGGCCATGTACCCTTGGCTTTGACGTTTAACACTTTGGTAAAACTTGCGAACATCGTTAATGTAGTGGATCCTCTCTGTATCATCGTTTGCACCCTTTTCTGGACCTTTTTTCTACTTTCTGAATAGTCGGTGTTTTTGATTTCTTCACTGCCTAAAGAGCTCAATGGCAGCTGTGGTCTTCACCTGCAGCTTAGCCTTGTAGATCTCTTTCTTGGCTGCGAGCATGTGTAGGCATTCATCATCAAGCCCGTTATTGTTTGCTGGTGGAAGCGGGAAACCTAGCTAAGCAGTTGAGGCGGATCTAATGGCATCGGTGTCATTGTTCTTCGAGATTCGATGCAGGTGGTAAGGTGTTAATCGAGGGATTAAGGGATACGCGGTGGCCGAAGGTCTTGGCAGTCTCTTGAGATTCCAGTCATTCAATTTCCTTACAGTATTTCTGGGGGGGATATCCGCATTTTAATCTTGGATGCAACAAGGTAGTGGTCCATGTGGATTTTATCTTATCTATCGCGATATGATGAATTTAGTTGACCGTTCGTTGATCTGGAGAACGCCATGTCCCCTTATGGATATCAAGGTGATTAAACCGTGTGCTGGAATTTCATTCCGTAGCGTAGTCAATTAGCCTCAGTCCACTGCAAGACGTGATTTCGTTTAGGCTGTGCACGATTTTAACATCGTACTTCGGCAGTCGCTCATTGGCTTTGTATAGGAGCTCGTAGAAGCAATCCTTAGCTTTATCATCTTTTTCCTCCATCGGGGCAACAACGCATATAATGTTTGTTGGCGAATTCGGCTTTGATGGGAATTCTAACAATTGGTCCCCAAATGTCTTGGTAGCATAAGACTTCTTGCCTATGTATGGCACTTATGACAAATCCGCATCCAATTAGTCGTTGTTTCAGCTCACTCTAAGACGGTCCATAGTTATTGTCACAGTTTTTCATCCTCTTTTTGCCCGGCCCATCCCCTTATCACTGTTTCAACTTATCAGTAGTTAAATAGAGGATCCTATGGTACATATCTCAGAATCTTATGCTAATTCACCAATGGCCACTGGCGAAAACAGATTTCTTCAACTAGTGGTCATCATTTGCTAATGGACTTCATGTAGCTTACCACTGCTATGTGGTGGTAATTGGCTTAACATCAAATTGTAGTCTGACTTAGTTTCCTGTTTTCCATGGAGCTGAATATTTGGCTTCTGTGTTCCAAATGGGTCCACTTTGCCAAATATATGTCTTTCATAATAAGGCTTTAACTAAAGTCGGATCTAACCATTTGTAATAATCCCAATCTTTATATCATCACCAAGCCCTCACAACCATTTCATTCCTAATCCGACACAAGTAGGACGTATCTATATAACACCAAGCTTATATTGTTTCATTGCAATTTAGATTTTCACCTTCATGGTCCATTTGTCTTCACAAACAGCAATTCAGGATAACGTCGTCATCGCAACTCGGTCCCGACTTTTATCCCAGTTTAAGGTAAAAAAAAAAAAAAACGATAAAACAAACACCCAAACATGTTAGACTGCAAAAATGAGCAGGACCTGCAAGCTCACACACAAACAACAACCAACTTAAAATCCAAAGGAGCAAAACAATCCAAACATCCAAATGGTGAAAGACATCAACAGCTTTGAAATGCCATCAAAGTGAAAATACCAAACCCAGCACACCTACAGCCTCGAGGGAATATCGTTCCACATAATCAATTTCCGAGCAATAAAATGATATTTTTATGTGATACTCGTCCTTTTACCGTCGAAACACGTCAACGGGGATATGTGCGCAGGCTATAAGGGGGTTTGTGTAATCCCATTGGAGGGTTGGTGGTTGTGTTGTAATGACGATGACGACTTCACTGTATCGCCCCTTGTTCTCTGCAATTACAAAGCGTTGTAAGTGCTGTCGATTTTGCACTCGGCTGCTATTCCAAAGTGATACTATTTGACACTATTAATCGACAGAGTCCTGGGGAGTACGATGGCAAGGATGATGTGCCCATGTTTAGGGTTTGTTTTTCAATTTTTCAGTTATTGAAAGCAGCACTCTTTGAGGACGTGTGTGCGTGAAATGTGTCATTAATTTTTACAGTCCTAGGTGCGGTGTCTGGGATATAACTGAGATAAGGATCTGTTTTTCCTTTTTGCAGAGACAGAGAAGATGGCGTGAAGGTGCCGCCATCCGCGCTTAATTAATTTTTATTTAAAATTTGTTTTCTAATGAGATGTGATTTTAATATCAAAGTAGTTTGTTTCAATATTCGTGATAATCTGTTCACTTTGAACAGGGGCATGTCGCTGTACAGCTCGTATAGTTCTTGGTTGAATCGTCACCATAGCCCGATAACGCAAACGAGACGGAAGATTTTTCGAAGAACTTTCCTTTCAAATCGACCAAGGATTTCTTCATCCGTTTTAAAGACTGCTTCAGTGCCGTAGAGCAGAACTGGGATAATCAGAGTCTTGTATAGGATTTCCTTAGTAGTTCGAGTGAGGGCTTACGAAAAAACTGCGGTAGGCAAGTGCAATTTTTCGTTTAATTTCTGACGAGATGTTGCTGTGGAAGAATTGATAGAGAGGCCGAGGTAGACAAAGTCCCGTCCTACCTCAAAGTCATTTTTCATTTACTGCTAAACCCATTTTGCCGCTTCCTACTAGCAAACGTGGCTATGACATCACGTTGAGTCCAACCAATGATATCAATAGCGTTGGCGCATGCTAGTAGTTGCTACGATTTTTGAAAGTATGTGCCTCTGGTGTTGGCTCGGGAATTTTGCACAATCCTCTTAAAAATCCAATAGAAGAAGTCACATGACGGCGCATCGCCTTGCCCAAGTTCTCTTTTGGTATCCAATGTGTCGGTGAGGTCGTTTTCAACCCGGACGGAGCAGCGCGGATTCTCCATGGTCATCCTACACAAACTTACGAGTTTGGGTGGCACACCAAAACTAGACATGGCTCTGTTTAGTTCGTCTCTATAAAAGCTGTCGTATGCGGCTTTGAAATCGATTTCATGTTATCTTCCAGGATCTACTTTGTACTTTGACGGGCTAAGTGGCGCAATGGTTGGTGCGATGAACTGCCGCGCAGAAGGTCTGGGTATCGATTCCCAGCCGTAGCAAGATCTAAATGATTTTTCACTGGCCCTCCTTTCGTGGTGGTCTGACAAATCATCCGAGTAGTATCAAGTGTCCAGAAAACTTATCTCAAATTCGCCATTCGGACACGAAATAAAACAGGAGGTCCCGTCATCGTGCAAGAAGTACACACGCACACATGAATGGTTGTGAAAAAGCTCGGCCGCGGGTACTAACGAGCCGGTTGCGCCAAAATTTGAATTTGTGTACTTTCCTAGCCTAAGACCACACCGATTAAAGCCGATCAGGTTGTTGGTAAACGGTTAAAGGCGTTCGCATATTACGGCAGATAGGATCTTGTAGGCGATGTTGATTACACTTATGGCTCTGTAGTTGGCGCAGTTCAGAGGGCCTACTTCTTTGTGCATCGGGCAAACGATGCTGAGGTTCAATTCTTCAGGAATACTTTCTTCCTATCAGATTTGGCTTATTAGTTCGTGGATGTTATTTACCTAGTCATCTCCTCCGGCTTTATAAAGCTCGATGAGGAGGCCAACATTTCCGGTAGCCCTATTAATCTTGAGTTTAGATATTGCTATCCTCACTTCACTCAGGTCGGCTGGTTGGCAGTTTTGCCAAGATTGAGTGGATCGTCCTGCCTGACAGCGGAATGTTGTTCGTCATCACCGTTTGAATGCCTGCAGAAGTGGTTCTTCCATAGCGTCAGCATCGACTGTGTTTCAGCTACGATATTTCCTTGCTCATTTCGACAGAATTCTGTTCGAGCCTTGTATCCTTGGCTTTGATGTTTTACACTTTGGTAAAACTTGCGAATATAGTTTCTGCAGTGGCACATATCTATATCCTCGATAGCGCGCTTTTCTTGCCATTTTGTCATCGTTTTGAAAAGCCGGTGATATTCCCTTCTACTCTGCCTAAAGAGACCAATTCCAGCTCTCATCATAGGTTTTGTCAAGGAGCTCATAGATGCAGTCCTTAGCTATATCATCTTTTTCCTCCGTTGGGGCTTGAGCGGATATAAGGCTTATGTTGTCGTATTTGGCCTCGATGCAGATTGTTACAATGCGTTCGCTAATGTCACGGAAACATGGCACTAATGACAAATCCGCATCCGAATAGTCGCTGTTTCTGCTCACTATAACACGGTCCGATGAACTGCCGCGCAGAAGGTCAAGGTATCGGTTCCCAGCCGTAGCAAGATCTAAATTATTTTTCACTGGCCATTCTTTCGTGATGGTCTGACAAATCATCCGAGTAGTATCAATCGTCCAGAAAACTTATCTCAAATTCGCCATTCGGACACGGAATAAAACAGGAGGTCCCGTCATCCTGCAAGAATGGTTGTGAAAAAGCTCGGCCGTGGGTACTAACGAGCCTGTAGCGCCAAAATTTGAATTTTTGTGTACTTTCCTAGCCTATGACCACACCGATTAAAACCGATCAGGTTGTTGGCAAACGTTTAAAGGCGTTCGCATATTACGTCAGATAGGATCTTGTAGGCGATGTTGATTACACTTATGGCTCTGTAGTTGGTGCAGTTGAGAGGGTCTACTTCTTTGTGCATCGGGCAAACGATGCTGAGGTTCTATTTTTCAGGAATACTTTCTTCCGATCAGATTTGGCTTATGAGTTCGTGGATGTTATTTACCAAGTCATCTCCTCCGGCTTTATAAAGTTCGATGAGAAGGCCGACATTTCCGGTAGCCCTATTAAGCTTGAGTTTAAATATTGCTCAGGTCGGCTGGTTGGCAGTGTTGCCAAGATTGAGTGGATCGTCCTGCCTGGCAGCGGAATGTTGTTCGTCATCGCGGTTTGAATGTCTGCAGAAGTGGTTCTTCCATATCGGCAACATGGACTGTGTTTCAGCTACGATATTTCCTTGCTCATTTCGACAGAATTCTGTTCGAGCCTTGTATCCTTGGCTTTGATGTTTTACACTTTGGTAAAACTTGCGAATATAGTTTCTGCAGTGGCACATATATATAAATCCTCGATAGCGCGCTTTTCTTGCCATTTTGTCATCCATCTGAAGAGCCGGTGATATTCCCTTCTACTCTGCCTATAGAGACCAATGCCAGCTCTCATCATAGGTTTTGTCAAGGAGCTCACAGAAGCAATCCTTAGCTATATCATCTTTTTCCTCCGTTGGGGCCTGAGCGCATATAAGGCTTATGTTGTCGTATTTGGCATCAATGCAGATTGTTACAATGCGTTCGCTAATGTCTTGGAAACATAAGACTTCTTGCCTTAGTCTGCCACTTGTAACAAATCCGCATCCGAATAGTCGCTATTTCTGCTCACTATAACACGGTCCGCAGTAGATGTCACAGTTTTTCATCCTCTTTTTGCCCGGCCCATCCCATCGTAATTTCTGCTTTGTAGCAGTCTATGGCTTTCGCTAGTTGTTCGCGAGCACCTCTCTTGTTTAATGTTCTTACATTCCACGCGCAGATACGAACGTCGTTGGCCTTTTTTCATTTATCAGGATCGGCAACAATAAAATCCGTCCTTTCCGAAGCTATTGGTTGCTTCGTAACAATGTTTTTTTTTTCAAATGGTTGGGTAGTTAAACCAAAGCACAACCCCCAACCTGGAAGGCCAGTTCCAATTTATTAGATACCCCTAGAACACAGTACCATCAGTATACGGGATTGACCGCTGCGTTTTCCTTTCGTTTCACTCGTCACCATCTCTCTTCAAGGGGCCTGTCTTACCCTTCAATTTGGAGGTTAAAAAGAAGCGTTTGACGTGAAGTCAAGTTAAAAACCACTGGGCATTGCCAAGATAAAGCCAATCAGGGTCTACCCTCGTTCTACAACACCCAACCATTACATAAAGTTCTATACTTCTAAAAAAAAAACATCCGTTTCATTCTAAGACTGTTATATTCACACCTGCTTGTCACATTTTTGTGAGGTTGTACGTCAGTGAAAAAAAAAATTGAGAATTTTTTCCAGCTGATCTTTTAATCAGCATATTTCATCAAACTGTCCACTAAGCCACTGCACTCACATAAAGTATCTAACGAGCCGACAAAGTAACATCATAGTTATAAGGTCACCTATATCTACTAAAATTGATTAACATCTCCCTATCGACAATTCCAGGGATGGCCATTCGTCTCCATTAATTCTCATTTTATGTCTCTATTTCCTAGGAAATCGTCAGTTAATAACAATAACTCACCACACAAAACCAACGCCTTAACTGTTATTCCCTCTTATTTCGTGTAACAATAAAACAAGCGAAGCACGCTCCTCTACGTCTATGTCCTTTGGAGAGAAGAAAAAAAAAACTTTTATTTTAACAGCTCCGCCATTATCACCACCTCCATCATGATAGCGCACATAGCCATTGGTAATCATTTTGAATCATGACTTTCAAATTTACTTTGAGGATTTTATTAGTCAACAAAGTTTATATGCTCAAGGTTTTTCGCTTTGTAGGCTCTTTTTAAGTTTTTTTTTTTTTTCTTACTTTTCGTCCTTTTATGTTTTCTGGCCTTTATTCGGATATTTTATTGAATAATGATGGGCATTACTCGTGTGCCAAAGCATCTGAAACTTTATCGATTACAATAAAATTTCCATTTTCGCTGAAATTGTGCCGTATGGGCGGAAGTGTAGGGAAGGATGGCATTTTGCAATCCTTTTCCAAGAGCTCTGGAAATGGTGGGGAGGGAGTAGACTTGGAAAATTATGTTTTCAATTAAATAATGGCTTGGGAAAAGGGCTGCAGAAGGTTATTTGGATTTAACAAGTTACATGCCGACAAACAGTTGGCTTAATTACATAATTACTTTGACATCAGAGCTATTAGCATTCTGAAGGATATAGCATACACACAAGACATGACAGAATGCCGCCATAACTAATTATCAAATCGAGTGACACACACAGTCATGGGTGGGTCTCGAGGGTTGATAAATTGCATCTGAAATGGAATTTGTACTTAAGCATGTTATTGCTTATGCTGCACTATAAAATGAGTTTTGTTCCTGAAGGTTTTTTTTTTGGTCTTAACTGAGTACTCGTAAGCATGTAAGAATGATGCATTGAATAGCGGTAGAGTTTAAGGTCATGTGCGATTTTATTACCACTAAATCGTAGTCGAAAGGCAATTTGACTTATTTTTAGATTTGCTTAGATCTCACATACAGGCGTTGGGTCCCGTGCAATAACGAGGAAGTAAAGGTATAGATAAAACTCCGGTCTTACTTTGCCTTATCAATGAGAAAGTCGAGTCTTAAAACAGAAATTAAGTTGATATTTGGTGCGTTTATTTACTTGACTAGCTGACCCGGCAGCTTGGGTAAACTTGGCAATTCCTAGTGGTTGTAACTCTGACTACAAGTCAAGTGCTTATTTTTAACCTCCAGGATGTAACCATCGGGTACAGGGCTCATCCAACCAGATTTGACCTGCTTAGCGATAACAGACGAAAAACAGTAACACCATAAACAGCCAGAACAGAACGGCTAGGAAATATTGCCCGGCCTGCTGTCCCAGGCGAACGTAGACAAGCTACTTCGACATATTCGGAGAACAGGTTGTCATGGAATTTCATGGGTAAGTCAAGCGCCTTGAACAGATATGGTGTCGGATGAACAGAAAGGACAATGGCAGCGCTCAATCCCGTAGTGGATACTGATGGCCTCGTGTCCTGAAGGTATCTAATAAATTGGAACTGGCCCTCGAGGTTGGGGGTTGTGCTTTGGTTTAAATACCCACCCATTTAAAAAGCCATAGTAACGAAGCAACCGATGGCCCCGAAAAGGACTGATTTTATTGCAGACGACCCTACAAAACAAAAAAATGAAAACGACGTTCGTATCTGCACCTGGAAGCACTGTGACATCTACTACGGACCGTGTTATGGTGAGCAGAAACAGCGAATATTCCGATGCGGATTTTTTATAAGTGCAAGACTCAGGCAAGAAGACTTATATTTCGAAGATACAATCTGCATCAAGGCCAAATACACCAACATAAGCCTTATATGTGCTCCATGCCAAACAAAGAAAAAAGATGACATAGCTAAGCTTCTACAAGCTATGATATAGCTAAGCTTCTTCGAGCTCCTTGACAAAACCTATGAGCGACTACCGAAGTAAGATACAAAAATCATGATGGTAGGTTTTAACGCAAAGGTGGGAAGAGAAGATGTCTTTAGCAGTATTGTCAGAAAACATAGTCTACACGACAACACGTCTGGTAACGAACTTTGGCAAATTTAATTCGCCACGGAACGAAATGCCACTATAGCCAGCAGACGGATTCCTTACCTTGATATCAACAAGGGGACATGGCGGTCTCCAGATAACGAACGGTCAACCAAATTGTTTACATTGCGATAGACAAGAAGCACGCTTCCAGTTTATTGGGTGATCGAACATTTCGAGGAGCTAACATCGACTTGGACAACTGCCATGTTACAGCAAATGTAAGAATGCGGATATCCACCACGCCGCAAAAATCCACAAATACAATCGAAAGAGACCGCAAAGGCCTTCGCGCTAAGCGTCTATCTTAACCTCTCCGATAACATCACACAACCAGCATAGAGAGTCGAAGAACAATGGCAACGATGCCAACAAGTCATTACATCAGCCGCAACTGATGTGGTAGGTTTATCGCCGACAGATGCTCGCAGCCAAGAACGAGGCCTACAAGGCTAAGCTGCAGGTGAAGACGAGAGCTGCCGTTGAGCTCTATAGGCAGAGAAGAAGGGAAGAACACCGGCTTTTTAGAAGGAAGAAAAAAGAGGAAGAAAAGCGCGCGATCGAGGATATAGAGAGGTGCCATTCTAGGAAAGATGTTTGCAAGTTTTACCAAAGTGTAAAACGTCAAAGCCAAGGATACAAGGCTCGAAAAGAATCCTTTCGAGATGAACAAGGAAATATCGTAGTTGAGACACAGTCTATGCTGAGGATATGGAAGAACCACTTCTGCAGACTGTTAAACGGCGATGACGAACAACATTCCGCTGTCAGGCAGAACGAACCATTGGCGACGACAGCGAGAACTGCCAACCATCCGACCGAAGTGAAGTGAGGATAGCAATACCTAAACTTAGGCTTACTAAGGCTTCCAGAAATGACGGCCTTCCCGCTGTGCCTTACAAAGCTGGCGGAGATGACTTGGTTAATAATATCCACCAACTCATAAGCCATATCTGGTCAGAAGGAACTAAGCCTGTAGAATGGAACCTCAGCATCGTTTGCCCGATCAACAAAAAAGGAGACTCTCTTAACTGCGCTAACTACAGAAGCATAAGTCTCCTCAACATCGCATACAAAATTCTATCTGCCGTAATATGTGAACGCCTGAAACCGTTTACCAACAACCTGATCGGGCCTTATCAGTGTGGTTTTAGGCCAGGGAAGTCCACAACAGATCAAATCTTCACACCTCGGCAGATCCTGGAAAAAAACCCAGAGGTCCAAATCGATACCCACCTATTCATCGATTTCAAATCCGCATACGACAGAATTTATAGAGACGAACTATACAGAGCCATGTCTGGTTTTGGTATACCGCCCAAACTCGTCCGTTTGTGAAGGATGGCGTTGAAGAACCCTCGCCGCTCCATCATGGCCGCCAACGACCTCAATGAAACATTCGATACCAATAAAAAGGATTTTGGCAAGGCGATGCGCTATCATGTGACTTCTTCCATCTGATTCTTGAGAGAATTGTGCAAAACTCACGAGCCAACACCAGAGGCACAGTTTTCCAATAATCGGTGCAACTACTAGCATACGTCGACGATATTGACATCATTGGTAGGGCTCATGTCATGGCCACGTTTGCTAGTCTAGGGCAGGTTAAGCAGTAAATGAGAGCAACACTAAGTTAATGCTGAAAACACGAAAGGACATACGACATCGAAGAATCGGACGGAACGTCACCATTGACAGATATAACTTTGAGGTAGTACTGGAGTTTGTCTACCTCGGCTCCGCTATTAACTGTGCGACAACAACATCTGGTCAGAAATGAAGAATTTCTCTTGCCAACTGCTGTATCTTAAGGCTAAGAAGACAATTCAGTATTAAAGCCCTCACTAGAACTACTAAGGAAATCCTACAAAAGACCCTTGTCATCCCAGTCCTGCACTACGGCGCTGAATCATGGACCGTCTCAAAAGCGGATAAGGAAATCCTTGTTCGATTCAAGAGGAAAATTCTTCGAAAAATCTTCGGGCGGGCTATGGAAACGAAGATTCAACGATGAACTATACGAGCTGTACAGCGATATGGCCCTTGTCAAAAAACTTTGCATTGGACGTTTAAGATAGCTAGGACATGTAGAACGAATGGACACCAATACTCCGGCTCGCAGAGTCTTCGATTCCCAACCAGACGTCGGACGCAAAAGAGGAAGACGTCGCCTTAATTGGCGCGCACATATAGAAATCGACATCAAACAAATTGGAGTACGCAACTGGAGATAGTTAGCTAAGTACCGGGCTAATTATAGAGGCATGCTGGTTGAGGTTCAAGTTCATTCCGGACGGACTGTACCACCATTTAAGTATGTAAAAACGAATTCCCGACTTAATCGCTGAAGATCCTATCCCATCCCATTTAAAAACCTCCAAAAATTGTCCGTGTCCTAAAATGATGAAAATAAAAAAAAAAAACGTTTTCCCAAAAAGTAGGCGTGGTATTGGGTGGTTTTTATAAATGTTTACACATGTTCTGCTACACGGACAGAGAGTCTATAAACCGAAATTCATCATTCAAGCTCAAAATTCAAGGCCCAAAAATCGGTGACACAAAGACGGATGGACGTACCAAGAGACAGACATATTTGGATCGACTAAGCTTGCGATTCCTACAAAAAAAAAATAGGTCCTGGATTTTCGCAATCATGCCGTGCCAAGAACTCACAATTATTTGGTTTGGACCGAGATTTCATTCACAATGTGGCGTGTCGATGACTATAGGTTCATAGTTCGTAGGCTGCACAACTATTATCATCAATCATCGTAATCAATTCAACATCCTAAATTTGACAAAACCTCATTCAATTACTTAAGGTAATTCGTTATCCAGGTTCTTCATAAAAATGCCAAATAACATTATTTCAGACAAAAGTCTGTTTTTGATGTTCAACACAATGGCGTCTCTGAAAACCGAAATTGATTTCTCCAAATTATCCATTCCACCTTTGCTCAGTTCAAAACCCACGCACATGTCTAACCGCCGCAACGTCCAACTTGTAACGTGACATTTTCGATTTGCCACGCAACAGTAATTCATTGAAGACGTCGCATTGGACAAAAATTCCCTTACTCTGCTGTCCTGAAGCTTGACAAGTAAATCGATAAAAAAAATTTTAAATTACACAAGCTTGCGTGTCCATGTATCGTCGAAATGTGCAGAATAAAATACTAATCGATCGGGTGGTCGCCCGATTTATCCCACCTATCTGAAAGTGAGCTGAAAAGGTTCTCTACCCCATAACAGGCATCCTTGTTGCGGTCCGCTTTCGGTGTTTCTTTAGGTTTCGCCATGTTAAGCACTCCAACATCTGTGTGCGGTCGCATTTGTTATCCTCAACTCAATTTAAGTCGAACAAAAGAAATGAAACGAGAAAAAGGGATTGCCGCCAGTCTCCACGTATTTTGGGGGGGCAAATCGAGGGGGCCAGGATACAAAGTTTGAATTGAACCAATACCACACCATTTATCTTCTATTTCGATTCGATTGTATCCAGTTGTCGTGTTTTCTTGTTCATTGGAAAAACGTAACACTCTGGGTCCACCCATGCAACCTATAAGCGGGTTTTCGTCTCGATGAGTCCTTGTTTATGGTCATCATTACCCATGAACATACGTACATATATCAATGGATAATATCCTGTTTTTCAATTTGTATTTTACCCTCTCGTTTTTCTTTTAAGGAATGTCCTTATAGGGTATTTCCACCACTGCCATGGTATGTGTGTCAGTTGAAGAAGAAAAACCAAGCACACATACTGCGCGAATCTGAATGGGTGGGTGGCGGTAGCGGAGACGAAACGACTGGAATACCCCCAAGGAAATTCAGTTGAGTGCATTTCAACGAATTGAAAATCCGCATGCATATCCTTTAGATGTTTTTTTTTTTTTTTTAGCTGTACTCCCTTTAAGAAGGACGGGTAAAAATGCGGTCTAGTAACTCGGGATATATTCACTGAATGTGGTCTCCCGTGAGAAAGGAAGATACTGTCATGTTTGTCATGTAACAAGAGAGAGGTATCATCCGTGAGCACAATGCGAGGAAGGACAAACTGCAGATGGGCGAAGCTCTAAGAGGATTTACGACTTGATTTGTTGACCGTTGATTTTGAAGAAAATTTTATCAAATAGCTTAAGAATTGGATTCTGAGGGTTGATGGATAATGTTAGACACACTTTTTCGAGGATAGGATAGGAAAAAAAATGTCGTAAGTGGATTTTGAAGAATGTCCTCATACAAAATCAGAGTTTTGTCAAAGTGAAGTGATGGTAAATAGGATCTGAATGAATGTGCTTAGCAAATCGATTCAGCTGGGGGAAAGAATCGATGTTGAGGATACAGGTGAAAAAACGGTTCTTTGAGGACAACGAACATTGGCAAAATAGCAAATGGCAATTTAAAAGGAGGCACTCTGAAACTCCAGGACGCTGAAAAAATATCAATCTTATTGTTGGGGTGTTTTATGTCAATCTTTCACGTTCTTGTGTTAAGCAGATGACGCTCAGCGACGTAAAGGTTTGTAAAGTAAATTGCTGCCGAAAAGGCCTTAGTTCGATCCCCAGTTGTAGCAATGCCAGTCAACATATTTTCAGGGTCCGTCCTCTGCCAATCATCCGAGTAGTCTCAACCTTCAAGAATACGTATTTCCGTGCCTCATAAAAGGTGTTGAGATCTGATTTGAGTTATGAAGTTGCGACGCGCAAAATGTTCCTTTTTCCGAAATGAGTGTTTATGCAAAGAATTGCTAGTGGAAAGTAAACGGCTGATTATATTTAAAAACCAAATTAAAGGAATGAATCTTTTGCTATTTTTCTTTGGTTCAATACTTCCAAAATTAAAAAAAAAATTAAATCAACAGTAGTATTCGTAATTGAAATATAAAAAAAAAACTGTCATAGCAGGAATAAAACTTTTATATCTACAATTAAATTCATTATAAATCGCGTTCTAAGTAGATACTATCATTCATATAAATGTTTTCATATGTAAAGGGTGATCCATTTCGAGGTTCCCTACTTTTTTAAAGAAAAAAACACAGAAAATTCAAATTTAATGGAGAGAATGTTTGTTATCATTTGAAAGAACATTCTTTGGCATTTATTTTTTGAAGATTATGTCTATCAAATGTTGGCCGTCGCTACGTCGCAGATGGTCCATCCGTTGAGTCCAATTTTCGATCACTCGTTCGAGCATTTCGACTGGTAACTGGCGAATGACACGCGTGATGTTTTCCTCCAAGGCCTGAATCGAAGCGGGTTTGTCGGCATGAGCTTTTGACTGTACATATCCCCACAGGAAAAAGTCTAACGGTGTGATATCACACGATCTTGGTGGCCAATCGACCGGCCCAAAACGTGAAATTATGTGCTCACCGAAATGTTCTCTCATAAGTCCATTGATTGATGCGATGAGTGGGAAGTGGCGCCGTCTTGCTGAAACCAAATGTCGCCGAGATCACGAGCTTCAATTTCAGGCATCAAATAGTCGGTTATCATGGCACGATAACGGTCGCCATTGACGGTTACGTTCGCACCGGCATAATTTTTAAAGAAATATGGACCGATGATTCTACCGGCCCACCAACCACACCAAACCGTTGTTTTTTCTGGATGAAGTGGCAATTCTTCAATCTCTTCAGGTTGCTCTTCGTCCCAAATGCGGCATTGAGCCAGAAATGTGCCTCATCGCTAAACAAAATTTGCCTCGAAAACGTCGGATCTTCTTGGAACTTTTGAAGAGCCCATAGAGCGAAGCGATGTCGCTTGGGAAGGTCGAGCGGCTTCAGTTGTTGCACAAGCTGTATTTTGTACGCTTTCAATTTAAGATCTTGACGTAAAATGCGCCAAGTCGTTCCATACGTCAGTCCGAGTTGCTGCGAACGGCGCCGAATCGATTCTCTACGGTCTTCGTGTACACTCTCAGCTACGGCCGCTATATTTTCTTCACAGCGTGCTGGACGTGGTCTATTCGGTCGAATATTATCTAATAATGAATGCTGGGTCTCAAAATGGGTGATGGTGTTGCGAATAGTACGCTCAGTAGGCCGATTATGTTGACCATAAGTTGAGCGAATTGCACGAAACACATTCCTCACAGAACGTGAATTTTCATAATAAAGTTGAACAATTTGTAAACGTTGTTCACGCGTAAGTCTTTCCATTATGAAATGCCAAACAATACTAAACAAAAATAACATGACAGCATGACACGACTCACACGTGATCTGTCAACAAAGGCTATTGAAAAAAGTATCTCTACTTGGATTACCCATTATATTTACTTTAGGTACATATGATTTTAAATCTTTTGCACAATTTGGAAGATTTTTCCAAATACAAACTCTTAAAGAAAAATAGTCAATAGCAGTAATACTATACAGAATAATGTTGTCAACCTAATCGCAAATCGATTGGTATTTGTTTATACTCGAACAATAGTTATTGACGTTTAAAAAAAATATATACCGCATAAGGCGGTTAAGCCAATATTATATCAATATCAAGAATAACACTAACTCAACTTTCCTACGGTTCGCTCTTATTTAGGTACATAAAAAAAAATCACAAGATCACTTACCGATCATTTAAAATTCCGCGTTTTGTTGTTGAAGTCCAGGGGAGAGGGGGACGTTTTGCACAATGTACTCCAGCCTGTGGTTTATTATGGCAAGACGCACATATATTTCGATTTTTGGTGACGTATAGCTAGAGGTAGTGTATAGTGCGTACCAAAACAGTTGGCCATTCTACTGCGCAGGTCTCTTAAAATGTGTTTTACAATCTCTTAAAATTGCAAAAACAAGCATAAAGAGACGAAAATGGGTGGAAAACGACGTATACCCTGCCTTGTGTTCAAGATCGCTGTCGCGATCTCACTGAGGGTGGTTTCTTCATTTTTTTTCTGTTATACTGAAATTAGGAGCGGAGGAAAAATATAGACCATTATATGTCAACTTTACTTGGAGGAAAATATATTGTTTCGTTTTTTGTCTTGTCGGTTCTTTGTAGGAGTATGATGTGATCACGGTCGGATAGATTAAGCAAAACATTGCACATGAATTGATTGTGTGACTGTGTCTGTATGAAGGTGTACGGTTTTAGATTTAAACCCTATTTGCTCATTATGCTTTCGTTGATCATTATTAATTGTGTCGTGCATATTGATCATGTAGGTACTGATATTAGCACGCAAAGTAAAGTAAATTGCAGTGTCACACCAATTTTTTTTTGTTTATATCATTGAATTTGGGCGAGGTAGGTAAATTTAATAAAAAAAATTACAATTTGGGAATTTTTAGGAAACGTAAACGATTTTATACCCAATAACAATAGGCACGATTTTCTGTAACCAAATGCAAACATGTCGTAAAACTTTTAAACTAACCAAGCACACCACCCATACAGGTACCTATCGCTAAACCACGAAATGTTCAACCATAAAAAGGGTTGGGAACCCTTTCAAATACAATCGGACTTCTAGGTAGAAATGTATAAAAGTCGACCTGATAATAAAAAATTAAGTTTATTTAGATATTCAACAGCATTTTAGTTCTAAGCACTGTAAAGTTGGGTTACGCATTGTAAATTACAGGCAAAAACGCTTAGTGATTAAATCTCTTTCGCGTCATTTTTGTTCTCTTAAATCCTCTCTCTGCGCAATCGACCGTTGGCCAACTGTTTTGGTACGCACTATAAAACAATTTTTTTTATGCACACATTCAAATAGCGAACTACAAAAAAAAATAACAACAACTCAATACATAACCTAGGTACTCCCTTTACAACAAATCTGCTTAACGATTGATAAGGCTGGTGTCGATGGGTGGTGATTTTGGCGGACGGCTGGTTCTGATACAAACTTCCTAGGTTGTTGCAGCGCTGAGACCATACACTTGAGTACATACATTTAGCAGGTAATCCCAGTTTGATACCGCGTATCAATAATGTAACACGGGAGTGGTTATGACGTCGGGTGGTAGCGGGTCCTGTAGGAGGGAATAGGTTTATGTGTGTAGCACTCGAACGCTGATTTCTTTTGCGGGATAGCCGTACTGCTTATGTTTGGTGACAATGATGACGTCAAAATACGTGTGGATTCGAATTTCTGCAGGCGCGGGGGGGTGCTGGGGACAGGCGTGATGCCCTCTACCGGTTCTACGATGTTTAGCAGAGGTCGTCGATGGAAATGCGGCTCTTGACAAGTTAAACAAATAGAAATGCCCGGACTGGCAAATTTGGCTTTAGCTGGGTATGCTGGCTGATATATTGCGTAGCACAATTTTTGGTGGTTCTTTTCTTGTTTTTCTCCCCCTCTTTTTTGGAGATTAGTTTTGGCACGTGCATTTTTCGGTTTTTTTTTTTTGCAGAATAGGAATTATTTTTCACTTGGTTTATACTTAATCAGACGTCGTAGTCCTTTTATTTGTAAAGTTAATAGTTTTAATTGTTCAAAGTGGATATTTAAAATGATGGTAGATATATCTCACTGGAATTAATTTTTGATTTCTTTACGGGTTTCACCATAGGGATTAAATGTAAATGAGGGATTTTTACAATTAAGCATATTTAATTTAATGCAAAAAATACGAAACACCGTATTTAAACGGTGACCACCACGCACTAGCAAACCAAATTTAAAACAGGCCACGTCGAGGCTTTTATTGACTTGTTGTTTGTCTGATAGAAGCGTTATTTTAAGACCGTTTTTATTTTAATCGCATCCACTGTCCATCATCGCTCGACTTCGCATAGTCGTTTGATAGTGTGCGTGATCCATTTGACCAAGCACAACAATAAAGTGGTGAATAAAGGTGGTCATTATCAAAGGCAAAAACCAGAAGGTTTGAAAAACGAAAATTCTCCATTTCGGCAAGTGGCTGTCAAACTGTCACAAAGGCATAATAAGTTTCAATTATATTAGACCCTATTAACTCAACGATCCCTACAACACTACAAAAGCTGTCCCACTTTTATTTATCGAAGATCGCGCTCTTACTATCAACAAAAATCTTGAAGAAATCTCGCGCTGGTCAGCATCTAATGGTCTTTTTCTAAATTCATCGAAATCGAAATGCCTTGTCATTGGCAAAAAAAAAGCCATAAACGTTGAATACTTCCCCATCTTATGCCTAAATAGTTTACCTATAGCCTATGTATCAAATGAATCTTGGTAAGCTTTCAATAATACTCTGTCCTGGAAGATGCACATCAACGCCGCCGTCGGAAAGGTTTATGGTGTACTCTGTATGCTCTGGTGTTGCCAACACTATACACCTCTGAAAACCAGTTTGCTTTTAGCTAAAACACTAGTAGTGCCTATACTCACATATGGGTGCGAAGTATTTTGTCATTGTGATGCAGTCAGCTAGAGAAGACTCAATGTAGCTTTCAATAATACTACGCGCTATGTATTCGGCTTGCGTAGATTAGACCATATATCAAGTTTCTCTGCGCAAATCTATAACATCTCTCTTGACCACCTCATGCGCTTTCGTACACTTGTACTACTATTCAATGTAATCCAGCTAAAACGTCCTTGCAGCTTGTACAATAGGCTACAGTTTGGTTCCTCTAACAGATCCCTGTTGCCCCTACCTGCCCTGGTAGGGATTTCCACATTCGGATAGCGCTGCCGAAAAACTGTCTCTCCGAAGTGAGACAGAAATAACGCGGGTGAACGTTATTTCTGTCTCACTTCGGAGAGACAGTTTTTCGTCAGCGCTATCCGAATGTGGAATTCCCTACCAAGGCACCTAACGATAGTGAGCACAGTTTCATAGAGAGCTAAAAATCTATTTAGCGCTGTTAGGTCCTCGGAATGTTCGGACATCCAAAATACTGGATGCGTGCCTCTTGTCTATGGCAATATGATCAATTTGGTTGACCGATCGTCAATCTGGAGACCGCCATGTCCCCTTATGGATATCGAGGTGGGGAAACCGTGTGCTGGCTATAGTGGCATTTCGTTCTGTAGCGAAGTCAATTAGCCTAAGTCCGTTGCCAGACGTGTTTTCCTGTAGGCTATGCTTTCCGACAACACTGCTACAGATGTCTTCTCTTCTTACCTTTGCGTTCAAAACTCCCAGTACGATTTTAAACTCGTACTTCGGTGGTCGCTCATAGATTTTGTGAAAGCTTTTAGAAGCAATCCTTTGCTGTATCATCTTTTTCCTCCGTTAGGGCGTGAGCGCCTATACGACTTATGTTGGCGAATTTGGCCTTGATGCGGATTGTTACAATGCGTTCACTAATGTCTTGGAAACATAAGACTTCTTGCCTAAGTCTACCATTTATAACAAATCCGCATTCGAGTAGTCGCTATTCTGCTCACTATAACACGGTCCGTAGTAGATGTCACAGTTTTTCATAATCTTTTTGCTCTGCCCATCACATCGTATTTCCTGGATGGCAGTAATGTCTGCTTTGTAACAGTTGAGGGCTTCCGCTAGATGTTTAATTTACTGCACGATGCTAATGCTATTATGGTGTCTATGGTGCGACATTTATGAACCCAACCAACCTGTTATCCGAACACGTCGAAGCAGCTGATCTGAGTTCGCATGAGGACAGCAGGCCAGATATTCCGTGCCAAGCATTCTGACCAATTTTTCTTAATTTTTTCCTCTTGTTATCAACACTCACACTTATCACTTAGCAATTTAAATCTAGGTGGATGAGACCAGTATCCGAAGGTTACCACTTGGAGGTAAAAATAAGCACAATGGATGTTTGGTCAGAGTTACATAAGCTTTGCATTGCCAAGTTAAAGCCTATCGGAGTTTACTCTTGTTCTACAGTGTCCAACCGTCCATCACGTAATATTATTTATAATTTCTAAAGCTTTGACAAAAGCTAAGCCATTCGAGAGGATGACCTGTTTATTTTTTTTTTTGTGAAAAACACACGTTTTTTCTGTTTAATTCTACTACCTAAATTCCTCAAAAAACTTCTTCAGTGCTGCACTCATCACCGCTACAAGTCCCGCTGAAGAAACAAAAAAAAAACCGAAATCCTGTGAAGTATTTAATTTCATAGGCACAAGCGAAAAAAAAACGAAAACAAACTTTAAAACACTTGAGAGTGTCAGTCTTTTTCAAAGCGCTCTCATTCCTAGAATTTTTGTGTTGGTTTGTGGTTCTCTTTTTTTTCGCCAACTTGTACACACTTTTCGTCCTTGTGTGTTAAAAGGCTCACTGAAGCATCCCGCAATTTACGCAGTCGACGAAACGAAATGGCACGTTAAAAATGTTTGTATTTTAGCACTTATCCTGTGCTTCTCAGCAAACCACCCCTATCATCAAATTGGTGCCGTGATTTTTGCCGATTCAAGTATAAAAGAAGGACATTGGACAAAACGAGAGAAAGGAATAAAAAAAAAATTTTTCTAGAGGTGCGACGAGTCCTGTTCTTTGGGGTTCTGATCCTGAAGTTGGGGTTTCACACTTTTTTTTTTTCATTTCGAATGCGCGTTGAATTTGGTTTGCGTTTTACGGTCGGATAAATCCGAAAAGGTGCGTCCAGCATCGTCCATCCAGACGGGTATTGTTTGAACGTGGGCCGGTTTAAGTGTTTCATTTAAACTCGCAACTTGTACTTGGCAGTCCGATTTGTTTATTGCCGGAGGGTTTAAGGATTTCGTTTCATATCGCTGTACAGAGTATACCCGCGAAGGATCTCATTTTTGTTTGCTTGTTATCGGATTCTCGGTGAAAAAAAAAACCGTTTGCTAAGTGGGGTCAAAAGTTTATAAAGTTTTAGTAGTTTAAACAGGTCAGCAGTTATGGTCATTTACTTTGGATAATCAACTGGATGGGAATCATGAAATGTGATGGAAGTTAATTGACGTGGGGCAATCGTAAAATTGCGCTAAGTTTGGAGTTTTTTTTTATTATCTTTTTAGGCGATTAAGAAACGATAAGCATTGACCTATTGAGCGAAATCTAAAGCTTAGGTGGTTATGGGGTGAGGCATACTGGTAATTAAATCTGTCTGGGAGTGGGATTTTTCGTCGAAACAGATCTGTTAACAACTTTGACGTCCAGGTCTTTTTTTCTGTTTGAAGTGATGATGTGGGACCTATGGTAAAGTTTTATCAACCATTTGCGTAGAATTGATGACCTCAATAGGTCGAGGAGGGAATGCACCTGATGTGTAATCAATTCAAGTATTTTTTTTTTTAGTTGGTGAAATTATGTGTAAATTTGTTTTTAAGAATTTGTTGTACCAAAGGTCTTCACTTATATTTGATTTCGGCATAGCTTCAGCTCCATCAAATAAGAATACGTCGATGGTTGTTTATTGTTGAAGACACCGTGCGCCTTTAACTCTGATAATACTCGGTGGTCGCAACTTTGACTACACATCCCTATTGTTTATTTAACCAAGCCTTTGGATACTTGTCTCAATCTCAATGGATTTGACTTGTTAAATGAAAAAAAAAAATTAGCAGCACTATAAAAAGCTTGAATATCCGGCATGCGGCCATTAACTCAATATATGGACCATGCCATCTAGGAAATTGCTGTGCCTTGGGATGACTTTTCACACACGGAAAAACCAAGAGCCTTGGAAAGGACTGACTTAATGATTGAAGATAAAACTAACAGAAAAATAGTCGAATGTTAGAAAACTTAAAGGCAAATGTGCAGCTGAACAATTTGCGGAAGCCCTACTTTACTATAAAGATGACAATAGTGTCCTCTATGAAACACAATAGGATGGGCCCAGCAAAAGGATCATGAGAAACTGTGACATCTACTACAAACCGTGTTATAGTGCTCGGAAACGGTGACTTTTCGATGTGGAGAAGAAGCTTTGTCCTTGCAAGACATTAGAGAACGTATTATAGCAATCCGCATCACGGCCATATACGACAAAATAAGCCTTGCATGCAATGACTATTTGACGAAGGAAATGCCTAATTCTACAAGCACCTAGACAAACTTATGTGCGAATACCCAATTACGATGTTAAAATTGAGCTGGAAGATTTGAAGGCATTGGTAGGAAAAAAGAACGTTTTTTAGAACTATACCTATGTCTGAAAACACAGAGTACACCACAAGACGCTTAGCAACTAACTCAGGCTAGTTGATTTCGCTGCGGAACGAAATGCCACTATAGCTAGCACACGGTTTCCTCACGTCAATATCCACAAGGGGACACGGCGGTCTATAGATCTACGAAATTTTAACTTAAGTAGCGCTACTTTCCGGAATGAACCTGGGCCTCAACTACCACGCCTCTTCAATTGGCCCGGTCCGCAGCTAACTGCCTCCAGTTGAGCACTCCAAGTTGGTTGATGTCGGTTTCTACTTGGTCAGCGAAACTAAGTTAAACCAGAGACACAAATTGGAATACAGCAACTACCATGTAGTAAGAAGAGACCGACCCCACTCCTCCCAAGGGGGTGGTGCTTACGCCATAACATCATATACAGCGGGGAAGTACGTAGGTTCCAGGTGCTGGAAGCATGCATCTTATGCATTCCTCTCCATAGTCGGAGGAGAATGTATGTGGTGTCGCTTTATGCACCTGAAGCAACTCAACAAACTCAATTTATAGCAGAGCTCGAGGCACTTTTTCGTTGCCTACAGCTTCAATCGGCTGAAAATTATTACTTTCTGGCCGGTGATCTTAACGCTAAGCACGCGGCTTGGGGAAATACAATCGCGAACACTAGAGGTCGACTACTTCAAAATTGGAGGGAGCAAAATATGATTGAGTACAAACTTAGTTTGTACGCGACGGATATCCCATCTTTCCCGAGAGGAAACTGTTTTCTGGACTTAGCGCTTATGGACAATAGACTAGAGCTGACAAATAACGAACACTCGCGGAACTGTGTACGAGCATTCGATTACGATAGTGACCACCTCGGCCGCGAGGCCGTATTCAGGATCCCAAACGAGCAAACTCAACTGGAGGAGTTCGACCAAGTCCGCTCTTTCGACTACCGAAGGACGAACTGGCCGCGCTTCGCCAGAGCTGTAAATCGAGAATTACGTTTGAGCGAAATCAACCCACCGACAAACAGAAACCTTACAAACGATGAAATTGACCAAAATTTACTAAAAATGAATGAGGTCATCACAAGGTCAATGGAACGAGCTATCCCTAAGACAACTAGTTCTGACGACCAGACGGAGAAGTATCGAACGCCAACAATCGATGCACTCCACAAACACAAAAGCATACTGGTCTCCAGGCTTAAACGGCTGCGTAGACAATTTACTGACAGACAAGACCCGGAGATTCGGACGTTGAAGTCAATGATCAAAAACCTTAAACAGTTAATCTCGGAAAATTACAAAAAATCTGTAAGTTTGTACTGGGACAAGAAAATTCAGGCTATAAAAACCAGTAGCCCGAATATGTTCCCGCAAATAAATTAAATATTCAGGCGAAAAGATCATAATGACATTCCATGTGTCCGAATTTCCCAAACGACAGAGAACAGACAGACGCTCACGAATGTTGGTATAAGTCCGGAAAGTGTAGACTCGAACGACGGATTTTTCACGATCGAAGATCCTCAGGAGAAGGCGAATTCGATAGGCGCTATCTTCGAGACCGTGTATACGGTGAACAGTCCTGTTCGCCCAAATCGCGATATTGAGGAGAGAGCCTTTCTGAATCACTTTTATCTACGTACCGAACTCCAATCTTGGCGATCTGAGAATAACGGTTTTTCCGTATTCAATGACGAAAACCCTTCCAATGGCATAGTCGCCAATAGCATGATGCTGTTCGTGCAAAAAGATGAACTCCAGGACATCTTGGTATCACTGAAAAATAAAAAGTCGGCAGGAGAGGACAGTATCCCAAACATCGTACTGAGACACCTGCCAATAGAAGCAGTCGATATCTTCACCACCCTATTTAACAATGCACTGAATAAAGCACATTATCCGGTGCACTGGAAAACGGCGGTGGTACATCCTATCCCCAAAAAGAACAAGGACAAAACAAACTCAGCTAATCTTCGGCCAATAAGCCTTCTGCCGAATGTAAGCAAGGTATTTGAGAAAATAGTCAATAGGGCTCTGCTGAAGTGGGTCGAGGAAAACAAAATTATTCCGGAAAATCAGTTTGGTTTTCGAGCGAGGCATGACACCATTCATGCCGCATCGAAACTAGTGTCCGACATTCAATGGAATAAGTCCAAAAAACAGTGCACAGGGGCCTGTCTGGTTGACTTTGAGAAGGCCTTCGACACCGTATGGTTAGAGGGGCTTTTCTACAAGCTGACCAGACTGGGCATGCGTAAACCCATGCTATATATGATTTATGAAATGCTTATGGGAAAGAAGTTCGTTGTCAAATGTGGCAACGTAACTTCGAGTAAAGTATTTGAAATTAAAAACGGTTTACAACAGGGGGCGGTGAACTCCCCGATATTGTTTAACATTTACACAAGTGATCTTGTACGTTCTCTCAGACACGCTATAGCGTACGCAGATGATCTAGTGGTGTACAGATCAGGTCCGAAAATCGGAGTCATCAACATACTTTTGCAGCATGACTTCGATCACATTAAGGGATATTGCGAGGATTGGAAATTGAGGATCAATTTCCAAAAAACCGAAACAATGCTGTTCAGGGCCCTAGAGCTGAGGGCTTCTTACGATACCAGAAAAAACTGGAAAAAATTGTGTATCCTGGGACAGCATGGACGGCCGTTGGCGGTGAGAAGTGAAGTCAAATACCTTGGCATCTGGCTTGACAAGTTTCTGTATTTTAATAAAAATGTGGATGCTTGTCTGGCCAGGGCTACACAAGCTGTAAAGCGACATGCCCCTTGTCAAAAAAAAAACTCCGCATTGGACGTATTAGATGGCTAGGACATGTAGAACGAATGGACACTAATAGTCCGGCAAGCAGAGTTTTCGATTCCCAGCCAAACATCGGACGCAGTAGAGGAAGACCTCGCCTTAAAAGGCGCGCACAAGCAAAACCGATCTCAATCAACTTGGAGTGCTCAACTGGAGGCAGTTATCTGCGGACCGGGATAATTGGAGAGGCGTGTTAGTTGAGGCCCAGGTTCATTCCGGACTGTAGCGCCACTTAAGTAAATCCATACGGTTAAAGTACTACCCACTCAGCGGTCGCCACGCAAAGGCTGAGTCAGAGTTGGCATCAGCTAGCTAAAACCTCAACATTTCATATAATCGCATTACGCAACATTTGACCGCATTGCGGTTATAGACTTGACCAGCCATTTAAGATTATTATCATATTCCTGTAGTCCTCAAAACTAAACCGGTAGAAAAAAAATTTTCCAAACTTGCAAATGGCAATCACCATTATGCCCACACGCTTATGTATTAATAATAGTGCATCCATCCGAATATTTGAAATAATTTTAATTTTTAGTGCGAAATGCCTGCGGCGATATAGTCAAAATGTCAAATTGATTCAGGATTTAACAAATATTTAAAATTCCAATTGCATACACACACATTGGTGGGGGCATGTAAATCCTGCTCTACAATATAACACAACATCCTTCTAACATATTCAATGTTTTGCATACCCCACATAAAACACAGAAGAGTTTGCCACTTTCTGTTAAACATTTATAAAAAAAAGGAATTCCCAGATTTTTTTTTTTTTGCTAAAACAACCAACACCACCACACAAAACAATCCTTTTTCTGTCGACTTGTTCATGGAAATTCTGTCAACAATAAATAGGATGAAACTGTGAAAATGGCTAAAACGATGTGCATACCCCGAATGACGGCCATTCAGGGACGATTCAAAGGCTTACATGTAGGAATCCTTTTCAACCATTGACTTCAATGAAAAAAAAAAATTGAAAAACATTTCAGTGTTGCATTCAATTGCCTATCTGTTAGGTCAATTAATCGTCCCCCACACACATTCACATTCAACTGGTCTACACTTTGATAGTCATTCTTGCGATTCTATTCTCCCATCATCAATTATTCAATCCCAACTATCAATCAAGACGAGGAAAAACAAAAAAAAGAAAAACCGGAAAGACAGAACAAAATGTACAAACAATACACAGCCACAGGACCTCCCGCACCCTAAAAACAGATGAAACACTGAAGAGCGTTCACCACCGGATACATGTACAACCGTTGACCTTAAACTAAATCGATACCTTCATTCCGGTACAATATACCCACACAGACTATGCAAAAAAAAAAAGTCTCCCCACCACTTACGTGGGTTTATCCTGTAATTTCGCAAAAAAAAAAAAAAACTCGAAACAGGAGAGCTCGTGTCGGTCGATACATAGTAATTTATACACGCCCAGTCAGTTTTCTCATTGCAAAGTCACGTGTATCCTGCTTGTACAGCTACAACAGCTAATCTAATAATAACAATTCAACAGCCTTTATTGAATAATTTGTACGCTAAAAGGATGAAGGAGAATGGGTTGGTTGGAACTGGACAACGGATAGGAAATGTGTGGCATTTGCTCTAGGCCGAGTTGTGGTCAGAAGTGACGGGGAAAGGTGTTAAGTTTGTTGACGGCTGGGGGTGTAAAGGCAACCAACGCTTAGAATTCATCACAAAATTAGATTGCTGTCCTTTCCACTTGGACAGTATAAGGTTTTCCTTCAGAACGGATGATGTGTGGCTGGGTCACGTTTGCTGGACGTCACATGAAATGAGTGTACGTCCAGAAGTGTTTTGAAAATCAAGGAAGAACGATGGTGTACGAGAATATAGGAAGCGTAACTTGTTGTTGTATCGCATTCAGAGGTTGTCATCTAGTTCCTTCAATATCAGGATGACTTTCGATTGTGCAAAAGCTTTTAGATTAGTCAGCTTTTAAATGTATAGACAGTTTAACAAGGGCAATATTAATAATAAAAATATCTCGCACATATCTAAACAAAAAATATTTCGGGCTACAGCAACTTCGATCCTTCTATATGCATCGCAAGTTTGGGGATACTGCTCATTTGAAGTCGTAGAAAAATTTTTACGGTTTTTTATCAGGAGAATTTTTAGATTACCGAGTAGCTGCCCCAACTACATGATATACTTGGAAACGGGAGTGGCATCACTTTTTCTGGATACACTCAAATTCCATGTCGATTATATCATAAAAGTCATGGCAATGAATCCAGACCGCCTGCCCAGAATAGTGATTTCCTCAATGCTACGATATAAAGTCAAATGTGTTCAAGAGTGGCAAGTTTTAGGATTGGAATGCGGTTATGACTTTTCAGTTAGACCAAACGATCAATCGAGTCTACTAAAACAAAAATTTAACGAGTTATTGGAGAAAACGGGCCGACGAATCTACGATACTTTAGTAAACGAAGCACAGTCATCGCAATACAGAGCTTACTATAGTCGATTGGAGCATCATTTACAGTCTAGGACATATTTTTTGATCAGCAATTCCACTGATAAGATAAGCACAATCTTTAAAATAAGAGGAGAACTTCTTAATCTAAATTTTATACCGCACCGTGCCGAACTACCAATTTTATGCAACCTGTGCAACCTAAAGGAGCGTGAGGATGGTTTCCACTTCATCGCGAGATGTCCCGTACTAAAAGAATTTCGCTTCATTTTCTTTGGTGAACAGGTGCTTGATTTAGACGAAGCAATGAGTATCGGGTGAATTCCTAAATGCAGTACTGACTTCATTGTGCATCAGCAACCATTCCTTAATGCAAACACAGTCATCGTTACATTGCGTCACGTTCCGAAATGCATTGTGAACGGATTTTATTGCGCAAGCAAACGCAAACAGCGCATCGTGAATTATCACGATGCAAATGTCATTTTTAAATTTTAATTTTGTTTGTTGTCGTTTTCGTATGTGCAAAAGATGAGTGATTCCCCGACGCCGCCGTAAGTATTTTTGTTAAATATTGATTGCAATGTTCTTATTTTTGTAATTCTTTAGACAAAAGTGGTGTAATAACCAAATTAAGTTGCTGATAACATCAAGACTTAAATTCGAATCAGAATTTTGTGCGCTAAAGAAAAAAAAAGAAGACGATTTGGAGAAAAGTTTACGTCGAAATTAAGAAAGTGGACCCGGAATTTCCATTTTCTCTAGAAGAAACAATTCGAAAATTTTTAAATATAATGGTTACATATCGACGCATAAAAGCAAGGAAAAAATCGTCGGGGGAATCCTCGACAATTTCGGAGTTTTTTGACGAACTTGATGCACAGTATGGCACGAAACATTCGGTTTCAGTCCCATCGAGTAATGTTGACTTCTCTTTTGAGGCCGAGGATGATGGTGAAGAAACTGGAAATCAGCAAAACATTGATGGAGCTGATTCGAACAACGAGACGCCGAGAAAAAAACCCAAGAAAGATGAAATGTTAGACTTTTTGAAGCAACAGTCTGAAATGGATCGAGAATGCTTCAACAAGCTCATTGAAATTGAAAATGCGAGGCTCAAAGTCGAAGAACAAAAAGTTGAAGAGATGAAGGAACTAAAAAATCTATTGAGGCAGGTTCTTGATTAGATGAAAATATGTAAGATGTGTTCTTAACTGTGAAGTCGTTTTTTAAGTTTCCTTATTTTATGAATTAATCTATATGTTATTAATTGTTTAAATGAATTTGAAACGTTTTAGTTTTATATTGACCTTTAATAAAAAAAACTTAAGTATTTATGCAGAAAAGAGTGTTGTCAATCGTTCTCTTTTGAGTTTAGCTTCATTGTTTGCGATAACATCATTTTCTTCGTGAGGTGCTGCATTATTAGAAAATGATTCTGTGAAGTTATCTTCAAAACTTGGTGATTCGTGGTTTATAATAAAGTTGTGCAAAATCACACAGGACATGATAATTTGTTTTGCCATCGAAATACTGTGAACAGGAATGAAGTTTAAAATTCGAAATTTTTTTTCTAAGAACACCGAATGCCTGCTCAATAAAGACTCGAGTGGAACTATGACAGTAATTAGAGCGTCTTTGATCTGCCGTCAAATTGCCATTATCCCTATAAGGCGCCATAAGATGAACTTCTAGTGGATACGCAGAATCGCCAAGCAGATGATACATATTCTAAAGGAATATTTACGTCACGTTGGACTATAGCTTTTCGCAGTGGACTATCACGCCATACAGCAGCATCATGGCACGATCCTGGGTAACCAACAAACGCATCGATGAAACATAGGTTACTGTCACAAACACCCTGTTAAATGGAAAGTAAGTACAATAAGAACAATTTAAAAAATGTGCTTATGTAAATCCATACTTGCATAATTATTGAGTGGGTACCTTTCCTGTTGATGTAGCTTGATGAGTCCTCAGTCGGGGCTGGGATTTTAAAGTGCGTACCGTCAATGCATCCCAAGACAAAGGGAAATGGATTGTTTCGTTTTTCTTCAAATCCTGTTGCCATTTTCCTTTGAAATTCCAGTGTTTTTTGCCATTTAATTACTTTCTTTTTTAGTGTCAATATTGCACAAAGTGTTTTCTTAAAGATTCTGTAAAGCGAACCCTTTCCTATTCCAAATCGATCGCAAACCTCCCGAAAGCTGCATTGGTTAGCCAATTTCCAAAGAGTAGCATATAAACAATATTCAAATGCATATTTCGGCCTTCCAGCTGCTAATGGCTTACGCGTTGGCATAAGAGTTCTCTTGAGCAACTTGAACAAAAGGTCAAATCAGTACCCACACATGTGTATGTAAAACCCGAAACTTACCAAGAATGTGCTTCTGTTCATCCGAAAATGGGAAAAAAATACATCGTCAGGGTACGAGTTAATAACTTTCATAAAGTTCTTGCATTTGGGTACGTTCCTTTTATAGGCAATAATTGAGGATAGAGCCAAACATTTACGTTTTAATTGTTTTTGTTTCAATTGTATTACATATTTTGTAAACGTTCTTCTATTATTTTGGCAATAATTGTTTAAAATATTATTTATTATAAGAGTTGCAACTAATTTTCTTGACATTTTACAAATTATGACAAAACACACAGCTGATCATAGTATGTATCATAACGTCGTTCCAAAATATCAGCAGACTGAAAGCAACTACAAACGCAACAAAGTGAGAAAGCAACATATATTTTCAAAACAGATGCGATGCGCATTCACAATGCGCATTTTGTTTACATTTAGGAATTCGCCCATCCTTAATGGCGAAAGAGATTGGGACCTTCTGTACAACTATACAGTAAACGCAATGCGGTACAGAAATTGTATAATAGATGAAAGCTTTTAACTTCAGCACATTAAGAACTGTCTTTGTTTTTTCTAATTTATATGTGTAAAATCTAAAATTAAACAAAATAAAATAAATATCTAAGCAAATAATGTCATACTGGTAGACGGCTCAAAAGCCAAACCATAGAGACTAAGATTGTATGAAATATGAAATAAGAAAGAAATAAAAATAGTCGATTTAACTAACTTAACTAAACAAGGGCAATGGATTTAGCATCCCAAGAATTGTTTATTTTATTTTATTTTTTTCTGTTAAATTCATTTTTATTTTATTTTTTCTTAAAACTAACTTACATGCTAGACAAAAATTCATGAAAAAACTAGCTTACTTATCAACTACTTAACTTACTTACGTGCTTACTTACTTAAGCGCCCGCAAACACTTTAAATTATACGATAACTTAATTCTAACGCCTTTCGGCCTATTATCTAATCTATAAATATAAAAGTAACAAAATTTTTACCAAGAAAACTTTAAAAAACTTGGTTCCTTGTCTTTTTTTTTTATTTAAACTTACATGCTAATTAAAACTACCTATCGACTAGCTTAATTAAAACTACCTAAAAAAAACTTAAAAACTAGAACAGCCACAGCAAGCGTTTTTTTTTTTTGTGCCACCATGACTGCTTTGCACCTAAGCCTAAGACTAAAAATGTGTAAGTCGGCCATAAAATAACAATTTTAAGTCATCTATCTTTAATACTCATTCAACCACCACAACAGGTTCTCCTGGTGTGACCTACTCCGACGGTCCCAATCGGACACACTCCTGCTGAACCGCAGGCGCTCTCCTCCGCCCTGAGCGACGACGTCTCGGTCGTATAGGAGCCGCCTATCCACAGTTCGTCGAAAGAAGTGGTACATTAGCGGAACCGCCGATCTATCCTGTATCAGCCCTCGACTATCCAAATATAGGAAAGCTTCGGGCGGAATAAAGCCGCTGAAACGCGCACTCTCAAAATATTCATCATTGGGATAGAAGGCCCCAAAGATGAGACTATTGTTCGAAGCCATCGCTCTTGCATCGTGAAACCGAATGAGTTTCACCAGAAAATTGTCTGTTCTGTTTATGTTGGCCCCGTTGTATAGGACCTGGTTGGAATAGTATTTTGTGTAGTCAGATACTGGTGTTCTGTGAAGTCCAAGGCAGCTTTTCAGACACTGCCTCTCAAACACCCAAAGCTTTTAGATTTTAGTTGGGCAACGTTGAACCACACCGGACACCCATATGCAATCATCGGCCTAATAAGGGCCATGTAGCAAATCACCTTCACCCTGCTGTCAAGACGACTGCTATAAAACAATCGTCTTGTCAGGGCAAATGCTCCCCTAGCTCTAGCCAGATCAGCATCTACATGTCTTCCGAAATATAGATACTCATCTAACCAGATGCCAAGGTACTTTACTACACTTTTACTCGCCAGTGGCTGTCCGTTTGGTCCAACGATCACCAGCTTTCGCCAGTTCTTTCTCGTATCCCTAGAGGCCCTAGACAACGGTGTCCTAAACAGGATAGTTTCTGATTTCTGAAAGTTGATTTTCAACTTCCAGTCATCACAATATCTCTGGATCTTGTCGAAGTCCCGCTGCAAAAGAGTTCGAATGACTTCGACAGTAGAGGCTGTTCTGTACGCGATAAGATCGTCTGGTGTAAATGCTGAAGAGAATCGGCGAGTTTACCGCTCCCTGTTGCAGACCATTCTTAATGAAAAATTCTGTGGTAGAAGTTACATTGCCACTTTTGACAACAAACGTTCTACCAGTCAGCATGTCATGAAGCATATATAGCAGCGGTTTACTATTGCCAAGTCTGGTCAGCTTTAGAAAAATCTCCTCTAACCATACGGTGTCAAAAGCCTTCTCTAAATCAACCAGACATGCACCCGTGCACTGTTTGTTGGCTTTGTTCCATTGAATATCAGAGACGAGCTTGGAGGCGGCATGAATACAGTCATGTCTGACCTTGAAACCAAACTGGTTCTCCGGTATAATATTACTGTCCTCAGACCACTTGAACAGAGCTCTATTGAGAATCTTTTCGAAAACCTTGCTGATACTCGGAAGGAGACTTATCGACCGGAAATTCGCCGGATTGGAGTTGTCCTTTCCCTTTTTCGGGAGAGGATGAACAACCGCCGTCTTGCAACGCACTGGACATTATGCATTATTCAGCGCGTTGTTGAACAGCGTGGCGTAAATGTCCACAGCTTCAGGGGGTTAGTGTCGCAGTACAATGTTGGATATACCATCGACTCCCGCTGACTTCTTTTTCTTTATGGAATCAAAGATGATCTGGAGTTCCACCTTCGAGATTAACAGGGGACTAGACCCACTTCGCTCGGCGACTATGGCGTTTGCCAAGCTTTCGTCATCAAACCGGGTGAAACCAAGGTTGTCAGATCGCCATTGCGTTATGTCATTTCGGACATAGAAATGGTGGAGCAGGGCATTGTTTTCCAGGACGCGGTTCGGGCGAATGCTGTCATTCACCTTATAAGCTTCCTGAAAGACAGCCCCCACTGCCTCCACTTTCTCCTGAGGATCTTCAATAACATAGAAATCGTCGTCGAAGACGGCTTCCCCCGGATCAATTCCTGCTGTCAAAAGTATGTTTGCATTGTCAGTTGTTCGTTGGAGCTTAATACACGGAAGGTCGTTATGACCTTTCCTCCTAAAGATCTTATTAATTTGTGGAAACATACTCGGGTCGCCGGAATTTACGGCCCGAATTCTGTTATTCCAAAACAAATTAATGGACAACCGATAGTTCTCCTGGATCAATTGGTTGATGTTTTTGATCGACGCCTTCAGTGTACTTATCTCCGGGTCGCGCGGGTTTGTCAGTCGTCTGAGTTTAAGTCTTGTCAGAAGTTCGCCTTTTTGCCTGTGTAGTGCGTCAATGGTTGCATTTCTGTACGTAGACGTTATGTCATGTTCTTTGTATTTCGGTATCGTCCTGTTCATTGTTCGTTGAATCGTTTCGTCCATTTGTTGTAAGTATTCGTTGATTTCGTTGTTTGTTAGGTTTCTGTTGTTTGGTGGTGAAATGGCCCTCGAACGTAGTTCTCTTGATAAGGCGTTGGTGAAGCGAGGTGTTACGGCAGCCCTTCGTCACAGTCAATTTATATACACAGAAAACAAAATAAAACAATCAAACAATATACTTTTTAGAACGCGACGTAAGTCGCCTTTAATATTAATACATACATTAACACTTAACCACAACAAACTATCACTAACCCCCTGTTCCACCACTTACTACCACCTAACACCATCCACCCCCACTTCCTATCCGAATATCCACATCCAAGCATCGAAGTCCCAGTCAAAGCAACTATAAATAAAAAAAAAAAAAAAATTTATAAATTTAATATGTACCCAAACTCAGGCAATTATAAAAGTCAAATTGCTTACCACTTGCTAACTGTTTTCATACCCAGCGTATTCTGGCACATGCGATCTCCAGCATGATCCAGCTCACTACACACCTGTGAAATATAATTTTTTTTTATCAAAACAACCAAAACACCAAAATTAATTAAATAATTGTGTACTTACTTACGATGAACGAATTCGGTGCGCATTGCACATCAATGCGTTTGGTTTGTTTACATTTTTTTTTTGACGTTTTCCACTTTTGTATTACCTTTTGCCATTATCATTCGGCGAAGAGAACTTTCTTTCGCCGTACTCGAAGGCAATGGTGCTGTGCGTGGTAGGTTTCCTTCTGTTTTGGTAGGAGTTATTATTTGAATATTGATATTGTTACATGACTTGTTATGTGTAGGTGTATGTATATTTTTATTTATATTAAAATTATATTTATTTTAGAATATGTATTTGTTAGGTTTAGTCACTTATTTATTCTTTTTGTAAAGGCATTAGACCAATTAAGTTCGACTTCGATTTGAATTGAGACAGAGCTATTGTGAACGGGTCTCAAAAATTAACGAAGATGGGCGAATTGGAACTAAAATGATGAGAGAAAAGGAGAAAGCTCCACTCTGATAATTAGGCAGAATAGGTAATTTTTAAAAAAAGAGGAGAAGAGAAACATTTTTTTTTATACGAATGAAAGAATAACTCATAAAGAGAAAACAGGAGGGGGAGGGAAAGATATAGTGCAATCAATTGCAAGAGATGAGAACAGCTAATCCATTACCGCTCCAAAGATCGATAGCCGGTCGATGCCCTTTCTTTTTAATTTGAGCACGACACAAAAGTGGGTCAAAGCTGACAGCTGATCGATTGAGAGATCGAATTTTTTTTCTTCACAGTGGGACAAAAAGAATGGTCACACTTCTTCTGGGTTTTCTTGTATTTGGTAAACCGGCGAAGCACTTTTCCTTAGGAAATTAACTAAGGGCCTATATAAGGCATGCATACTGCATTTTGAAGCAGAGGCTAAAGTGAATTATTCGAATTTCGAGGCCTCTGCGACTGTGATTGGGGTGGTTTCCTTCAACAAAAAGACTGCGTAAGGACCGGGGTAACGGCCGTTAGGCGGACTCAGTGCAGTGCATGTAGGTACGCTGATATTAAGAGTGAGCCGCACGTTCAAGAATAATCGTACGTCTGGAAGTGAAATCACCAAAGATAGTGAAAAAAAAAAAAGTAAGTTAATTTCAAAAAGGGGAATTTTAAAGAAATAGTGGGTGCTTCGTCAACGCCATATATATATATATATATATATATATATATATACATAGACATATATACGTGATTAACTCACTAAATAACCCGAAAGTGACATATCAAGTTAAAAGTAAACTAGCAGAATTTAAGATTAAAACAAGTTAAATTATTGAAGTGAATTAAGATTAAATTTAGTTTTAAGTAATTTTAGTTTAATAACTTTTATTGTGTCCCTTCCGGACTGCTTTTTGTCCCTTCTGGACCCTATTGGTATAATTAGTGTTAGGTTATTTCTGCTTTTAATATCATTTTTGTGCGCGTTATACCACCATTGTGGAACTTCCTGAGACGATCCTTCCTTCAGTGCTGCCGGCAGAACTTCGGGGGACAATCCAAGGTAACCGTGAGTAATAGTTTAAGTTTTCTTCATTTATGAATTTGAATATACATCCATTAAGTAGTATTAAGAACAGAAATTTCCTTTTTTTTTTAGTTTTAGTCTTTATTTTAAATAAATAATGTTTGATGGCTATAATAGCACAATTTTGTTGTGAGATTTTTTTGTGATAAGATGGTGGTTTAGATCCTTTTCGTGAGTGGTGTGTGGACGGTGGGCGGGCCGTCTTTTGGGGTTTGACTTGACATGACAGGACTATAACTAACGACGACAGGATGTGACAAATACATTTTCTTTTCACTTTACAGGACTTAGATTGCGGCTGATGAGTGGTCAAGGGGCTGTCCCCCGCAAACGTGGCCAAGGGGGTTAGCCATCGGATGTGTCTCGTGACACGAAGGGGTGGGAAGGCCAAACTCTGCCGATGATATCTGGCATGTTTCGGAATTGCGACGATCCTGTTCGATTGAAAGATGCCGGGAACAAGTTTATCGTGTTTAGGTTAGTTTAAGATTAGATTAGGGTTATAATTAGTTAGTGAACTAATGCCTTTTATTAGTTTTATTAGATAAGTTAGTTTTAGTCGTCGCGGTCGTTTTCCTGGTATCTTTCTGTCGAATTGGCATAGATATTTGATCTTTTCTTTTACCTTTTTTTTTCTACTTCTATCCATTTCCTTTTTAGAGTCCTTTATATCCGTCTGTGGTCAAATTAACGTAGCTTTCTTCTTCTCTTTTGTTTTATTTTTTTTTTGGCACGAGATAAAAATGTTAGTAGAGCTGGGATGTTATGGTGAGGGGGCAAGAACTCCCCCGTCCGACGAGTATAGCTGAGCAATCACTAGCGTGCCGCGCCCTTCTCACCGACATCGAAGTTGCCCCCGAGGCTCACAACAATGGCTCACAACAATGGCGCCCAACGGTTTTTTTTTGGCTAAGAGGCCGAATTGTAACTCCAAGGGGACGATTTTCGACTTAGAAGATCGTTGCCTTGGATTTACAATAGTCTCGTCGAGATTTTTTTTATACAAATTTTTTTTTTTAAATTTCACTTTCATATCTTTTCTCTTTGATCAAATGTCGTTCAAGCTATTGATTTCAGATATGTCTGAAGGTGGCTGTCCGATCCTTAGGCTAATAGCCAATGGATTTAGTGAGGTAGCTGGAAGGCTGTTCTAGAATCGATAGCGGGCTAGAGTGGAGAATCCAAACTGCTAGCTGCTGCCCCAACAGATAAAGGCCTGGGCCTTATCTTTGGTGAGGCGTGAGCGGTGGGATTCGAAGCTGTGGCCGTGTTGGAGTATAGCCGAAATTACCCCAGCCATCCTGGTTTTGGCTAAGCCAGATACCAGTGTGGTAGGAGTATAATGGAAATGCTTCAACACTCGTCGTAATTCCGAAATAGCAGTCGCAATCAAACGAGACTTAGGGACTTACATTACGAACCGATACAGGACAGACAAACAAATTCTCCAAAATGATTGGAAAACCCGTCGTAAAAGTCTACACACCACTACGAGCTTATTATAATCATAAATATCTACAACGTCAACAAACGAATTTTCTTCAAAGCGTTAAACATTATTTATAATAAATTTTTATTTAAAGCAAAAATTTATCCTTGAAGTCTTTGGAATTTACCGAAAGGAATTTTTTTTGAAATACATTTTTTTTTTTGAAATATTTGGACATATTTTTTTTTGAATTTGAATAATTTTTTTGAAATATTTTTTTTTGAGATTTGATTTTATTTTACTGCTGGTATTGCTTAGGAGTTGGCATAAGACCAACAAGTTTTTTTATTTCCCTTTCGTCTAGAAAAAGCTAAAGTTTTTTTTTGAATTTCAATGGGGGACTCAAATAAGAAGTCAGGTGCGATCCCAAAACGCATGGGTTTTGAGGCTTCAAGCGAGCTCCCTGGGATTGGGGATTTTGAGGGCAGTAGCAGAGGTTTCGAAGGGCTGGGCCATAGGCGAAACGCACTGGAAGATGGTGCGAATTGCTTATGGAGTGATCCCGGGGTAAACCCGAGGAGAATCGAACAGGGGACGAGACGACAGAGGGTTGACACTCATACACTAGACATGACAGACTTAACGCTCTACTCTTACGATTTTATGAGGTTTAGCCCCGATGACCAGACAAAACGGCGAAACGAACACTATACACAAGACACGACAAACGCGAAGGGAGTTCCTCCTATGAAAGTGATTCAGGAAGAATCCGGGAGTGAACCCCAAGCTCTGTCAATAGACAACCAAGACTTACGACATGAAACCACCAAACGAACTTCAACAAACAAACGAAGACCCATGGAACGACAAGATGCTACGAACATTGGACAAGAGTCACCCTCCAACAACGAATACAGAACAGAAAAGGAACGAATAAACAGAAAGCAACTAACGTATGATACGGACGATGACGTAGTACGAAAACAAGCACAAAAAGAAGACGAACAAATAACAATGAAAATACATGAAGTGGTCTCTAGTGCTGTAAAGGAGAATCAGGCTAAAATGATGTCAGTCTTTGAGCTATCGATGAAGAGTTTAATGGTAACTTTTCAGGATAGCTTAAAGACTGTTAACGATAAGATTTGCGGCTTAGAGGATACCTTTGCAACACAAAGAGACTCGCCAAATGTGACCGACAGACAATCTACTATGACAAGGGACAATCACAGAACGCCAACAACAACACCACCGATAGACAGAACTAGACAATCTACTAGGGCGGACCACTTAACCGCTAGAGATACGGGCAGAAAAATAGAAATGCCCATACACAAATGGGGGGTTAAATTCGACGGTACTTCGAAGACGATGTCCGTCGAAAGCTTTATTTTTAGAGTCGAAACTCTCCAAAGGAAAAGTGCGATATCAGATGATCATTTGTTCGACCAATTCCACCATCTTCTTTCGGGTCCAGCCGAAAAGTGGTTTTGGCAATTTTTAGAAGAAAATGAGAGTGACGAAGATCTTAATTACCACGATCTAAAAGCTAGTTTGGTTAAGCAGTTTAGACACAACAAGAGGGACCATGAGATCTTAAGAGCGATAATGGAACGTAAGCAGCTACCCCAGGAATCATACGACGAATTTTACTCTGACATACGCGCACTGACACTTCAAATGACAAACCGACCACACGAACTCGACCTCATCGACATTATTAGACAAAATGTAAAGGACCGAATCGCCAACTTGATATTTGGCTGCTCGATTACATCCATACAGGATTTACGCGAACAATGTCGACGAGCAGAACGACATCTGACAAGTCGAGAAGTGCGCTTTAGACGAAACGTGAACGAACTTGGCGAGCATTTAGATTGTGGGACAAAAGACGATTCACAAGACAACTTAGAAGACGAAGGACTGGAGATTGCCGCCCTCCACTCGCATCGAACAAACCGACCGACAAAATACTTTAATCCAGACAATACGAATAGGACTGAACGAACAAATACGAACCGAGCGGACACTTACAGGACAACTACAGGGACGACGATTCCACCGGCATGTCCTTCTAACTTCCACACACTTACTTGTTTTAGTTGTGGCCAGGGAAATCTTAGCTTTAAGTGTCTTCGGTGCCAGGAAAACAAGATGGTCGGCGGAGCCTCCGGGAGCAATCTGCCGATGACCGGAACTGTCCCGGCGAAGAAGGAAAGCTCGGAACCATCACCATTTTAAAGAGTCCTTTAAGTAAAACAGATTCTTCCACCAAAAATCCTGCTCCTCAACGGAAAAGCCTTCACCAAAGAATCTTGGACTACAACCTTGCCCGTAAAAGAATTTTTGGCGAAGAAGTGACATGGCCGGTGGGAAAGAAAAGAAATTACATTAAAATAAGTAGGTTAAGGGAAAAGTGCAATAGACATAAACGCCGATTACATAAAATTTTAGCTTCTGTGATAACGGTAAACGACGATAACAGACCCTACGCGAAGGTAAGAGTAGGCGAAGAAGAGATGGTAGGGCTGTTAGATAGCGGAGCGTCAGTCAGCTGTTTAGGTAAAGGAGTATTACAACTTTTAGACAGACATAAAATAACGATGACTAAAATGACGACCGACATAAAAACAGCTGACGGGAAACACCAACAAATTCTAGGACGATTCAAAATTCCAGTCTCCTGGGGTAGCCAATTACACGAAATGGAACTGTATGTTGTTCCATCCTTGCAACAGGCGCTATATCTTGGTGTAGATTTTTGGAAGTTATTCAAGGTCGCTCCCAACATCATTGAAGAATTAGACACACCCTCGTCTACGAAGGTGGATTCGCCATTACAGGAACTCTCACCAGCACAGAACGCTGAGCTAGAGAGAGTAAAACGGCTCTATCCTTCTTTTGCGGTGTTGGGATTGGGTAAGACTATGTTCGAAGAACATGTAATCGAGGTGGATGATGAGAAAATGCCCATAAAACAACGACACTACCCTATCTCACCCGCAATACAAAAATTGCTCTATGACGAGCTTGATAGAATGCTCTCTCTTGGAGTAATAGAGGAGAGCAATAGTGCCTGGAGCTCACCGGTAGTGCTGGTGAGAAAACCTGGTAAGAATCGATTATGTCTAGATTCACGGAAAGTGAATTCTGTGACAAAGAAAGATGCTTACCCGCTTCCCCACATTGAAGGTCTTTTAAGCCGCCTTCAAGATACAAGATACATTTCGGGTATCGACCTTAAAGACGCATTTTGGCAGATTCCTCTGGAGCCCAAATCAAGGGAGAAGACAGCCTTCACAGTCCCTGGACGACCGTTATACCAGTATACGGTAATGCCGTTCGGACTGTGTAACGCCGCCCAGAGAATGTGTCGGCTCATGGACAAAGTCATTCCCTCTCGTTTGAAAGAGAATGTCTTTGTCTACCTCGATGACCTCTTGGTTTGTTCTCCGGATTTCGAATCACATGTCAAAATGCTTGATGAAGTAGCAAAATGTCTAAGGGGAGCGGGTTTGACCATTAATGTGGAGAAGAGCAAGTTTTGCTATCGAGAGATTAAGTATCTTGGATACATTGTAGGCGATGGGTGTCTAAGGACGGACCCCGATAAGATATCGGCGGTCGAAGATTTTCCGATTCCGAAGACTCCCAAGCAACTCCGTCGATTTCTGGGTATGACAGGGTGGTATAGAAGGTTTATACCAAATTATGCCTCATTGTCTGCTCCAATGACTGACTGCCTTAAGAAAGGACAAACATTTTCAATGACTGACGTAGCGCTACACGCGTTTGAACAACTTAAGGCAACCTTGGTGTCCGCACCAATACTAACAAATCCGGACTTTTCGAAACGCTTCTACATACAATGTGACGCTTCAACAACAGGTGTAGGAAGTGTGCTATTTCAGATGGATGCGGAGAATAACGAACGACCGATAGCGTTCATGTCCCAGAAGCTTAATTCCGCACAGCGGAACTATAGCGTAACGGAACTTGAATGCTATGCGGCCGTTCTGTCGGTAAAGAAGTTCAGGGCCTATGTGGAGGGTTTACCTTTCACTATAATTACCGATCATGCAAGTCTGAAGTGGCTGATGACACAAAAGGACCTATCTGGTCGATTGGCCAGGTGGAGCCTTAAACTTCAGTGCTTCGACTTCATGATCGAACATAGGAAGGGTACCCAAAACGTAGTTCCTGATACTCTCTCGCGCATTCATATGGAAGAGCTTACTACAGACACCGAAATTCTGCAGGTTGACCTTGATTCTCCATACTTTTCTTCAGAAGAGTATGAGGAATTGAAGAAAACCGTAACAGAAAACCAAGACAGACTACCCGACACTTGCGTTTCAGACGGGTTTGTATATAAACGAACAGACATACGGACAGGTGACGCTGTACAGGACGACCGAGCATGGAAGCTCTGGATCCCGAAGGAGTTGCGTGGAAGCCTTGTGGAATCAGCACACTACTCGCCAGCCTCAGGCCATGGCGGTATTCACAAGACTTTGGCCAAACTTCGGCAAACTTACTTTTGGCCAGGAATGGTATCCGACGTTCAAACTTGTGTTAAGTCTTGTGAGGTTTGTAAGTGCTGTAAGCCACTTAATATGATTTCTCGACCGCCGATGGGTCAACAGGTGATTACGGAGCGACCTTTCCAACGTCTATACATTGATTTCCTAGGTCCATACCCGCGTACAAAGACAGGAAACACCCATATATTTATAGTCCTAGATCATTTTTCTAAGTATGTGTTTCTAAAACCCATTAAGAAGGCAACGGCGATAGAGGTAGTAAAATTTTTAGAAGAAAGCGTATTTCATACGTTTGGTGTACCTGAGCACATACATTCTGACAATGGCAAGCAGTTCGTATCTGAACTATTTGCCAGCTTCTTAGCAAAATATGGAGTTAGACATGTCCGCACCGCATTTTACTCTCCTCAAGCTAACGCTTCGGAAAGAGTCAACCGATCGGTGTTGGCCAAAATAAGGGCATACATCCAGGGAGACCAGAAAACATGGGACCAACATGTAAGTGACGCAGCGTTTTCTTTGAGGAGCGTAATACATGATGCGACTAAATTCGAACCATATTTTACTGTGTTTGGTACACACATGATCCAACATGCTAAATCATACGAGCTCTTACGCAAACTTGACGTAATAAAAGATATGACGACCGATGTAATTGAGAAAAATGATAGACTAGAATTGATACGGACAAAAATTTTCGATAACTTGAAGTTATCTCATGACAAGGCAACGCGAACTTATAATACCAGGAGTAGAGACGTAAAGTATAAAGAGGGGCAGATAGTTTTTCGACGAAACTTTAAACAAAGTAGTCAACCAGAAAACTATAATGCCAAATTAGGCCCAAAATTTATTAAGTCTGTGATATTAAGGACTATAGGCAATTCCCTGTATGAAGTAGGAAATCAGAATGGCGAAAAAGTCGGTGTTTTTCACGCCAAAGATTTACACGTATAAGTGCAATATGAAACTGACGCACTCTATCTGTCGTTGCCCGATTGTCTGTGATATGTATGTAGTATTCAAGTAGTTTATTTATTCAAATATTTAATAATGATCAACTATTTATTATCCCGTGTCTGTATTGATTATGTTATTTACACCTTTATGTTTTCCATGTTATTTATATATTTATTTAGCTATTTATTTATTTATCTATTTATTTATTTATCTTTTTATTTATTAAGCTATTTATTAATTTATTTTCACTCTAGTTTATTAAGGGTCATCTGTGATAACATTAACTGTGATAGATTAGTTTAGTTTATATTTTTTTTTTACTATTTTCCAAGTGTGTTCAACTATTTGCCCGGTTAGCAATCAGGGTAAAGCAATGATAACTCAGGGAGTGGGCCCTTGCCACACGTTGTTGCTTAAATTCCATCCCACCTCAGTACTGGTCGAAGGACTATTCTTTTTTTTACGAAATCGGAGAACTCCCGACCACTCGTACTCCGTTTCGAGCCTGTTACGGCAGCCCTTCGTCACAGTCAATTTATATACACAGAAAACAAAATAAAACAATCAAACAATATACTTTTTAGAACGCGACGTAAGTCGCCTTTAATATTAATACATACATTAACACTTAACCACAACAAACTATCACTAACCCCCTGTTCCACCACTTACTACCACCTAACACCATCCACCCCCACTTCCTATCCGAATATCCACATCCAAGCATCGAAGTCCCAGTCAAAGCAACTATAAATAAAAAAAAAAAAAAAAATTTATAAATTTAATATGTACCCAAACTCAGGCAATTATAAAAGTCAAATTGCTTACCACTTGCTAACTGTTTTCATACCCAGCGTATTCTGGCACATGCGATCTCCAGCATGATCCAGCTCACTACACACCTGTGAAATATAATTTTTTTTTATCAAAACAACCAAAACACCAAAATTAATTAAATAATTGTGTACTTACTTACGATGAACGAATTCGGTGCGCATTGCACATCAATGCGTTTGGTTTGTTTACATTTTTTTTTTGACGTTTTCCACTTTTGTATTACCTTTTGCCATTATCATTCGGCGAAGAGAACTTTCTTTCGCCGTACTCGAAGGCAATGGTGCTGTGCGTGGTAGGTTTCCTTCTGTTTTGGTAGGAGTTATTATTTGAATATTGATATTGTTACATGACTTGTTATGTGTAGGTGTATGTATATTTTTATTTATATTAAAATTATATTTATTTTAGAATATGTATTTGTTAGGTTTAGTCACTTATTTATTCTTTTTGTAAAGGCATTAGACCAATTAAGTTCGACTTCGATTTGAATTGAGACAGAGCTATTGTGAACGGGTCTCAAAAATTAACGAAGATGGGCGAATTGGAACTAAAATGATGAGAGAAAAGGAGAAAGCTCCACTCTGATAATTAGGCAGAATAGGTAATTTTTAAAAAAAGAGGAGAAGAGAAACATTTTTTTTTATACGAATGAAAGAATAACTCATAAAGAGAAAACAGGAGGGGGAGGGAAAGATATAGTGCAATCAATTGCAAGAGATGAGAACAGCTAATCCATTACCGCTCCAAAGATCGATAGCCGGTCGATGCCCTTTCTTTTTAATTTGAGCACGACACAAAAGTGGGTCAAAGCTGACAGCTGATCGATTGAGAGATCGAATTTTTTTTCTTCACAGTGGGACAAAAAGAATGGTCACACTTCTTCTGGGTTTTCTTGTATTTGGTAAACCGGCGAAGCACTTTTCCTTAGGAAATTAACTAAGGGCCTATATAAGGCATGCATACTGCATTTTGAAGCAGAGGCTAAAGTGAATTATTCGAATTTCGAGGCCTCTGCGACTGTGATTGGGGTGGTTTCCTTCAACAAAAAGACTGCGTAAGGACCGGGGTAACGGCCGTTAGGCGGACTCAGTGCAGTGCATGTAGGTACGCTGATATTAAGAGTGAGCCGCACGTTCAAGAATAATCGTACGTCTGGAAGTGAAATCACCAAAGATAGTGAAAAAAAAAAAAGTAAGTTAATTTCAAAAAGGGGAATTTTAAAGAAATAGTGGGTGCTTCGTCAACGCCATATATATATATATATATATATATATATATATACATAGACATATATACGTGATTAACTCACTAAATAACCCGAAAGTGACATATCAAGTTAAAAGTAAACTAGCAGAATTTAAGATTAAAACAAGTTAAATTATTGAAGTGAATTAAGATTAAATTTAGTTTTAAGTAATTTTAGTTTAATAACTTTTATTGTGTCCCTTCCGGACTGCTTTTTGTCCCTTCTGGACCCTATTGGTATAATTAGTGTTAGGTTATTTCTGCTTTTAATATCATTTTTGTGCGCGTTATACCACCATTGTGGAACTTCCTGAGACGATCCTTCCTTCAGTGCTGCCGGCAGAACTTCGGGGGACAATCCAAGGTAACCGTGAGTAATAGTTTAAGTTTTCTTCATTTATGAATTTGAATATACATCCATTAAGTAGTATTAAGAACAGAAATTTCCTTTTTTTTTTAGTTTTAGTCTTTATTTTAAATAAATAATGTTTGATGGCTATAATAGCACAATTTTGTTGTGAGATTTTTTTGTGATAAGATGGTGGTTTAGATCCTTTTCGTGAGTGGTGTGTGGACGGTGGGCGGGCCGTCTTTTGGGGTTTGACTTGACATGACAGGACTATAACTAACGACGACAGGATGTGACAAATACATTTTCTTTTCACTTTACAGGACTTAGATTGCGGCTGATGAGTGGTCAAGGGGCTGTCCCCCGCAAACGTGGCCAAGGGGGTTAGCCATCGGATGTGTCTCGTGACACGAAGGGGTGGGAAGGCCAAACTCTGCCGATGATATCTGGCATGTTTCGGAATTGCGACGATCCTGTTCGATTGAAAGATGCCGGGAACAAGTTTATCGTGTTTAGGTTAGTTTAAGATTAGATTAGGGTTATAATTAGTTAGTGAACTAATGCCTTTTATTAGTTTTATTAGATAAGTTAGTTTTAGTCGTCGCGGTCGTTTTCCTGGTATCTTTCTGTCGAATTGGCATAGATATTTGATCTTTTCTTTTACCTTTTTTTTTCTACTTCTATCCATTTCCTTTTTAGAGTCCTTTATATCCGTCTGTGGTCAAATTAACGTAGCTTTCTTCTTCTCTTTTGTTTTATTTTTTTTTGGCACGAGATAAAAATGTTAGTAGAGCTGGGATGTTATGGTGAGGGGGCAAGAACTCCCCCGTCCGACGAGTATAGCTGAGCAATCACTAGCGTGCCGCGCCCTTCTCACCGACATCGAAGTTGCCCCCGAGGCTCACAACAATGGCTCACAACAGAGGCCAGCGCATCTTACCGTAGTTGTTAGAATGATCAGGCACATACTCCTCCAGCGCCACAAGCTCGTTCGGAAGCTGTACAGTGATCACTGTCGTACTCAATCGTCCCTAAACAGTTTCGCGGGTGTTGACCTACTCTTTTAATAACTGTAAGTCTTGTGTCTCGCAGTAAAGGATCCAGGAAAGCACCGCTTCTCGGAAACGATGGCCTATCTGTGGCGAGAATGTCGATCCTATAATCAACATTGTAGTGGACCATCCAATTGTAAAGATGGTTACCCCGAGGATTTTGTAATTGATTTCCCCAATCTTCGTGTTTGGCATTTAAACCTCCGGCCAAAATATAAAAGTTCTCCACTGAGTTCAGTCTTAGAGATTCGAAAAGTTTTCCGAGCTTGTTTATGAATACTAAGAGATGAACTTAAATAGTCCTTAAGATAAGGTTAGGTAAGGTTAGGGAAGCTGTCACCGATTCACTTAGACTAGTTTTTGGTCCATTGAGATTCAACGTGGATCTTAAGCTTTCCCCTTGTTACCTGTAGGAGAAAGGAAGCTTCCCACTTCCGTTTTAAATTGGTGGAAATTTTGAACTAAGCTCCAAGGTGATGCTTCCTTCTGTTTGATAGTTCCGGATTTAAGTTTTACGAAGCTAACTTTGCCGTTGCGCTATTCTGATTGGTCAATCGAGCATTTGTGGGGAACGGATTGTTTTCAAATAATTTGTATACCACTTAAATGTTACGCTTCCCCTCTTCTGTTATGGAAGCCCTGTAATTTCGTCTTAAAAGCTTTTAATTCAATGGCGAAATTAAAAACTTTAAGAATTCCTTGCATATGCTCAGGCTGTGTAAATTGATTTTTGGTAAACAAAAAGAAGAGGAGAAAAAGAAAACCAAAAACAATATCTCTGACATACACATTGGTCAACTGAGGTACTCAGTAATAAAGAGAATCAAGTGGTATGGGTGAGCAAGCCGCAAGAGTCAACGACCGAAATCACCGAAATTTTAAAAATACGGCAGTTGACTAGTGCATAGTACGGTATGCGAAGGAGCGATAGTTATAAAGAGCAGTGACGCGAAGCTCAATTTCTCTTTTAGTTACAGCTGATCTTGGCATAGCCATCACCCAAACTGACAGTTTATGAAAGCTCGGTAAAGTCAATTTTGATTTCGGAATAGTTGGCGTGTGTAATTAAACGTTTTTAATAAAAAAATAAAGGGGAATTTACCCGTCACTAGTGCATTTTTTGCATCAGTGTTTTTGTCATAAGGAACAATAAAAAAAAGGAAAAAAAAAGGAGATTTAAAAAAAATCATATCCACAAGTGAGTTTAAATTGTATTAATGTTGTGAACAAAATGTGTTTATGGTGTCTTCGAAATAGCTCTTGTCACATCGAATCAGCTTTAAATCATCTCTATTTCGTGTATGAAGTGGGACACATATGATCTTCGCAGTGTTTTGGGCTGGAAAAGAAATACTTTCATGTGTCTCCTTCATACCGGTGTTTGAGTGGTTTGGATAGAGTGACGAACCAAAGTGATTCATAAATCTTGCCCGAAATCGTTCAAAATCGGCCGTAAATCACGAAAAAAAAAACAGAAAAGTCCTCATCCATAGCACGACATCACGATCCACGTTATTCGTTTTTTTTTTCGAACGGATCCGCAAGATATATCTGCACATCATCACCTTTAACCCCGCTATTAATTTTCCAACGGATCACCATAAACCTCAGCTTTAAATTATTCACCTTCATCTCTAGCATTCTCATTATCATCTTTAACATCAAATCATCATCTCTAACCATCCTCATAATTATCATCATCAACATTTTATCAACATCCAAATAATCCTCGTTTCACCAGCCTTCAGTTGCATCTGCCTCATACAAAAGGAACATCACCATCATACGGTCACACAGATAAGTCCACTCAATTAGATATATGTATATCTACATTCACACACTATACACTACATTTAATTAATTAATTCGGAACTAAAACATTTATACTTACATTCATATATATATTCATACATATTAACATATCTCAATTTATATATAGAAAAAAAAGACAAATCAAACACACATACACACATCTTCCTTCCTCAATCCCTCAACTCCCTATTTTAAAAGAAAAAAAAAGAAACTAAAACAACACTCAAAGATAAGTATACCTAATTTTCAAATAGATGGTAAATAAGTAAATATAAACACTTTATAACTTTTAACAGATACACAATTACTTCAATCAACAAAGACCTCGGGCTGGAGAAATTATGCATAAGGTCCCCACACCCCTGGACATCGTAGAAAGAAGAAAAAAAAACTATAAGAAAGGTATAGTTCAAGATAATTCGGTGAGTCCACTTTTTTTTTTTTGATATGCTTATATTTACCTACCATCGAAAAAAGACAAATTTCATTTTTTGAAGACTATAAAATGCCAATTTTTAAACACCTAAACAAGCAACCATTTTAAAACCAAAAAAAAAACAAAATTACTCCATAGTTAGGTATACAGTGTACTCGCGAAACGGTGAACACCGCATAATGTGAACACCGCTTAATGTGAACAATATTTTTTTTACATTGACTACCTTAAAAGGTGAACAAAGTCTGAAGGCTCTAAAAGGTGAACAAAAAAATGTATTATATTTGCGTTTACAAGGCATAAATACTTTATGATTTGATTTGTTTACTTCTGGGAATCCCCTTTTTAAAGGCTTTTTAAAGGGGATTTCCCTGTTTAAAAAGGGGATTCCCAAAAGTAAAAAAATTCAAGTGGATTTTCGTCAAACATTGTTTGATGTATGTCAATTGATGTTTTGGTCTCGCGCTGGACGTTGTAAAAATGAGTACGAAAAAAGTAAAGTTTTTAAAATTAAATTAAATTAAATGAAAGGGCGCCAATGTGACGAGTTTGGCTAAGCAATACAATGTTGCTAAATCCACAATATGCGGAATACGTAAGAAAGAAGAGAAAATCTTAAAGTGCGTCAACAATACATTTTCTGGACCAGGAATAAGAAAAACGATGAGGACGTCAGAGTTACCCAAAATGGAAAAATGCCTCTACGGTTGGTTCAACCGAATGCGAAAGAAAAACTTCCCTGTAAGTGGATTAATGCTTAAGGAAAAGGCTAAGGAATTGCACTCAAAAAACGAAGAGAACGAAAGTGGATTCAACGCCAGTGATGGGTGGCTGCAGCGTTTTAAAAAAAGGTACGGTGTTCGCCTTCTCAAAATATCTGGAGAAAAATTGTCATCGCAGACTGAATTGGTGGATCCATTTAAATTAAAGCTGAAATCAAAAATTGACGAATTGGGATTGTGCAATGATCAGTTGTATAATGCTGATGAATCTGGTTTATTCTGGAAACTTTTGCCAGAAAAAACTTATGTGTCATCGTCGGAAAAATCTGCTCCGGGCGTAAAAACAGAAAAGACGCGAATCACGTTCTTGTGTTGTGCAAACGCATCAGGATCGCATAGATTAAAGCTGTTGATAATTGGAAAAGCTAAGAAACCTCGATGCTTTAAAAATTTTAACTGCCCTACTGATTATAAAAGCTCAAAAACGGCCTGGATGACATCTATAATTTTCAAGGATCGTTTTCATCAATCGTTTGCTCCACAGGTAATAATTAAGTTAACTTACAAATGTTGCCAAATTACTGTTTTTTTAGGTTAAAGCGTTTCTCAAAAATAAAGGGTTGCCATTGAAAGCGCTCCTTTTAATAGACAACGCCCCATCTCATCCAAGTGAGTTGGAGCTTAAATCAGAAGATGGAAACATAATGGCTATGTTTATGCCACCAAATGTGACTCCCCTCATACAACCAATGGACCAGAATGCTATCAAAATTACAAAAATGTATTACAGCACAGTATGTATTACATAAGCAGTCTTTTAGCTTCGATTGCGGCACAAAAGGCTAATTTGATTGTATCAATGAAGAAATTAACATTGGACAACGCCATTACTATTTTGGAAGCCGCATGGAATAGAGTAAGCACAGACACTCTGGCTAAATGCTGGATTAATATTTTGAGCCTTGTGCCAAATCAAGAAGATCCTGAAGATAATATTCCATTAAATATCCTAAAAGAAAGGTGGAATGCAGAAATTAATTCTGTCATGGAATCTACAGTTGATCTGCTTCAAAGCTTAGATCCCCAGGTTTGTATTTTCAAAGATTTAAAGATTGAGTACACATTATCAACAGTTCGAGATTGGAATGAAGATCAATTTGTCGATGGCTTAGCTGAAATTGAGGAAATTGAACTAGAGGAATCCACCGACAGCGATGACTCAATTATTGAAGCACCTGCAAAGAGCATTAATGCCAGTGATGCAATCGAAATCTTTAATAAAGCATTGGAATGGGCTGGATATGAAGGTGTTGATCAGAGTGATGTAAATGTTCTTCGGCGCCTAAGGGAGAAAGCCGTTTTCAAGTTCTTAGAAAAGAAAAAGCAGCAGAAAAAGATTACTGATTTTTTCAATACATAATACAAACATAATAATTTCAAAAATGTGTATCCCTGGGGATTTAATTAAAAAAATAATGTAATTAGGTTTATTGTATGTACCATTATACTTAAATTTCAACCATTTGAATAAATAAAAAATCATTTTAAATAAATCCTCTCGTCAATTGTTTTTTCATAAAACTTGTTTTGGTTTCAAAACCAGTAGACAGTATCAAATGATGTAAATTATAACAATATTATCTCCTAAATTTCACTGTTCCAAAACGTGAACAATCCACAAACGTGAACACCCTTGGTTTGAATTAGTTCACCTTTTCGCGAGTGCACTGTAGTTATCTTCCGTGACCCTCCCTCAGTTTCGGTTTTACTTTTCGTCCCTTCCCCCTTCTTAAACTTCGAACCTGTTAACCAAGTCAATTGTGTGAAAAGGAAAAAAAAAATAAAACGAAAATAATAGTTTTCAAAAAATAAGATATATATTGAAGATCAAAAAAAAAAAAGAAAAAATTGCAAACTAAAAACGATCATTTTACAATCAAAGAAAAAAAAATGAAATTAAATTTATTTATACAGTGTGTGGTGATAAGCGAGTGAAAGAAGAAAAACAAAATTTAGTTAGTAAGAAGAAGATAAACCAACAGAAGAATACAAAAGAGTAAAACAAACATAAACTTTTAAGATCACTTATTGGTATTATTGTGTCTCTTGAATAGTTTCGTTGAAACATATCTAACTCTTAAGATACAGTATATACGTTAAATTTAAGTTGTTTTAATTTTAAGGTTTCATAGGTTAATTTAAGTTGTCTTGTTAGAATAAGTTAGTATTAGTAATGTTGAATTTCCATAGTATATATAATAAAACAGATTTGTAAATGTTAAGAACTGGGTTTATTATTTCCTGATTGGTAACTTTTTTCGGATGTATCTACATCTTAATCGGTTTACCGAATTTAACTAATAATGGAGTTTTAAATCGTTATTTTGGGAGGGCATGACCGCGATTAGGGTCTAAGATGGTTTGACGAGTGCGCGAAGGGAAGAATTTCTTTTTAGGGGTTACCAATTGTTTGGACCAAAGGTAGCCACGGATGCTCGCTAATGCCTTTAGTGTATTGGTTGGAGCAGAGGGTGGGTCGATGAAGAGTTCTATTATTAATACCTGTAGACTCTTCACCTGGAGAAAGTTTTTTTTTTTGATGCGGCGCTCGGATTTGTGGATGCCAAGCTTGAGATACTTCGGGCTCTCTAACAATTTTCAGATACTTACATCTATTCTGGCATGGAATCGTAACATCGTTCGCAGGCGCATCGTGTCAAGTACCCTCCCTAACCGACGAGCTAGTACGCGCGGGAGCTAGCATGCCTAGATACTTTGGCCTCGAACACCCTTCTCTTGTTGCTGCCCGGACTGGCTTACGGAGTCCTGTGGCCGGAGTCATAAGGGTGACTTTCGCAAGGGAAGGTTTTGGGACAATGAGGAAAAAGGACAGCGACATTTTCGGTTGTCGAACTTCAGACTTTTTTTGGATTTGGTTTCCAGGTACATGGGGTCCTTTTCGAAGTGTAGGCTTCATCATTGTCCTGATTATTCCGTTACACATTTTAGTCACGTAACATGGTCGATTGATCAACGAGAATAGTTCTTCGGCAAAGTTTGCTTGGGAAATCTAAATTCCGCAACATGGCCATTGTTTCTTCTTCCTTTTCGTCCATGCCTCTCCTGCAGAAATCGTTTGAGTGGAGGCCTAGGCTTTCTGTGTGCTTACCAATTCGTCCGTGTATAGTGTTGGGTGTGAACGGGCTCAGTGGCGCGATGGTTAGTGCGTTGAACTGCAGCGCAGAAGGTCTGGGTTCGATTCCAAGCCGTAGCAACACCTAAATTTTTCGCTGGCCCTCCTCTCGTGATGATCTGACAGATCATCCGAGTAGTATCAATTGTCATGAATAGCTTATCTCAACTTAGCTGTTCAGATTCGGCATAAAACAGGAGGTCCCGCCGTCGTGCAAAGAAGTACACACGTACACATGAATGGTTGTGAGAAAAAAGCTAGGCCCTGGGTACTAACGAGCCTGTTGCGCCATAAATTATATTTTTTTTTGTTTTTTGTAGTGGTGGGTGTTGTAGAACAACGGTAGACTCTGACTGGCCTTAACTTGCCAATGCCCAATGGTTGTAACTCTGACTTCACATAAAATGTCGTTATTTTAACTCCAAGTGGTAACCAACGCGTACTGGTCTCATCCAACCGGATTTGACTTGCTAAATAAGGGCGAGAGTTGATAACAAGACGAAACACAGGCAGGCCAACCATAGAAAAAACTAGATGGTACGCACCAACCAATAGCCCCGGTAAGAACTGATTTAATTGTTGACAACCCTGCTAAACGAAAAAAGGACAGCGACGTTCGTATTTGCACCTGGAATGTGAAAACAGGAGAGGTGCGAGCAAACAACTATGGGAAGCCCTAAGCTGCTACAAAGCAGACGTAACTGCCATCTAGGAAAAACAATGGGATTGGCCGGACAAAAAGACGATTGAAATCTAAGACATCTGCTACGAACCGTGTTAAAGTAAGCAGAAACAGCGATGGATGCGATTGGATGCGGATTTGTTATAAGCGCCAGACTTGTGCAAAAAGTCGTTTTTTCCAAGCTATTGGCAAACGCATGCGATAATCCGCATTAAGGCCAAAATCGCCAAGAAAGGCCTTATATGTCCTCACCACCACCATACCACCAGCATCGAATTTCGATGAAAAATGGCAACGATGCCAACAAGCCATTAGATAAGCCGCAACTGATGTGCTAAGTTTCTCGCACCCACCAGCAAGAAATCCCTGGTTTGATGAGGAATGCCGACAAATTCTCGCAGCCAAGAACGAGGCCTACAAGGTTACGCTGCAGGTGAAGAAAAGACTTGAGTTCTTTGGGCAGAAGAAGGGAAGAACACCGGCTTTTCAGAAAGAAAAAAAAAACAAGAAAAGCGCGCGATCGAGGGTAAATTAGAGGTGCCATTCCAGGAACGATGTTCAAAGTCAAGGATAAAAGGCTTGAACAGAATCTTGTCGAGTTGAACAAGAAATATAGTAGTTGAGACACAGTCGATGCTGAGGATACGGAAGAACAACTTCTGCAGACTGTTACAGGTGATGACGAACAACATTCCGCTGTCAGGCACAACGTACCATTCAGTGTTGGCAACGAGAACGAAAACTGCCAACCACACAGCCTGAATGAAGTGAGGATAGCAATATTAAAACTGAAGCTTAATAAGGCTGCCGGAAATGGTAGCCTTCCCACCGAGCTTTATAAAGCCGGCGGAGATGACTTGGTAAGTAACATCCACCAACTCATATGCCGAATTTGATCGGAAGAAAGTATTCCGGAAGAATGGAACCTCAGCATCGTTTGCCCGATCCATAAAAAAGGAGACCCTACTAACTGCGCCAACTACAGAGGTATAAGTCTCCTCAACATCGCCTACAAGATCCCACACGCCGTAATATGTGAACGGCTGAACCGTTTACCAACAACCTGATCGGCTCTTATCAGTGCGGCTTTAGGCCAGGAAAGTCCACGACCGATCAAATCTTCACACTTCGGCAGATCCTGGAAAAAAACCAAGAAGTCCAAACCGATACCCACCACCTATTCATCGATTTCAAAGCCGCAACCGAAAGCATTTATAGAGACGAACTATACAGAGCCATGTCTAGTTTTGGTATACCGCCCAAACTCGTCCGTTTGTGTAGGATAACGATGGAGAATTCTCGCTGCTGCATCAGGGTCGGAAACGACCTCACTGGCACATTCGATACCAAAAAAGGATTTAGGCAAGGCGATGCGCTGTCATGTGACTTCTTCAATCTGATTCGTGAGAGGATTGTGCGACACTCACGAGCCAACACCAGAGGCACAATTTTCCAAAAATCTGTAAAACTACTAGCATACGCCGACGATATTGACATCATTAGTAGGACCCAACTTGATGTCATAGCCACGTTTGCTAGTATAGAGAAGGAAGCGGCAAAAATGTGTTAAGCAGTAAATGAGGGCAAGACGAAGTATATGCTGTCAACACGAAAGGACACACAACATCGACGAATTGGATAGAACGTCACCATTGACAGATATTACTTTGAGGTAGTACGGGACTTTATCTATCTCGGATCCGCTATTAACTCTGACAACAACATCTCGCCAAAATTGAACGAAGAATTACTCTTGCCAACCGCTGTTTCTTCGGGCTAAGAAGGCAATTCAGTAGTAAAGCCCTCACTCGCACTTCTAAGGAGATCTTATATAAGACCCTGATCATCCCAGTCCTGCTCTACGGCGCTGGAGCATGGACCGTCTCAAAAGCGGATGAAGAAATCCTTGGTCGATTTGAGAGGAAATTCTTCGAAAAATCTTCGGTCCCGTTTGCGTTGACGGGCTATGGAGACGAAGATTCAACCAAGAACTATACGAGCTGTACAGCGACATGCCCCTTATTAAAAAAAAAACTCCGCATTGGGCGTTTAAGATGGCTAGGACATGTAGAATGAATGGACACCAATACTCCGGCTCGCAGAGTCTTCGATTCCCAGCCAGACGTCGGACGCAGTAGAGGAAGACCTAGCCTTAAGTGGTGCGCACAAGTAGAAACCGACCTCAACCAACTTGGAGTGCGCAACTGGAGGCAGTTAGCTAAGGACCGGGCTAATTGGAGAGGCATGTTGGTTGAGGCCCAGGTTCATTCCGGACTGTAGTGCCACTTAAGTAAGTAAGGTCGAGTCAGGTGGTTGGCTGAATTTTGCTGTCGTTGCCAATATTGAATGGTTCCGCACAAATGGCGGCAAATTCAAATCTTATAGTCTTTGAAAACTGTCTCAGAAGTTCTATGAAAGTGAAATAAATTTATTGAGTTGAATTTATTGATCCCCCTAGATCTCAAAACTTTCTATTTACATGAACCTTGAAATAACAAATCATTGAGATCCTAGTGCTTTGCATTCCTTAACGAGGTGATAATCCAACTTGTAGCTGATATTGCAAAAGTTTGAAACTAAAAAAGTGAACACACAATCGCGCTGTATACCATAAACAAGCCGTATCACCATAATCCCATGAAGATAATGGTTTCCTTCAGCCACAAAGAGTTTAACCTAACCCACCATAAAATGTATCTATCGGCATTGAAATTTTACCTTGACACTCAAATAAAACAATTTTCCCATAAAATCAGCGTAAAACAATTTAACTCCTCTATACGACTTGAAAACAACTCACTCAAAATCGAAACCACTTAAGAATTTCCATAAACCCTTCCAACCCCTTAAATCCGTTCACCACCATTGATTACAGACCATCCATCCGTTTTACAGAAATATTCCGATTGCAAGAGCCAACTTGATGTAGACCACCAGTTCCACGATTCCAACATGCCTGCTAGAGTCCACCTACGATAAGATCTCTTAATCATGTCGATTTCGACTTCACTTTCTAATTGACAGCCGGAAAAGGGAAACATGCCTAAACCATCTAAACCAGCACCCCTCTGCACACAGATAAAAATACATTCACAGATAAAGATGGCAAGGCAAATAAATCTAATACCACCCCAAGGTAAATGTAACTGTCTTGGAAATGTCCTGGCAAATATTTATTAAATTTTAAACACTTCTTCTGCCTCTTGTTCTTCTTCTTGAACGGTATTTGCTTGTACGGCTTGTCCTTTGGATGGTTCCTCTACTGGTTTTGCTGTCGCGTGTAACTTTCCGCAAAAAAAAAAAAAATAAACGAAAATAGGTAACCAAGTATAAGAAAGGTGTGGCGGTTGGTATCACATCACAAATTAGGGTAGTAAAATACAAGGCACACGAACAATACGAGAATGAAGGAGGGGACAAGAACACCCTCGAAAAGAGCGCCCCCAAGAACAAACACTGAAACACCCGACGAACACGATGACGACTACAACGACGACGACAGGAGACAACACATCGGCAATGATGATGAGCGAATATCATGAGAGAGGGACGACGAGTAAAAATGATACGAAAACAAATAGAAAGTGGGTTAATGTTCACTCTACCGTTATTCGTCCCCCAGGGGGTAGCCAGAGCTAGGAGATAGGAAGGTTAGAAATCCATTCTCATACCCCCACGAATGGTGGTGATGGTAATACGTAGCCGTTTCTCGTGGGGTAAACATTAAGGCCTTTTAGGTTGGTGTAGGCTCGAAAAGAGAGAACGAGAGAAAGAGAGAAGGACAGTGGTAGCTTCAGTCGTGCTACAGTGATGTACGCCTTTGCAATCATAGCGAGTGACGAAATATGTTTCATTTTAAAGCACGTACATCGGAGGGTGACGCGAGTACTATACCCAGCACTTGAATGTAGCTCTAGCAGTGGTTCACTACGAGTTCATTGTGAAGTTGTAATCCTTTGAGGCGACAAATGCTCTCAGCTTTTCAGAGAGAATGGAATATGATGCGCATGACATGTTTAGTTATCTCTTATACTTGCTTAGAGAGGTAAGGCTTAGGAAGAGTCTGCTTTGAGATTGAGTGAAACTTTGCAGATGGTAAGGTAGTTTCAAATGCAGGTAATGTTGTTCTAGGACAATAGGACAAAATAATATTTTGATTAGGGATGTTTTGAAATGGAATGCTTAACCATTTTTGGAACCGAAATTTTTAATGAAAAATTTGTAGGTGTACATTGTTTTTCTTATACGACATTAAGCTTTATGGATTGTGGCACATCTTATTGGCAACTAAAGGGTTGTCCAACGAAAACTCACGATGTTGATTGTAAATAAAATAAAAGTTTTCAATATTTTTAATTTTTATAAACGGAATTAACCATGAAAATTATTTAAAAAAAAAAATATATCGACCAAATGCTCGCCACGGCTTTGGGGGCATACCTCTATCCGATGGTCAATATTTTCAATGACCCTGAGATATAATTGAGGTTCAATGTCGTTTATGTGCCGAAATATCTCATCCATTAGCTCTTGAATCCTTCTTGGCTTATTGACGTAAACCTATTCTTGTAAATATCCCCAAAGAAAAAAGTCCAACGGTGTCAAATCACATGATCGCGTCCAATTAACATCGCTATGACGCACGTGAGACAATTTACTTATTTACTTGAGTGACGCTACAGTCCGGAATGAACCTGCACCTCAGCCAACAGGCCTCTCCAATTAGCCCGGTCGTTAGCTAACTGTCTCCAGTTGCGCTCTTCAAGTTGGTTGAGTTCGGTTTCTACTAGTGCGCGCCACTTAAGACGAGGTCTTCCTCTACTGCGTCCGACGTCCGGCTGGGAATCGAAGAGTCTGCGAGCCAGAGTACTGGTGTCCATTCGTTCTACATATCCGAGCCATCTCAAGCGTCCAATGCGGATTTTTTTGACTGCGAGCTGTACAGCTCGTATAGTACTTGGTTGAATCTTCGTCTCTATAGCACGTCAACGCAAACGCGACTGAAGATTTTTCGAAGAATTTTCCTCTCGTATCGACCAAGGATTTCGTCATTTGAATTGATACGGTCCATGCTTCAGCGCGGTAGAGCAGGACTGGGGTTATCAGAGGATCTCCTTAGTAGTTCGAGTGAGCGCTTTACGACAGAATTGCATTCTAAGACCACAGAAACAGCGGTTGGCAAGAGTAATTCTTCGTTTAATTTCTGACGAGATAGACAAAGTCCCGTACTACCTCAAAGTTATGTCTGTCAATGGTGGCGTTCTGTCCAATGTCGGCTTTGTAACGGGTGATCCAAGTAGAGATACTTTTTTCAATAGCCTTTTTTGACAGATCACGTGTGAGTCGTGTCATGCTGTCATGTTATTTTTGTTTAGTATTGTTTGGCATTTCATAATGGAAAGACTTACGCGTGAACAACGTTTACAAATTGTTCAACTTTATTATGAAAATTCACGTTCTGTGAGGAATGTGTTTCGTGCAATTCGCTCAACTTATGGTCAACATAATCGGCCTACTGAGCGTACTATTCGCAACACCATCACCCATTTTGAGACCCAGCATTCATTATTAGATAATATTCGACCGAATAGACCACGTCCAGCACGCTGTGAAGAAAATATAGCGGCCGTAGCTGAGAGTGTACACGAAGACCGTAGAGAGTCGATTCGGCGACGTTCGCAGCAACTCGGACTGACGTATGGAACGACTTGGCGCATTTTACGTCAAGATCTTAAATTGAAAGCGTACAAAATACAGCTTGTGCAACAACTGAAGCCGCTCGACCTTCCCAAGCGACATCGCTTCGCTATATGGGCTCTTGAAAAGTTCAAAGAAGATCGACGTTTTTGTGGCAAATTTTGTTTAGCGATGAGGCCCATTTCTGGCTCAATGCCGCATTTGGGACGAAGAGCAACTTGAATAGATTGAAGAACTGCCACTTCATCCAGAAAAAACAACGATTTGGTGTGGTTTGTGGGCCGGTGGAATCATCGGTCCATATTTCTTTAAAAATTTTGCCGGTGCGAACGTAACCGTCAATGGCGACCGTTATCGTGCCATGATAACCGACTATTTGATGCCTGAAATTGAAGCTCTTGATCTCGGCGACATTTGGTTTCAGCAAGAAGGCGCTACTTCCCACACATCGCATCAATCAATGGACTTATTGAGAGAACATTTGGGTGAGCACATAATTTCACGTTTTGGCCGGTCTATTGGCCACCAAAATCGTGTGATATCACAACGTTAGACTTTTTCCTGTGGGGATATGTAAAGTCAAAAGCTTATGCCGACAAACCCGCTTCGAATCAGGCCTTGGAGGAAAACATCACGCGTGGCGAATGGCCAGTTACCAGTCGAAATGCTCGAACGAGTGATCGAAAATTGGAATCAACGGATGGACCATCTGCGACGTAGCAACGGCCAACATTTGATAGACATAATCTTCAAAAAATAAATGCCAAAGAATGTTCTTTCAAATGATAATAAACATTTTCTCCATTAAATTTGAATTTCCTGTGTTTTTTTTCTTTAAAAAAGTAGGGAACCTCGAAATGGATCACCCTTTAGCTGATTAGGGCTTCCTCTAGAAGTTCGCCTTCATATTTATTCTGTTAATTGTTCTCACATTCCACCGTTGTCCTTTTTTTTTAGCAATAAATTCGTAACAATAATTTTGTCTGTGAGTGGGTAGTTAACTGAAACCTGGTGGGCTAGTTTAACTCAAATAGATTCCCTAGGACACGGAGTCATCAGGCCAATAAATTTTAAATCATCCTGATCTCTCTCATCCTTCACCAATGTTGAGAACATTTATTTTTATTATTTGGGCGCACGCAAGGATTTATGAATTTCTTTTCATAAACTGTTCTCAGCTGAGGCGAACCAATAATGCTCGTGGAACTCCCTGAGATGATGCTTGCAGATGTTTATTGAGTCTGCTTCTCAACTGTTGTAGATTGCACATATATTGTAAGCGTGGAAGTTCTGGAAGTTCGTTCAATTGTTTGCTTATTCTGTAACAAAAGGAGTTTTGTATTGCATTGCTCGTGTCGTTGTTAGGTGGACAGTGTGCCTGTGAGCTGAAACTTCCTGTTTAGGGTCGTTGAAATCCAATGAGTTTAGGGAATATCTGTAATCTCCTACAAGTCTTCGCTATGCCAAAGCTTGTAGACTTCTGGTTAGCAAATAAAGTAATTTGGCTCAATAGACTAGTCAGTACCCAGGGCCGAGCTTTCTTACAACCAATCATTTGTGCATGTGGACTTCTTGAACGATCTCCTGTTTTATGCCGACTCCGAATGGCTACGGTGAAAGCTTTTCCCAAAAATTGATATTACTCGGATTATTTCTCAGACCTTTGGTTGCTTCGAAATAATTCTGTCATCACGTGGTAAAGCAGTTTACCCAAATCAGAAGACAGAAATAAGAATCTAGTCCGCATGGTCTTAACTTATAGAGCTTCTATTTTTCTGTTTTTTTTTTTTCTGAATACTCACGGTTATAAGTTCTCCAAATCAAATCCAGTTGGATGAAGCTTGAATCTGACGGTTACCGCTAAGAAGTAAAAAATGCACAACTGACGTGTTGTGATGTTAAATGCAACCAACCAACCAACCATACAAAATTTTATGTCATTGGTTCGAAAAAATCACGGAAAGTAAGCATTTAATCAAGACACCTGAGTATGTAGTTTCAACTATGGTTACAACGAAAGTCATCGATGGCTCTTTTGCACGAGAAATTAAATGGCCGTGGTATCCCATGATTGGGCATTGTAGCACGAAGGTAGGTTCTGATTGGCTTTTATATGGCAATGCCCAGTGGTTATTACTCTGACTACACATCAAGTTCTTATTTTTAACCTCCATGTGGTAAACATTAGGTACTGATCTCCTCCAACCAGATTTGACTTGAAAAACGATAAGTGCGAGTGTTACCAACAAAACGAAAAACAGGTCAGATTGGCAAGTAATACATAACTGGCCCTCTGTCCCAGGCGAACAAAGGTGAGCTCCTTCGACATCTTCGGACAACACGTTGTCTAGGAATTTCAATGATTAGTCAGGCCATGATGGCGGATGAACCGAAAGGCCAACGGCACCCATGGAGTAAGTCTCCACTAAATCCAAAATCGTTCCCATCACTTTCTATCTTCCCATCTTTCTATCTATAAAAAAAGAAGTCTTCTGTTTCCAAGATATTAGCGAACACATTGCAACAATCCGCATCATGGCCAAATTAGCCAACATAAGCCTTATATGCACTCACGCCCCGACGGAGGAAAAAGATGATATAGCTAAGGATTGCTTTTATGAGCTCCTTAACAAAACCTCTGAGTGACTACCGAAGTACGATGTTAAAATCGTGCTGGGAGATTTTAACGCAAAGGTAGGAAGAGAAGACATCTTTAGCAGTATTGTCGGAAACCATAGCCTACACGACAACACGTCTGGTAACGGATTTAGGCTAATTGACTTCGCTACGGAACGAAATGCGGTTTCCACACCTCGATATCCATAAGTGGACATGGCGGTCTCCAGATCAACGAACGGTCAATCAAATTGATCACATTGCGATAGACAAAGGCACGCATCCAGTATTTTGGATGTCCGAACAATCCGAGGAGCTAACACCGACTCGGACCACTACCTTGCAGCCAAGGAAAGAATGCGGATATCCACCACGCCACAACAATATAGAGATTTTGTAAACAAATTTAATATCAAAAGACTACAATGGCAAGAGGCCGCCAAGACCTTCGCGCAACGCGTGTCCCTTAACCTCTCGTGCGTAGAAGAACAACGATGCCAACAAGCCTTTAGAGCAGCAGCAACTGATGTGCTAGGTTTCTCGCGCCCACCAGCAAGAAACCCCTGGTTTGGTGAGGAATGCCGACACATGTTCGCATCCAAGAAGGCTAAGCTGCAACTGAAGCCGAGAGCTGTCGTTACGCGCTATAGGCAGAGAAGAAGGGAACAACACCGGCTTTTCAGAAAGAAAAAAAAAAGAGCAAGAAAAGTGCACGATCGAGGATATAGAGAGGTGCCACTCCAGGAGCGATGTTCGCAAGTTTTACCAAAGTGTAAAACGTCAAAGCCAAGCATACAAGGCTCGAACAGAATCCTTTCGAGATGAACAAGGAAATATCGTAGGTGAGACACAGTCGATGCTGAGGATATGGAAGAACCACTTCTGCAGATTGTTAAACGGCGATGAAGAACAACAATTAGCTGTCAGGCAGAACGATCCATTCAATATTGGCAACGACTGCGAAAACTGCCAACCATCTGACCTGAGTGAATTGAGGATAGCAATATCTAATCTGAAGCTAAATAAGGCTGGTGGAAATGACAGACTCCCCGCAGAGCTTTATAAAACCAGCAGAGATGACTTGGTAAATAACATCCACCAACTTATAAGCCAAATCCGGACGAATGAAAGTATGCCTGAAGAATGTAACCTCAGAATCGTTTGCCCGACCTATAAAAATTGAGACCTTCAGAACTCCAACTACAGAGTCATAAGTCTCCTCAACATCACCCACAAGATGCTTACTGCATTACAACCTGATTAGCCCCTGATCAGCCCCTATCAGTGTGGTTTTGGGCCAGAAAAGTCCACAACCAATCGAATTGTCACACTTCGGCAGAACCTGCAAAAAAAAACCCAAGATGTCCAAATCGATACCCACCACCTGTTCATCGATTTCATAGCCGCATACAGCAGCATTTATAGAGACGAACTCTTCAGAGCCATGTCTAGTTTTGGTATACCGCCCAAACTCGTCCGTTTGTGTAGGATGACGATGGAGAATTCTCGCTGCTCCATCAGGGTCGGAAACGACCTCACTGGCACATTCGATACCAAAAAAGAATTTAGGCAAGGCGATGCGCTGTCATGTGACTTCTTCAATCTGATTCTTGAGAATCTACAGAGGAGAGAATCTTGAGAGGATTGTGCAAAACTCGCGAGCCAACACTAGAGGCACAATTTTCCAAAAATCTGTACAACTACTAGCATACGCCGACGAAATTGACATCGTTGGTAGGACCCAACTTGATGTCATAGCCACGTTTGCTAGTATAGATAAGGAAGCGGCAAAAATGGGTTTAGCAGTAAATGAGTGTAAGACTAATTATTTGCTTTTATCATGAAAGGACACACAATATCGACGAATCGGACAGAACGTCACCATTGACAGGTTGTAGTAGGGGACTTTGTCTACCTCGACTGCGTTATTAGCTCTCACAACAACATCTCGTCAGAAATCAAACGAAGAAAAAAGCTGATTCTTCGGACTAAGAGCGATTCAGTAGTAAAGTCCTTACTCGAACTTCTAATTAGATCCTCTATACAAGACCCTGATCATCGCAGTCCTGCTCCACAGCGCTGAAACAAGGACCATATCAAAAGTGGATGAAGAAGTCCTTAGTCGATTCGAAAGGACTAAGAGCGATTCAGTAGTAAAGTCCTTACTCGAACTTCTAATTAGATCCTCTATACAAGACCCTGATCATTCCAGTCCTGCTCCACAGCGCTGAAACAAGGACCATATCAAAAGTGGATGAGGAAGTCCTTAGTCGATTCGAAAGGAAAATTCTTCGAAAAATCTTCGGTCCCGTTTGCGTATAGAAACGAAGATTCAACCAAGAACTATACGAGCTGTACAGCGACATACCCCTGGTCAAAAAACTCCGCATTGGACGTTTAAGATGGCTAGGACATTTAGAACGTCATTCGCAGTAGAGGAAGACCTCGCCTTCAGTGGTGCGCAGTAGTAGAAACCGATCTCAACCAACTTTGAGTGCGGAACTGAAGGCAAGTAGCTAAGGACCGGGCTAATTGGAGAGGCATGCTAGTTGAGGCCCATGCTCATTCCGGACTCTAGCAATTTTTATGGTTGCAGCCACCCAGTACTGTTCGATTGATTTCTCCGAACAACACGTAAATAGTGCCAGTGAAAAACATTTAGTTCATGTGATAGCTGGGTACCTTCTATGTGCCAGTTCATTGCACAATTTAGCAACATTTACCATTTAAATACTCATGATACCATTCCGCCTTCAAAAAGCAAAAATTATTAGCAATTTATTATATGTACCTCCGAACAATGACTTGGATTCCCAAGCATTAGTTCCCCATTACCTATGTAAAGGAGATACATATCTCCCTACAGCAATTTCTTATATAGCTATTATATGTCCTAACAAAGGTAGCAGATTCGAACATCTCTATAAACTAAACCCTGAAACAACTTCTCCCACTCATGTTTACCAAAGGTCAAGGAATCTCGCTTCGCCTACCACACAAAAGGATCACTAAATCAAAGAAACCCCATTAGTGTCCATTATCCCAAGGCAGTGCATAAATAACACTTGTCTCCTGGAGCACCATCCCCGAAGATAATTTCCCCCACTCACTGTGCTCACTTAACTGTCGAATATCCCTCAGTTACACAAACCGCAATATGAAAACAATCTGTTCTCGCCACCACCATCGACACCGTCGCCATACCAGATCATAGAACATCATGCTGGCACCACCACAAAACGCACCCCCTACCGCCCATCCACCTTTTAATTTCATTTTAATCCGAGCAAATTGCTCCGATTCAATGGTGGAATTTATGCAAGTAACAGCATCTACTCTCCGACAAGGACAACAACAAAAGTGCTCCATCTCTAGGATTTTGGCTCCACATCTGCTGATGGTTTATTAAACAAAATCGGCAACACAACTCCTCTCCACCATTCTGATCTGGAAAAAGTCGGACCCCCAAAGATTACACCAACCCCCAACCCCTACACGATTTGGAATTGATTTATTTTTTTTCGGCTGAAATTGTATTTTGAATTTCTTTGTTGTTTGCCTCTTTGGTGTGGAGGAATTCAGAGATCCTTGTAACTCATTAAAGGATTATGATACGGACTTGACTATAGTAAAACACCACGTATCGGTGGAGTGAATATTGGTGGGTGGTGGAGGGGGTGGAGGGATGAGTTCATGTGAAGTTTCTACTTTTGTTGCTGGCGGCTTGATAAACGCGTTATTAAATTTTTAATTAAATCACAAGGATCATTAATTCTTCACTTGATGGGTTTCATTAATTTTACGCTTACGTTGTGTAACATGATTCCCTTACGGAATACGCGAAGAAAAATGTTCGAGAAAATCATCCCGCTAAACTGGGTTAACGGGGATAGAGTTGTGCGCGAATCCATTTCACCCTTCATTCTGACGAATTATTATTAGACAGAAGGATTCAAACGTTGTCGCTGTGTTGGGGGTGTTGGTGGTGGTGGTGGCGGTGATGGTGAGGGTGGCCTGTTGTTAATGGTGGCGGCACACCAGTTATATGAAGAAGTGGGTAGGTGCATGGGAGAGTGCTACAATTGTTGTGCAATTAAAAATCGGTGGTGATACTTTTAGTGTTGGTATCGCGCAAAGGAGGAGATACAGTTCTGCGGGCTTATACGGGTATCAAGGGCGCTTTTGAATCGGCACCAAAATGTGTCAGGGCTAAAGCATTTTAGAATCTACGGAACAGGTGATGTGAATGTGAGAATTGTGTTTTCATCAGGCACTGGGAAATCTGTTGCGGTTATGTATTGTTATGTCGTGGTATGTGTGTGACATGACACGAAATTAGTGGGGTTGTCGCGTTAAGAGGTTTAAATTTAAGGCGCCTTTGTATTGGTGGTTTTTTTTTTCTGTGGTTTCCAGAAGATGTTATATGCAAATGATAATACAATTTTGATGAATTGTATGGGGACATTTTTATTATTCATGAGATGTAGAAGATGGGACGGAAGAGCTTGTAGCATCTGTGATAAGTGTTATATGTTTTTTTTTTTAGTTTTAAACAGCGCAGTTTCCCATTAATGTTACCTTCAGATGTGAGGGAGTTTTGAGACAGTTTGATGGATTCTGATACCTTTGGCTGCTTAACTTAGGCATTTTAAATGATTCGGTTGTATGGTTTGTGTAGCGGAATGTTGTTGTTGCTAAATGGTGCTACAGTCCAGAATGAAACTGGGCCTCAAATAACATGCTAACAACTAACTAACATAAATTTCTTCAGTTCCAGACTTCAAGACGTCTGAGCTCGGTTTCTACTTGTGCGCGAAACGGAAGGCGAGGTATTCCTCTACAGCGACGTCTGGTTTGGAAACGAAGACTCGGCCAGCCGGAGTAATGGTGCCTATTAGCCCTAACTGACCAAGCCATCTTAAACGTCAAATGTGGAGATTTTTTGACAAGGGGTATGTCGAAGTACAGCTCATTAAGCTGTCTCCGCAGTCCGTCAACGCAAATTGAACCGAATATCATTCAGTGACGTTCTGACCAATTCATCGGTTGTTGTGTGTCCCTTCGCATTGACAGCATACACTTGGTCTTCTCCTAATTTGCTGCGAACATCATTCATGACGGGCTCAGTGGCGCGATGGTTAGTGAGATGAACTGCCGTGTAGAAGGTCTGGGTTCGATTCCCAGCCGTAGCAACACCTAAATGATTTTTCACTGGCCCTCCTCTCGTGATGATCTGACAAATCATCCGAGTAGTATAAATTGTCATGGGAAGCGTACCTCAACTTAGCCGTTCGGATTCGGCACAAAACAGGAGGTCCCTCCATCGTGCTAAGAAGTACACACGCACACATGAATGGGTGTGAGAAAATAAGCTAGGCCCTGGGTACTAACCAGCCTGTTACGCCGTAAATTTTTTTTTTTATCATTCCTGGAGTGTCCCCTCTCTATGTCTTCAGTTGCGTCCTTCTCCTGTTCTTTTTTCTTCCTTCTGAAAAGCCGGTGTTCCATCGTTCTTCTTTGGCAGCTCTGGTATACGCCTGCAGCTTTGCCGTGTAGGCCTCTTTCTTGGCCGCGAGCATCTGTCGGCATTGTTCATAAAACCACGGGTTCTTGATGTTGGCCTCGCTTGCGTTGACGGGGTAGGGAGATGAAGATTCAACTATACCAGCTGTACAGTGACATGCCCCTGGTCAAAAAAAAACTCCGCATTGGACGCTAGGACATGTAAAACGAATGGACACCAATACTCTGGCTCGCAAGGTCTTCGATTACCAGCCGGACGTAGGACGCAGTAAAGGAAGACCTCGGCTTAAGTGGCGCGCAAAGGTAGAAAACCGACCTCAACCAACTTGGAGTGGGCAACTGGAGGCAGTTGGCTAAGCACCGGACTAAGTGGAGAGGCATTTTGGTTGAGGCTCAGGTTCTTGACGGACTGTAGCTTAAGTAAGTAAGTAAGTTCTGATATTGGACGCGAGAAACATCAATTGCGGCTGATCTAATGGCTTGTTGACATCGCTCCCATTGTTATTCGACATTAAAAGGTGTTAATCGAAAGGTTAAGGGATTCTACATCAATTTTTTTCATTTGTTGTGGCCTGGTGAATATCTGCATTCTTACATAAGCGCACTCTTACCTGGATGCAACCAGTTAGTGGACTTAGTCGATGTTAGTCCCTCGGAATTTGTCGAATATCCAAAATGCTAGATGCGTGCCTCTTGGTCAGGAGCTGATCTGCAAACCGCCATGTGCTCTTATGGATATCGAGGTGAGGAAACCGTGTGCTGGCAATAGTGACATTTCGTCTCGTAACCAAGTCAATGGGCCTTAGTCTGTTGCCAGACGTGTAGTCGGGTAGGCTGTGTTTTCCACAAATACTGCTAAGGATCCCATGGAAATGGGTACCCTAACGGGCACGTCCTTGGGTGGTGGATAGAGGAAGGAATAGTTAATCTAAGTTTCCTGTCATTCAGCACTAAGGCAATCTGCGGCGAATGGTTTTATAGCGGGTGATCTGTGAAAGCCCATTGTAAACCAACCAAAACCAGCTTCATCAAGGCCCTTGTCCATACGTTAGTGATTGCTAAATTTGCTATGAGAATACAGTTTTGTGAGAGAGTATGCCGGACAGGGTCCGTCAATCATGACTAAGCAATTATAGTCATGAAGTTGGAAAAGTTGCTTGGAGCTGCTGCTAATCACTAACCTCGGTTAGTAGTGATGCTGAGTATTTTAGAGAACATGGGCCTGGTTTTAAGGGACTTATAACGGTGGGGAGCTTGATCTGAGACAGTATTATGATACCGCAGGAATCAGCAGCCAATAAGTCATGTAGTCCTCGGACTGCATTGCTTAGCCTGATAAATATGTTGTCCCCCTTTGAGGGAGTATTTTCGTGGATATGATTACCCGACTTCGAGGTTGTGATGGATTTCGGAATGGAAGATGTGTTAGATGGACCTCGCTTCTTAGAAACACTAAATTTCGTACCTCACCCAAGATTTTCATACTTGCAGGAGTGTAATATATGTTGGATTATGGTGCTATGGATCTCATATTGTGGGTAGGCCCAAAGTAAAACAAGAACCGTTACGATAACAAAGCTTACAATAATTTACATTGCTTTACAATAGGACTGCTTATGATGTCTTCTCTTCCTACCTTTGCGTTAAAATCTCCCAGCACGAATAAGCATTTTACTTCGGTAGTCGCACAAAAATTTGGTTTGAAAAATTGTCGCAACCAAGAACGGGACATACAAGGATAAGCTGCACGTGAAGACAAGAGCCGCGATTGAGTTCCTTAGGAAAAGAGAAAGGAAAGAACGCCGGCTTTTCAGAAATAAGAAAAAAGAGCGAGCAAGGCACGCGATCGATGGGGAGAGGTGTGTGCCACTACAGGAACGGTGTTCGTAAATTATACCAAAGTCCATTACGTCAAAGCAAAGGATATACAAGGCTCGAACAGACTCAAGTCGAGATGAGCAAGGAAATATCGTAGCAGTCGATGCTGGGAATATGGAAGAACAACTTTTGCATCGGAACAATATGCAGATGTCAGGTAGAACGAACCGTTCAACACTGGCGACGGCAGCGAAAAGTGCCATTCATCCGACCTAAGTAAAGAGAGGATAGTAACGTTCCAACTTAAGCTTAATAAGGCTGATGGATATGACTTTCTAAGGCCGGCAGAGATGACTTGCTACATAACTTTCACCAACTCATAATCCAAATCCAGTCGGATGAAAGTATGTCTGAAGAATGGAACCTCACCATCGTTTTCCTGATCCGCAGAAATACAGACCCTTTAAACTGCGACAACTACAGAGGCATAAGTCTCCTGAGGATCGCCTACAAAATCCTATCTGCCGTAATATGTGAACGCCTGAAACCGTTTACCAACAATCTGATCGGCCCTCATCAGTCTGGTTTTAGGCCAGCAAAGTCCAATTTTCACACTTCGGCAGAAACCAAGAAGTCCAAATCGATAGCCACCACCTATTCATCGATTTCAAAGCCGCGTATGACAGCATTCATAGAGACGAAGTGTACAGAGCCATGTCTAGTTTTGGTATACCGTCCAAACTCGTCCGGTTGTGTAGGATAACGATGGAGAATTCTCGCTGCTTCATCAAGGTCGGAAACGACCTCACCGAGACATTCGACACCTAATTAGGAAAGGAAAGGCGATGCTCTGTCATGTGACTTTATAAGATTCTTGAGTGGATTGTGCAAAACGCCTGAGCCCTCACAAAGAGAGACAATAACTACTTCGGCGATATTGACATCATTGGGAGTGCTCAACGTTATGCCATAGACACGTTTGCTGGTACTGAGAAGGGAGTCGCAACATCATTAGTTTCTCAGTAAGTTAGGGTAGGACTAAGTATAAGCTGCTAACACCAAGGGACACACAACATCGACAAATTGGACAGAACGTCACTTTTTACAGATATAAATTTGAGTTATTACGGGACTTTGTCTAATTCGACTCCGCTATTAACTCTGGCAACAACATATAGTAAAGCCCTCCCTAGAACTACTAGGGAGATCCTATATATGACTCTGATCATCCCAGTCCTGCTCTACGGTGCTGAATCGTGGACCGTATCAAAAGCGGATGAAGAAATCCTTCGACGGGCTATGGAGACAAAGATTCAACCAAGAACTATACGAGCTGTACAGCGACATGTCCCAAGTCAAAAAAAAATCCGCATTGGATGGCTAGGATATGTAGCACGAATGGATACCAAAACTCCGCCAAGTTAGGTTGTAGATAGTAGCTGCTCGCTAAGCGCGTGCACACTTAAACCATAAAGGTCCGTTGCGAAACCACTTATATCCGTCGATTTCCCTACATTCTTTCGCTTAATTGAACCATTCAGCGGTAACTATGTAGTGTGGGACGTTTCTGATATTGATACTAGCCAGCTCACCAAGATTATCGAAAAAGTACTCTCCCAGATGAGCTTCCTATGTTCTGAGATACCTGGACTAGATCATAGAAGGTGAGTAATACCTTCTCCTCTTCCTCGTCTAAACAGCTTCTACAGAAGTCATTGCTGAAGAGGGCTAGTCTTTTTGCGAGAAGGCCTATAGGACAGTGTCCTGTGAAGACACCGATTATGGTGCTGATGCTTGATGGAGCGCTCGGATATTTGGCACGTTTTGCCGTTTATACATCTGCGGTTTACTTTCTTGATTGCATCCTGTTGGATCTATAATTTACATGTAGCATGGGGCATACCTAACATATCTACCGGCGGTAGAATTTCAAGGGTAGTGCCCTGTCTGCAACATAATCTGCTGGTATGTCTCTGTTGCCCGGCGCCTAAAAGAGGGAAATGGTCAAATGCTACGCCGTCTCGTTTAGAGACAGCCGGCATTCGTGGGCAGATTTCGAATTGAACGAAGTGACTTCTAGGGATAAGATTGCTGTTGCTGAAGTTGGTAATATACTTCGTGGATATTACATTCCTTTGCAGCCAAGACAAGGCTTTTTTGATTGATTTCCACTTAGAAAACGCAACAATGATCTGGAAGGTAAAAGGATTTGCTTAGGTTAAGCATCTTGCAAAAAACACCTCCATCCACTTCAGATTCTGTTTTAGACCCATCGGTGTAGATGTGAATCGAGATATTGTTTCCAATTGAATCCGAATACCACTCAAGTAGACTGGGAATGGTTGTGCTGAAATTATGCTCAAAACTGAGTTGGGTAGTGGTGTGGTCGGTGTTTTCTGTAGGGCTAAGGCGATTCAGAATTTTTGTGTTTTCACCCTGATTGAGTGTCCATTGTGACGAGTCTCGCAGTCTCATATCCGACCAAGCTGCGGTCTGTTTGCGGTCTGTTTGCGGTATATATCGAGGGGCAGTAGATGTAGGATAGCACCAAGGGCTGCGGAGGCAGTAGTTCTAAGAGCTCCACTAAAACATATGCAAGGCTGATCTTTGAGCTTTACCTAGTAGGTTGCGATTGCAGGCTGTTTCTTTAGCCATCCACCAGACTAAGACACCATACAGGAGTATGTGTCTGATGATAGACACGTAAAGCCAAAAGGAGGTACGTGGTTGCATACCCCATATCTTCGCGATTGCATTGTAACAAGAGTATAAGGCTACGGTGGCTTTTTTAACGCGTTCTTGGATGTTGGCTTTCCAGTTCAGTTTCTTATCCAAAACAAGACCCAGGTAAGTGAGTAAGTTTGTAGAGATATTGAGCTTATAGTGCGCCTTGGATGTCTTAGATGGCTAGGAGATGCAGAATGAAAGAACACCAATACACTGAGAAATAGGATCTAGACTACGCACTCAGTTTAAGATGACATAGGCTTGAGTCATGACGGGATCAGTGGTGTGCTGGCTAATGCGATGAATTGCCGCGCAGAAGGTCTGGGTTCGATTCCCATCGGTAGCAACATTTACATTATTTTGCACTGGTCCTCCTCTCGTGATGATCTGACAAATCATCCGAGTAGTATCAGTTCAACCAAAAACTATACGAGCTGCACAGCGACATGCCTAGGACATGTAGAACGAATGGACGATTATACTCCGGCTCGCAGAGTCTTCGATTCCCAGCCAGACGTCGGACATAGTAGTGGACTACCTCGTGTAGACGTTAAATAAGGCCGAACGAAAAACGCCGAATTCCATAATTCGGCGTTTTTTTTGCCTCGCAGAAGGTCTGGGTTCGATTCCCAGCCGATCCCAGATGATCTGACAAATTACCGAGTAGTATCAATTGTCAAGAAAAGCTTATCTCATCTTAGCTATTCAGATTCGGCATTAAACAGGAGGTACCGCCATCGTGCGAGAAGTACACATTTACACATGCATGGTCACGATAAAGATAGGCCCTGGATATTAACGAGCCTGTTGCGCCAAAAATTTGTATTTATTGTACGCTTGAGTCGTTCCCCTAAGTAGAAACCGAACTCAATCTTCTTGAAATGCGCAACTGGAGGCAATTTAAAAATTATAAACAGACCCAAGTCTTCCATGGACCATGAAGCACCACATAAAAAAACACCACCAGCAAGGCTTGCGAAATTACAAGTTCATCAGCATCTTCCCAAAAGACTTTTGTTTCGACTCCCAACTCACTAATCCCTCACAGGCACAGATGAATGATTAATAAAAGGCCATAAGGGAGTGTCTCACTAAAATGAAGCTCTCTCCATCCAACTGTAACATCCATCAACCCAACCCGTCCATTTCATTTCCTGAATCTGCAAGAACTATGCATCTTCAAAAATGCATACAGATCTACCGTTCCTATATTTGGGCACTTCAACACTTTTTTTTTGGAAACTGCTTCCTCATCTGTATGCAGGAAATCTTTAAAAGGGAACTCGTTCGTTTTCATTTTTTCTCGCCCACTGAGCAAGGATAACAATCATCATAGCAATCGTCCTGGCGATGAATGAACAAGCAAACGAAAAAAAAAAAACAGCAAAAAAATGTTTCTACACATATCCTTCAGCACGACTGAGTCCATGGCGGATTAAAAGTCAAGTCTACCATAGAACTCTCCGGGAGTTTTGTGTGTGTTCTCGTTTTCCTTAATTCAGTCATTGTTTCCATGGATGGTGTTTACTTTAGTTGTGAGTCCTGCAGCAGTGGGTAACGCAAGCTACTTTTATCTAGCTCTTTGGGATCGCTGGGGGAGCTAGAGATCCTACCTCTTGCCAAAACAATGGAAACCATGTCAATCTTCTGTGTGTTGTTTCTTTGTGCCTTTCTAAAACAACAACAACAACGAAATCACAGACACGAAGTCAGTCATTGTGAAATGTGTGCTAGGGAATTTTTCATGAGTTTAAGATGATTCGACGGAAAAAAAATTTCGACAGGAAATTCACTCATTCATGTGACATAAGAACATCTAGCACACAATAAAAGGCCTCAGGTGGAGTGGTGAATGAGCTGCAATTCAATAAACCTGCCGGCAAAAGACTATTGACAACGACAACAATTGGTCTTGAGCCATCCTGTGGCCAGACTTTCACGTGGGAAAAGAAATGTTGTCCCATCTGTTTTTTCTTTTTTTAAAGCAAACGTTCCTTCCTAACCACGTACCTAACTCGAAGATAAATTCTAAGCTGAGAAAAAAATGCGAACAAAGTAATCGAAAAAGGATAATAAAATTCAATAGGTAATACAATTTACAATTTCCAATAAGCGGAGAGCTCAGGACCTTCTCGCCCTGGGGTAAGAAACTCTCCTAGGGCACGAAATATTCATCTTTTTCGCGTTCCTAGGGTGTGTGTCTTTTTTGTTTGCCAAATGTGGAACCGATGTTAAGCTCCTTTTGAACATGACCCAGGTCCTTTCAGTGTTTCACTTACCACGAAAAAAAAAATACTCTACTCTCACCAGCTTTGATTTTGTTGTCCGTGCGGCAGGAAGCAAAACAAACCACTGGCAAGATGGCATGGGTGGGCATAGGTGGTGGATGAACCTCGCTACCACCCCCGATATGTAATGCTAAACACGTCCGAACAATAGTGTCAGAGAGAAACGGGAAGTATATGTACACATCGCATAAGGACGTGTAAATACCCTGGCACAACAGGCCATTCTTGTGCTGCCACCGCTGCTGCTGCTGCTACTGCTGGTACTCTTCCGCCTTCTGCATACATATTAGCAACGAAGACGAAGCAGCATAGTGTCCCGCCGCCGAAAGGGTGCTGGCAAAAAAGTCAACAATAATAAAACACGACTACAGCAAGGACTCGGGCAAGAACTCTGTGCAGGATGTGGACGGCGACGTGGGGGCAAATGTAGGAACAAGTAAGTAGCTGGTATGTAATGTCGGTTCTCGTTACCTTTTTCTATTGGCCATCGTTTGCATATTGCCGATACCTAAATAAGCATTTTGTGTGAAGAGATCCTTCTACCAGGAGAGGCAATTTCTCATACCCCGACCTCTCTGAATACAATGGCAGTCGAAAGTAGCGGGTGGTGGATATCCTGGATGGTGGGTGTATATTGGATATTTGTATCGTGTGCAGCATGTGACCTTAGTGTAGTACACCATTCCGCAACAGGAGCAGGAGCAGCAGCAGCATCAGTGGCAGCAGTTGTTGATGGTGTGGTTGAATGGCCAATGATGTTGCTGCCAAATGCAATGCAAATGTGCTGCACACATCGATGTCACAATGACCGAGAGTGTACAACAAGGCCATGTCAATGATGCTGCATAGCCCCATTGGGGGATAAAGTGGGTATTGTGTGGCTGGAAAGAAATGTGACACTTTGATGAGTTGGATTTGGGTATTTTGTGGTTGGCCGTTGGTGTTTAACAATTGAAAGGACCTTTTAAGGAGGAGGTTGAGATTGGATTTGGGGTCACTTAAATAATGTGCAGAATGGTTAGGTGTGTGATATTGGAAATGAAAGGAGGGGTTTTTTTAAGAAAATGCAAAGCTGACAGTTTTTGGTGGTATCTTCAGAAGTGGAACCCATATCATGTCCGGAATATCTTGATTAATTTTTTATTATAGATCGCTTTTGATTCCATTTAGATTTTTTTTAATTTATAGCTGTCTATCCAAAAATGCATTTCAAATTTAAGTCAGGCTCCTTGAATAGAGATGGTGGCGGATGAAACGAAAGGCCAACGGCAGCGCTCAGTTCCGTAGTAAATACTGATGGCCCCTTCCAAGGGGTATCTAAAAAATTGGAACTGGCCCTCCAGGTTGGGGGTTGTGCTTTGGGTTAACTAACCAATCATGGAAAAATCTAACGGTTACGAAGCAACCAAAAGCCTTGGAAAGGACTGATTTCATTGTTGACGACACGGCTAAACGAAAAAAGGACAACGACGTTCGTATCTGCACCTGGAATGTGAGAATTGAACAGGAACACTGCTACAAAGCAGACATTACTGCCATCCAGGAAAAACGTTGGGATAGGCCGGGCAAAAAGAGGATGAAAAACTGTTACAGCTACTACGGACCTTGTCATAGTGAGCAGAAACAGCGACTATTCGATTGCGGATTTGTTATGAGTGCCAGACTTAAGCAGGAAGTCTTATATTTCCAAGACATAAGCGAACGAATTGTAACAATCCGCATCAAGGCCAAAATCGCCAACATTAGCCTTATATGCGGTCACGCCCCAACGAAGGAAAATGATGATATAGCTAAGGATTGCTTCTAAGAGCTCCTTGATAAAACCTATGAGCGACTACCGAATTACGATGTTAAAGTCGTGCTGGGAGATTTTTACGCAAAGGTAGGAAGACAAGACATCGGTAGCAGCATTGTCAGGAAACATAGCCTACACGTCTGGGAACGGACTAAGGCTATATTAACGGAACGAAATGCCACTATAGTCAGCACACGGTTTCATCACCTTGATATCCATAAGGGGACATGGCGGTCTCCAGATCAACGAACTTACTTACTAACGTAAGTGGCGCTACAGTCCGGAATGAACCTGGGCCTTAATCAACATGCCTCTCCAATTATCCCAATCCTTAGCTAACTTCCTCCAGTTGCGCACTTCAAGTTGGTTTAGGTCGGCTTCAACTTGGGCGCGCCACTTAAGGCGAGCTCTTCCTCTCCTGCGTCGGACGTATGGCTGGGAATCAAAGGCTCTGCGAGCCGGAGTATTGGTTTCCATTCGTTCTACATGTCCTATCCATCTTAAACGCCCAATGCGGAGTTTTTTGACCAGGGCGTCTGCTGTTCAGCTCGTATAGTTCTTGGTTGAATCTTCGTCTCCATAGCCCGTCAACGTAAACGCGTCGGAAGATTTTTCAAAGAATTTTCCCCCCAAATCGACCAAGGATTTCTTTATCCGCTTTTGAGACGGTGCATGCTTCAGTAAGTAATTCTTCGTATAATTTCTGACGAGATGTTGTTGTCAAACTTAATAGCGGAGCCGAGATAGACAGAGTCCCGTACTACCTCAAAGTTATATCTGTCAATGGTGGCGTTCTATCCAATACGTCGATGTTGTGTGTCCTTTCGTGTTGACAGCATATACTTCGTCTTGCCCTCATTTACTGCTAAATCCATTTTTGCCGTTTCCTTCTCTGTACTAGAAAACGTGGCTATGACATCACATTGGGTCCGACCAATGAAGTCAATGTCGTCGGCGCACGCTAGCAGTTGTACCTATTTAAGGAAAATTGTGTCTCTGGTGTTGGGCTCGTGAGTTTTGCACAGTCCTCTCTAGAATCAAAGTGAACGCCTTGCCTAAATCCTTTTTTGGTATCGAATGTATCGGTGAGGCCGTTTCCGATCCTGATGGAGCAGCGAGAATTCTCCACCGTCATCCTTCACAAACGGACGAATCTGGGCGGTATACCAAAACTAGACATGGCTCTGTATATTTCGTCTCTATAAATGCTTTCGGTTGCGGCTTTGAAATCGATGAATGGGTGGTGGGTATCGATTTGGAGATCAGATCAACGAACGGTCAACCAAATTGATCACATTGCGATAGACAATTCGGTAGCATCCAATATTTTGGATGTCCAAACTTTCCTGGAAGCTAACAACCTAGTGGTCCGAGCTTGTTGCAGCCAAGGTAAGAATCCGGATATCCACCACGCCACAACAAACCTGAAATACTGTGAATAAATTTAATGTCGAAGACTGCAATCGCAAGAGACCGCTATAACCTTCGCGCAACGCGTGTCCCTTATTCTCTCGATACCCCCAGCATCGAATGTCGAAGATCAATGGCAACGATGCCTACAGGCCATTTGATCAGCTGATGTACTAAGTTTCTTACGCCCACCAGCAAGAAACATCCCTGGTATGATGAGGAATGGCGACAGATGCTCGCAAAGAACGAGGAGTAAAAATAAGCAGCAGGTGAAGACGAGAATTGATATTGAGCTCTATAGGCAGAGAAGAAGGGAAGAACACCAGTTTTTTCGAAAGAAGTAAAATGTGCAAGAAAAGCGCATGATCGAGGATAGAGAGAGGTGCCACTCCAGGAACAATGTTCGCAAGTTTCATCAAAGTGTAGGACGTCAAAACCAAGAAATCATGTCGTGATGAACAAGGAAATATCGTATTTGAGACTCAGTCGATGCTGAGGATATAGAAGAACAACTCCTGCAGACTTTTAACATACATTTACTCAAGATGTAGTTTATGTTTCAAAACCAGAACTTACAGTTTGGAAAGAAGTGATTTTTATTTATATTAAGTCTTGCTTACATTTTGAGAACCCAATTTAAGCCGTGGTACCCATTCCCACTCAAAATTCACTCATATGTGGGTGGCCGCGCTGTAGTGGTAATATGTTCGCCTTTGGCGTGGAAGGCTGCGGGTTCAATCCCAGCCAAAATCCATAACTTTTATTCAAAAGAAATAAAAATGGTCGGTTGTTACACCTAATAGTATGCAACATCTTGAAATTTCTTCGAATTTAACGAACATGAGAAACAGTGACTCCCCGAAGTTAGTTCGGACACCACCCATGGAGTAAGTCTCCACTACATCCAAAATCTTTCCTATCACTCTCTTTCTTCCTTCTCTAACGCTCGTACTGTGGTAGAGCATTCAAAGAGTGTTCATAACTCCTTGAGTGCGTGCAAATTATAAAAAAAAGGCCCTTAAGCGAGAAGTTGGCTGGTCAAATGGACCCCAATGTGAAATGAAACCACTTGGGCTTTCGCCTAGCTGACGCCTACCAACTTCGACTGTCTGAGTTGGTTATCCTTTCCCGTACATAGGTTTCAAAACCTGTGCAAAGTTTTTGGCGGCAGCAGATAAGGCGGAAACGAAAGAGCTTCCAAGATGGAGTCATCAGTGTCGTCTACAGTCTCAGTTAGGATGGACAAATTGAAAAACATAAATGACCTGCTTCGACATATTCGGCTAACAGATCCATTAGGAATCTCAAGAGTTTGATTCGAAAGGCTAACGGCCAGTGCTCAATAGGGTGGTGGATACTGATTGTCCCATGTGCTAGGGAAATTGGGTATGGCCATCCACGTTGGATGTGCGCTTTGGGTTAGTTACCATCCTTAGAAAAAAGTACTCTACGAAGCAACCAATAGATTCGGAAAGGACTGATTTTATTGTTAAAGATCCTGCTTAACGGAAAAAGTATAACGACATTTGTATCTACACCTGGAATGTGAGAACATTAAACAGGGGAGCTGTGCCTGTGGTGTTGGCTCGGCTGTTTCGCACAATCCTCTTGAGAATCGGATTATCATATGACAGAGCATAGCCTTGCCCGAATCCTTTTTGGTATCGAATTTATGGGTGGGGCCGCTGCCGACCCTGATGGAGCAAAGAGAATTCTCTATCGTCATCCTACACAAACGGTCGAGTTTAGGCGGTACACCAAAACTGGACATGGCTCTGTAAAGTTCGTTTTTATAAATGCTCTCGCATGTGACTTCGAAATCGCTGAGTAGTTCTTGGACATCCTTATCGACTTCCTGGATTTTTTCAATACGTAATGATTTGTAAAGACTTTTCTGGGCTAAAACCTCATATAAGTGCAGATAACAGGTTGTTGGTAAACGGTCAAAGGCTTTCACAGTCTACATAGAGTTATGCCTCTATTGGTGGCGCAGTTCAGGGCACCTTTTCGTTTATAATTAATTAAATGATGCTGACCAATTTTTTCTAATGAGGTGCTGTATGCTCTTAAACATTTCCGCTCCAACCATTATATATAAGCCAACAAGAAGGCCGTCATTTCCGGCAACATAGTTGAGGTTAGGTTCATTTATTGCTGCCCCTTACTATTTCGGTGAATTAAGCTTAAGTGGTGGTCTTTCTTGTCGTCTTGATCCTTTTTTTTACTTTTTGTACCACAGCTCAAAGAGTTAGTGATTCTTCTCCATTCGCTTGACTCAACCCAAAAATTCGACGAATAATAATTTTTCCCACAAAAGTGCCAAATACTTGCTCCTCTTGACTGCTTATTTTCCACCACATTTCGCCGCAAACTAGGACCTGTAAGATTAAAGTCCGGTAGAGCGAATATTCGGATTCCCAAATTAGGAGTTTTTATCTCATTTGTAATCCTTAACTGAAACAGCATTGGTTTCTTAGGGCCAGTGTGGTGTTCCCAATTAACAACTTAGCTTCGATAAAGCTATTTCCCTCCCCGCAATATTATCTGTATGAAGTCTTATGGAAAAACATTTGGCGCACTTGTAGAAAGCTATTTAATTCAATAAGACTTCTTTAAAAAAAGCCTTTCGGAAAAAAAAACGTTTTTTTGCTGTAAAATGATTTATAGAAGCAAATTATAGGCTTCGCAAATAGTCTTCCCGAAAATATTTGCAAAATTGATCAAACTTCCGCTCACAAGTACTATATAAGGCCTACAGAGATAATTGCTTGTGCAAATTGAATTTTATTACCTTATCGAGGAATAATTGTTAGTTGTGTTGATGTTAACTTCGAAGTTGATGAACTCTTTAACTACATCAAAGTTGTTGCTTACCAGAGTGACATTTTGTCAAAAGTTCTGGGTTGACAGTTCTTTGTTTGTTAACAGCATACGTTTCATCTTCCTAACTAACAATTTCCTAGCTATTTCCCCTATAGCTGCATAAAGTCTTATGGAAACACGCTTGGCGTACTCCACACCGCTCTATAAGGTTTGCTTATCAAAGCATTACCGAAACTCATAAACATAGAAAAAAAAATCCAATTGGTGTATTTATTTAAAAAAAAAATTGCTGTACAAACTTGAAGGACCAAGAAACGTGCTGTCTACGTGGTCAGCACACCTATACCATTTTTGGTCCTTGTTATCTGTGAGAAAACCGTTCTGCGCTTTTAATGAAACGTATAAGACTTTTTCCTTCCGATTGACAAAAATGGATGAGATTCGGAACGTAGTAAGCTCCAAGGTGGAGCTCCGTTTTGTTTGATAGGGTTCATGCAGGTGGCCATGGCTCAGAGGAATGCGTAGTTGACTGCTAAGCCAAGCGCTGCGGGTTCAAGCCCCAGCTTCGGCAGCATTTGTTTCCTACGAAAATTGCCAGCTTATCTGAGTGCGATAACATGAGACAATATAAATCGATGTCTCCTCCTCTGTGCCACGTAGGTTTATGTTATATGTCTTTCCTTCTATGTATCTATCCGTCTCTCTCTGTTGTATAAGTGTCTTGATCTGTCCCAGCCGATGGCCTCAGTCGCCAGTGCTGTTATATATCTGTAGTTCGTTGCATTCATGTGCGAAGTACTGTGATGTCAATATCTATAATATATAAGGAAATGAAGCATTGCTTCTTCTTCCTCTTCGTCCATAAAGCTTCTACAGATGACGTTTGAGTGAAGGCCTTGGCTTTCTGCGTGAATGCCTAATGACACCTATGTTGACACTAATGTAGGATCTAGCGAGCAAAATCAGTCGCTTGGATCTTCTTAAATTCAGCTTCGGCCAAATTTGTTTGTTTATTCGACACATCGATCGTGCCAAGACCCTATCTGAGATTTGATTTGTTTTTGCATGTAGCGATAGGAATGCCTAGAGCACATGGGACTAAATTACCAGTTGTTACCAACTCAGAACTGGTAATTTAGTCCCATGTTTGGCGAGTTCGTCACTGGATTGTCACTATGCCCATGCACCCAGCATAGGTTAAACTCAAATTGCTTTGAAAGTCTCTTGGAGAGACGAGCGGATATATAGAGTTGTCTTTGAATTTTTTGAGACTGATTCCAGGGCTACAATGCTAAGCCGCAGGTGCCAATGAGTGCTTCTATTCAGCTCTATTAGCAAAAAAGAAGGGAAGAACACCGACTTTTCAGAAAGAAGAAACAAGAGTAAGGTGCCACTCCAGGAACGATTTTCGCAAGTCTTACCAAAGTGTAAAACGTCAAATCCAAGGATGCAAATCTCGAACAGAATCCTGTCGAGATAAACAAGGAAATATCGTAGTTGAGACACAGTCGATGCTGAGGATATGGAAGAACCACTTCTGCAGACTGTTAAATGGCGATGATGAACAACATTCCGCTGTCAGGCAGCATGAACCATTGAATATTGACAACGAAAGGGAAAAACTAACAACTCCCCTACCTGAATGAACTGAGGATAGTAATATCGAAGCACAAGCTTAATAAGGCTGCCAGAAATGACGGCCTTCCTGCAAAGATATATAAAGCCGGTTGAGATGACTTGGTAAGTAACGTCCACCAACTCATAAGCCAAATCATGATGGATGAAAGTATGCCTGAAGAATGGAACTTCAGCATCCTCCAAACTGCACCAACTACGGTGGAATAAGTCTCATCAACATCGCCTAAAAGATGATATCTGCCGTAATATGTGAAGGCCTGAAACAGTTTACCAACAACCTGATCGGCTTTTATAAGTGTGGTCTTAGGGAAAATCCACAACCAACCAAAACTTCATCAAAATCTTCAAACCATATAATTCATCTGGACTAGATGTCATCATACCTGCGGAGCTCCAATAACCTTAACATCCTCCTACCATGGCTACTAACCATCATGACAAGTTGTCTGCTGTTAGTGCATGTCCAAAGGTTTTGAAGCAAGAAAACAATAATTTTATCCCCAAACCAGGAATTAAACGCTCGCATATAAATCCAATGGATCCCAATCCGATCAATTTATCGTCTACAAGATGATATCTGCCGTCCAATGGATCCCAATCGGATCAATTTATCCTCTTTCCCTTTAAAAACGTTGAAGAGATTAATTGATCTACCCCTGCGTACTATATTTGAATCGGCTGCGATCTTCAACTCTCTTCTGCATCTTCAGCGACAGCTAAGCGGCAATAAAATTCTTGGGATCCATCTCATTAGCATCGAAATCAGCCCTCGAATGACGACTATCTCTTATGTAAACAGATGGCAGAGCATTTCGCCATTCAAATCTTTTGGGTACAGGGTCACAAAAATTTTAAGGCGGATGAGCTTGACAGACAGGGCATTATCCTTGCTATTCTACAATCAGTAAGAATGTCATGCAATCCCACTCAGTACATGTGAATCGTCAATTAGACTGGATGGAACAAAGTGTCTAATACCTGACCAATTTGGCAAAACTTAACCAGTAAGACTCTCTCTCCTTGATAATGCCTGAACAGATCAAACATCAGTGCTGTATTCAGTGTACGTTAAGGACACTGCCCTGACACTGTAGGCTTAGACGAAAAAGGACTAGGCCTCTAAAGCAGACGACAAGGCCTCTGTAGAAATAATTTCATAGAATCTTTTGAGCTTTTTAAATGACACATATCCAGTAAGTTCAGACAGTCCATTGGTTCAAAACCTGAGAGTAACAAAATAACGTTTTTCTTACAGCCTCTTCCATCATGACGATCGTCTTAGAGTATTAAACTATCGTGAGAAGCTTCTCAAATATTCCATTCAAAATCGACGTTAAACAGGAGGTTCCAACAACCAATAAACAGTTCATGTCATAGGCGGCGTATGGCAATAGCCAATCTTTTTCATTTCTATACGTGATCTTCATCCAAGGTCATGTGCTAAGCACCTGACAGCCAATCCTATGGGCCTAGGGGAGGAATCATTAAATTGGCGCCCGAGCAGGGACTCTCTTGTACATGTTTTTTCTTACTGGTGACTCCTTTGTAGTCCCTGGAACATGATTTAAAACCCTGTATAGGTTGTTAATGCAAGATATTTCATTTCATTGAAACCAATTTAGCAACGACACCATTTTACAGGAAAATAAAGCATTTTCGAGCTTATTGACTAGAAATCTACAAGACCTTCTTCCACCTTGAATGATTGCAGTGTAGCCCCTTAACTCATCTCATAAGTTTTTATGACAATCGAAACTGTTTTTTATAACTTACTTACTTTTCATTCGGAATGAACCTGGTCCTTAACCAACATGCCTCTCCAATTAGCCCGGTCCTAGTGCCTCTAGTTGCACACTCCAAGTTGGTTGATGTGAGTTTCTACTTGTGCGCGCAATCTTAGCCGACCTCTTCCTCTACTGCATCCGACGTCTGGCTGCAAATCGATGTCTCTTGAAGCCGGAGTATTGGTGTCCATTCGCTCAACATGTCGTAGCCTTCATAAAATTCGGAGTTTTTTTTACCAGGGGCAAGCCGCTGTGCAGCTCGAAACGGGACCAAAGATTTTTCGAAGAATTTTCCTCTCGACTCAACCAAAGATTTCTTCATCCGCTTTTAAGACGGTCCATGCTTCAGCGCCGTAGAGCAGGACTGGGATGATCAGGGTGTTATATCGGACCTCCTTAGTAGTTCGAGTGATGGCTTTACTACTGAATTGCCTTCTTAGCCCAAAGAAACACCTGTTTACAAGAGTTATTCGTCGATTAATTTCAGACGAGATGTTGTTGTCAGAGTTGAGGTAGCGGAGCCGAGGTGGACAATGTCCCGTACTACCTCAAAGTTACTGTTAATGGTGACGTTTTTTCTAATTCGTCGATGTTGTGTGTCCTTTCGAGTCGACCGCATATACTTCGTCTTGCCCTCATTTTAGTGCTAAACCCATTTTTGCCGCTTCCTTCTCTATACTAGCAAACGTGGCTATGACATCACGTTCGGTCCTACCAATGATGTCAATATCGTCGGCGTACAGATTTTTGGAAAATTGTGCCTCTGGTGTTGGCTCGTGAGTCTTGCGCAATCCTCTCAAGAATCAGATTGAAGAAGTCACATGACAGCACATCGCCTTGCCTAAATCCATTTTTGGTATCGAATGTGTCGTTGAGGTCGTTAACGACCCTGATGGAGCAGCGAGAATTCTCCATCGTCATCCTATACAAACGGACGAGTTTGGGCGGTATACCAAAACTAGACACGGCTCTGTATAATTCGTCTCTATAAATGCTATCGTATGCGGCTTTGAAGTCGATGAATATGTGGTGGATATCGATTTGGACTCCTGGGGTTTTTTCCAGGATCAGCCGAAGTGTGAACATTTGATCGATTGTGGACTTTCCTGGCATTAAACCACACTGATAAGGGCCAATCATTTTGCTGGTGAACGGTTTCAGGCGTTCACATATTACACCAGATAGGATCCTGTTGGCTATGTAAAGGAGACCTATGCCTCTGAAGTTGGCGCAGTTCAAAGGGTCTTCATTTTTGTGCATCGGGCAAACGATGCTGAGGTTACATTCTTGAGGCATACTTTCTCTTGACCAGATTTGGCTTATGGGTTGGCCGGCTTCATAAAGCTCAGCGGGAAGGCCATTGGTCGGGTGGTTGGCAGTTTTCGCTGTCATTGTCAATATTGAATGGTCAGCAGAAGTGGTTCTTTCATATTCTCAGCATCGACTGTGTCTCAACTTCTATATTTCCTTGTTCATATCGACAGGATTCTGTTCGAGCCTTGTATCCTCAGCTTTGAGGTTTTACACTTTGATAACACTTTCGAACATCGTTCCCGGAGTGGCTCCTCTCTATGTACTCGACCATGCGCTTTTCTAGCTCTTATTTCTTATTTTTGAAATATCGGTGTTCTTCCCTTCTTCTCTGCCTATAGACCTCATTGCAGCTCTCGTCTTCACCTGCAGCTTAGCCTTGTAGGTCTCTTTCTGTTTTTGATTAATCCTTATAAAGAAGAAAAAAATTTAACTTCTGGCCATTCAGTTACATCCTTTGAAATTTCTCTATCGAATCTTGCACCCCCTGAACCCATCTACAGGGTCTAAATGACATCCACCACAATGCATACAAGTTTGCCATGTCACCTACCCTGCCAGCACCACTGTCCCATTCCAAATGCATCGAGTTTATTTTCGTACAACTTCAGAAGCCATTATAGGAAAACGAATCCGCATTGAATTTACAGTGCGGATAAATAGAATCTGTCCCACAACATGTATGGCTTGGGAGCTTCTCTTCGCTTAGTCGCACAATAACAATTTGTCAGCCAGGGTACAATACTATCCTCGTCTATATGTAGACGAGCTTTTTTTTTTAATTTTGTTTGCATTGGGCCTTGGAACTACCATCTTCCTTGATATTCGTTTTCCAATAATCTGTTGGCATTTAAACCATCCCAACACCGAACAAAATACCTCTAGGTCAAGCATGCATCCGTTCGTTTTTAATCTTCAAAGGCTAATAACAAGCAAGTGCTTCATTTCCATCACAATATGTCCAGTCTCCAGTTCTCGGTAGGAATGGATGGCTCCAGAATGTCTCTCCTATCCAAATGTGTGTAAACTTTGTCGATCGTGAATGTCACCGGAGGACATTGGTTGGTAAATGGAATTCCGAAAACAATGTCAAAGACTATGGACATGTGTGTACTTGTAGTAGATGGGTATGTAACAATTCATTGGCTCTTAATAACTGAAGGAACACAGCTTTAAGGACTTTGGCATATGTCAGTGTTCAAAATCATTCACTTTGAGAAGCAACAATGTGAAGGGTCTTCTCAGGGCATTCTTTCATCTTCAATTAAACTTTTATTTTTGTGAGCTTGGAATTCCTAATAATCAGCCATATTTCTTTGACGGGGTTCTACCAACAACTTAAGGTGGTTAACTACTTGGAATTCAATCAACAGCAATCCATCAGATTGGTAACTTTATATCCATTGAGGATTAATATCGTAATGACGTCTTTTAATGAGGGATTCCTTTGCGTCACAAGTCCAACACATACCGGCTTTTGTCTCCTTACGTTACCTTCAGGATATGTGATCAACAATATTAGTATGTGCTCCTTTCCCTATCAATGACGTTTATCGATTTATGTTTTGAGTCTAACAAAGCAACGTATAGCCTTGGAAAGGACACACGTTATTGTTGACGACCATGCCAAAGGAAAGAATGATAATGACATCCATATCTGCACCTGGACTATTAGAACTTAATTACTTAAGTGGCGCTACAGTCCGAAATGAACCTGGGTCTCAACCAACATCCCTCTCCAATTAGCACGGTCCTTAGCTAACTGCCTCCAGTTGCGCACTCCAAGTTGGTTGAGGTCGGTTTCTACTTGTGCGCTCCACTTAAGGCGAGGTCTACCTCTACTGCGTCCGACGTCTGGTTGGGAATCGAAGACTCTGCGAGCCGGAGTATTGGTGTCCATTCGTTCTACATGTCCTAGCCATCTTAAACGTCCAATGCGGAGTTTTTTTTTAACCAGGTTCATGTCGCTGTACAGCTCGTATAGTTCTTGGTTGAATCTTCGTCTCCGAAGGCCGTCAACGCAAACGGGACCGAAGATTTTTCGAAGAATTTTCCTCTCAAGTCGACCAAGGATTTCTTCAGCCGCTTTTGAGACGGTCCATGCTTCAGCGCCGTAGAGCAGGACTGGGATGATCAGGGTCTTATATAAGATCTAGTGAGAGCTTTACTACTGATTTGCTACCCGAAGAAACAGCGGTTGGCAAGAGTAATTCTTCATTTAATTTCTGACTAAGATGTTGTTGTCAGAGCTAATAGCGGAACCGAGATAGATAAAGCCCCGTACCAACTCAAAGTTATATCTGTCAATGGAGGTGTTCTATCCAATACGTCGATGTTGTGTGTCCTTTCGTGTTGACAGCATATACTTCGTCTTGCCCTCATTTACTGCTAGACCCATTTTTGCCGCTTCCTTCTCTATACTAGCAAACGTGGCTATAACATCACGTTGGGTCCTACCAATGATGTCAATATCGTCGGCGTATGCTAGTAGTTCTACCGATTTTTGGAAAATTGTGCCTCTGGTGTTGGCTCGTGAGTTTTGCACAATCCTCTCAAGAATCAGATTGAAGAAGTCACACGACAGCACATCGCCTTGCCTAAATCCTTTTTTGGTATCGAAAGTGTCAGTGAGGTCGTTTCCGACCTTGATGGAGCAGCGAGAATTCTCCATCGTCATCCTACACAAACGGACGAGTTTGGGCGGTATACCAAAACTAGAGAAGGCTCTGTATAGTTGGTCTCTATAAATGCTGTCGTATGCGGCTTTGAAATCGATGAATAGGTGGTGCGTATCGATTTGGACTTCTTGGTTTTTTTCCAGGATCTGCCGAAGTGTGAAGATTTGATCGGTTGTGGACTTTCCTGGCCCAAAAACCACACTGGTAAGGGCCGATCAGGTTGTTGCTAAACGGTTTCAGGCATTCACATATTAAGGTAGATAGGATCTTGTAGGCGATGTCGAGGAGACTTATGCATCTGTAGTTGGTGCAGTTTAGAGGGTCTCCTGCATTGTGGATCAGGCAAACGATGCTGAGGTTCCATTCTTCAGGCATACTTTCTTCCGACCAGATTCGGCTTATGAATTGGTGGATGTTACTTACCAAGTCATCTCCGCCGACCTTAAAAAGCTCAGCAGGAAGGCCGTCATTTTCGGTAGCCTTAATCTTGAGTTTAGATATTGCTATCCTCACTTCATTCAGGTCGGGTGGTTGGCAGTTTTAGCTGTTGTTGCCAATATCGAATGGTTCTATATGCCTGACAGCGGAATGTTGTTCGTCATCGCCGTTTAACAGTCTGCACGAGTGGTTCTTCCATATCCTCAGCATCGACTGTGTCTCAGCTACGATATTTCCTTGCTCATCTCGCCAGGATTCTGTTCGAGCCTTGTATCCTTGGCTTTGACGTTTTACACTGGTAAAACTTGCGAACACCGTTCCTGGAGTGGCACCTTTCTATATCCTTGATCGCACGCTTTTCCTGCTCTTTTTTCTTCTTTCTAAAAAGCCGGTGTTCTTCCCTTCTTCTCCGCCTATAGAGCTCAACGGCAGCTCTTGCCTTCACCAGCAACTTAGCCTTGTAGCCCTCGTTCTTGGCTGCAAGCATCTATCGGCATCTGTTCTTCGACATTCGATGCTGGTGGTATGGTGTTAATCGAAGGTCTTGCGAAGGTCTTGGCGGTCTCTCGCAGTCTTTCGAAATTAAATTTATTTATAGTATTTCTGGATTGTTGTGGCGTGGTGGATATATGCATTCTTACCTTGGCTGCAACAAGGTAGTGGTCCGAGTCGATGTTAGCTCCTCGGAATGTTCGGACATCCAAAATACTGGATGCGCGGCGCTTGTCTATCGCTATGTGATCGATTTGATTGACCGTTCGTTGATCTGGAGACCGCCATGTCCCCTTATGGGTATCTAGGTGAGGAAACCGTGTGCTGGCTATAATGGCATGTCGTTCCTTAGGCTATGTTTTCCGACCATACTCCTAAAGATGTCTTCTCTTCCTACCTTTGCGTTAAAATCTCCCAGCACGTTTTTAACATCGTACTTCGGTAGTTGCTCAAAGGTTTAGTCAAGGAGCTCATAGAAACAATCCTTAGCTATATCATATTTTTCCTCCGTTGGGGCGGGAGCGCATAAAAGGCTAATGTTGGCGAATTTGGCCTTGATAAGGATCGTTACAATGCGTTCGCTAATGTCTTGGAACTGCGGCATTGAGGGTTGTATGGGATCCCTTGTTTGGCCACATGGCCAGGTGGCCATGGCTCAGAGCAATGCGTAGTTTACTGCTAAGCCAAAACGCTGTGGCACCTCTTCTGTGCCACGTAGGTTTATGTTAAATGGTTTTCCTTCTATGGGTCTATCTGTCTCTCTCTCTGCTGTATTTATGTCTTGCTCAGTCCCAGCCGATGGCTCAAGTCGCCAGAACTGTTATGTGTCTGTAGTTCGTTGCATTAATGTGCGAAGTACTGTGATGTCAATGTCAATGTCAATGTCAATGGCTGCATGGTCTCCAATTGGCCATTGCCCCGTGACTATCGCCGTAATTCTTGCGATATCTGGGCGGGTTCTATTTAGTAGATCGTTTGTTCTGTTTTTGTCGTAGGAGGTCCATATCGTTCTCGATATGACGCCATTTTTTAAACTTCTCCACTTGGAGTCGGCCATTTTCAGGAAGTATGAGTGTATTTATCCCTTAACTGTACCTAGCGGGATACGAACCCTTGCCGCAAATGACCCGCGAAGAGCTGAGAGTTGTCTGGCTAGCTCGTCTGCACGTTCGTTTCCTTCAATGTCACTGCGCCCTGGAACCCAGGTTCATCTAAGATCCTTCGGTGTCGAAATATCTTACTACTTGATTTTTCTTCCACTTAGCTCTGGTAGCAGATCCTTCGAGGAAGTCTTTCTTGAAGTTTAGCGTAGGTGTTATGTAGTTTGTTGAAAACGTGACTAAGCCGTTAGGTAACGAGTCCAGGATATTACTGTGGCCATACGGCATTGCATTCCAGCATTCTCTAGTCTTACTGAGATGCATAGAGCGGTATCTTTAATGTGTAGGTCGAGAGGCACGAGATGCAATATTGCAGTAAGCGCATCAGTTGGCATCCGGTGCACCATGCTAGTGAGCCATATGTGAGAATTGGACGTACTATGCTTTTTACATCCATAGGTCATCTTTGGTTGAAGTCCCCGTTTCTTTCCAAAGGTTTTGCTATATAGAAGGCAACAGGCGCCTTCCTTACTATATGTTCGATGTTGTGTTTCCAGTTAAGTTTTGGGTCAAGCATGTCACCCAAATACCTAGCGCTGGAAGATAGTGTGGGTGGTTGGCCATTAAGACGGGGGAGGGTGAAGTCGGGTATTATGGTTTTAGTGGTGAATAACACCAATTCCGTTTTGCTCACATTTACGCCGAGGCAACAACTTGCAGCCCAGATGCTAACAATGTCTAGACAAGCCCCATGATTTCACTTATCACGGAGGGGAATTTTCCTGACACAAGTATGACCACGTCATCCGCATACGTGACAACTTTGGCCATTTCTAGTCTTAACTACCCAATCATGAAAAAAATGATCAGCAAGGAGCCTCGCAAATGACTGATTCGATTGTTGACGATCCTGCTTAACGAAAAAATGTTTACCAATGTTCGTATCTGTTTAAGACAGACATTAGCGAACGCATTGTAAGAATCTGCATCAAGGCGAAATTAGTCAACATATACTCCATATGCGCTCAATCTCCGTTTAACCTCCGATTGAGAAAAAAGCACACGGTTTCCTGGTCTTGTTTCATAAGGGGACATGGCGGTCTCCAGATCAACAACCTTTCATTCCAATTAATCACATTGCAATAGAAGATACGAGCGCATCCAACATTTTGGATGTCCGAACATTCCGAGATCCAGCCAAGGTAAAAATACGGATATCCACCTCATTACCACCCAGGGCCGAGATTTCCCACAACCATTCAACTGTGCATTCTCTTGCACTATGGCGGGACCTCCTGTTATATGCCGACTCCAAACGGCAAAATATTCCTTGATGTGCTAAGTTTTACGAGCAGCCGAGAACGATGCCTACGAGCCTGCTATTGAACACGCGATCGAGAATATAGAGAGGTGCAACTCTAGCAATGATGTTCGTAGGAGTTACCAAAGTGTAAAGCCTCAAAGCCAGTTACAAAAGGCTCGAATAGAATTCTGTCCAAATAAACAAGGATGCTGAGAATATCGAAAAACTAATTCCGCTGACTGTTAAACAGCGATGACGAACAATCTTTCGCTTAGGTCCATCGTAGGCAAGCAAAGACAACGAAAAATACAAAACAAAAAGGCTGCCCTCCGAGCTTTAAAAGACAAGGTCGGTAGGGGATGGGGGAGAGTGACTAGGTCCATCAACTCAAAAACCAAATCTGGTCGGATAGAAGTATGCCTGGTGAATGGAACAACATCATCGTTTACCCGATCCACCAAAGAGGAGTTCCTTTAAGCTGCGCCAACCACAAAGCCATAACTCTCCTCAGCATATATGCCTATAAGATCCTCTCTGACGTAGTATGTTAAAGCCTGAAGCCGTTAACCAACAACCTGACCGGAGCTTATCAGTGTGGTTTTATGCCTTGAAAGTCTACAACTAATCAAATTTTCACAATTGATCCTATTTATCAATTTCAAGGCCACATACGACAGCATTTATAGAGTCGAACTGTACATAGCCGTGCCAAGTTTTGGTATACAGCCCAAAAACGTCCGCCTGTGCCAGATGACCCTGCAGAATTTTGCAACATCAGTGTTGGAAACTCCCGAACCCGATATGCGCTATTTTCGAGACCGTGTATACGGTGAACAATCCTGTTCGCCCAAATCGCGATATTGAGGAAAGAGCCTTTCTGAATCGCTTTTATCTGCGCACTGAACTTCAAGCTTGGCGATCTGAGAATCACGGTTTTTCCGTATTCAATGACGAAAACCCTTCTCAATACGACGTTTGGGACACCGTCCTCTCCTGCCGACTTTTTATTTTTCAGTGATACCAAGATGTCCTGGAGCTCATCTTTTTGCACGAAAAGCATCAGGCTATTGGCGACTATGCAAAAAGATAAACTCCAAGACATCTTGGTATCACTGAAAAATAAAAAGTCGGCAGGAGAGGACGGTGTCCCAAACGTCGTATTGAGACACCTGCCAATAGAAGCAGTCGATATCTTCACCACCCTGTTTAACAATGCACTGAATAATGCACATTATCCGGTGCACTGGAAAACGGCGGTGGTAAATTATATCCCCAAAAAGGACAAGGACAAAACAAACCCTGCAAATCTTCGGTCAATAAGCCTTCTGTCGAATATAAGCAAGGTATTCGAGAAGATAGTCAATAGAGCTCTGCTTAAGTGGGTTGAGGAAAACAAAATTATTCCGGATAATCAGTTTGGTTTTCGAGCGAGGCATGACACCATTTATGCCGCCTCGAAACTAGTGTCCGACATCCAATGGAATAAATCCAAAGGACAAATGCTGTCTGGTTGACTTTGAGAAGGCCTTCGACACCGTATGGTTAGAGGGGCTTTTCTACAAGCTGACCAGACTGGGCATGCGTAAACCCATGCTATATATGATTTATGAAATGCTTATGGGAAAGAAGTTCGTTGTCAAATGTGGCAACGTAACTTCGAGTAAAGTCTTTGAAATTAAAAACGGTTTACAACAGGGGGCGGTGAACTCCCCGATATTGTTTAACATTTATACAAGTGATCTTGTAGGTTCTCTCAAACACGCTATAGCGTACGCAGATGATCTAGTGGCGTACAGATCAGGTCCGAAATCGGAGTCAACAAAATACTTTTGCAGCATGACTTCGATAACATTAAGGGATATTGCGAGGGTTGAAAATTGAGGATCAATTTCCAAAAAACCGAAACTATTCTGTTCAGGGCCCCAGAGCAGAGGGCTTCTAGGAATACCAGAAAAAACTGGAACAAATTTTGTATCATTGGACAGCATGGACAGCCGTTGGCATTGAGAAGTGAAGTCAAATACCTTGGCATCTAGCTTGACAAGTTTCTGTATTTCTACAAAAATGTAGATGCTTGTCTGACTAGGGCTAGGGGGGCTTATGCTCTGACAAGAAGATTGTTTCAAAGCAGTCAACTTGACTCAAGGGTGAAAGTCATTTCCTACATGGCCCTCATAAGGCCGATCATCGCTTACGGTTGTCCCGTGTGGTTCAATGTATCACCATCCTACATGGAAAGGATACGGCTGTTTGAGAGACGTTGTCTCCGATCCTGCTTAGGATTGTACCGAACGCCGGACTCCGAGTACATAAAATATTATCGCAACGAGGTTCTATACAATGGGGCGCAGTTGAATAGAATTGACAACTTCGAAGGCACGCTGCAAGGGCGATGGCTAGCGACAACAGCCTGATCCTTGGGGCTTATTACCCCAATGATTTATACATGGAGAGCACGCTCATAGGGCTTTATTCCACCAGAGGCATTCATTTACATCGATTCGTTAGGGTTAGTACAAGACAGGAACGATATCCCGGTTTTATACCACCGCTATCGTGACCCGCGGGACAAACGGCTAATCCGCGACGGGTACGTCGACAATGCTCCAGAGCTCCTCCGCTTTAGCACGGACGTATCAGATCGCGATAGGATCGATGCTGCAAAACAGCGCACTGAATTCTGGTGGCTATATGATTAAGGTGATTCTGCACTTCCTCAGGACTTTGCGGACTTTTAGTCCAACTCCATATTTAAGATTTTAAAATTAGGAACAAGGTCTGGGGCGGGGCTTGTGCACCATATTGGCGTACAATAATATGGTTGAACGCAGGCTGCCGTGGGACCGAAAACGCAATCAGGATAGCGACCCCTCGAGGCATGTGCAACGAGGGCTCGCCACCCCGATTATAATTAAGTTAGGCTTACGTAATTTAAGTAGTCTTAAGCTAGGTTTAAGTAGCTTAAGTAGTCTTAAGTTAGGCTTAAGTAGTTTAAGTAGTCTTAAGTTAGTTATAATCTAGAATAAGCTTTTTTATAATACAAAAAAAGTCACTATACAAAGTTTTCTATTTTTTCTTTGTTATTAAAAATTAAATATAAAACAAAAAAACCGACAAATTTAAGCCTAAAGGCAAAATACACAGCTAAATATAAGCTTACAGCGCCCACTAAGGGCCGATAAGTTAGATTAAGTAAACCAGTTATTGATAAGTTAGATTTAAGCATTTTTGTCTAGTAGTAAGTTAATATTTTAAGTAAATAAAAAATGAATTTGAAAGTTAAAAAAGTTAAAAATGCGTTCACCAGCAAATGAAGGCAAGACTAAGTATATGCTGTCAACAGGAAGGGACACTCAACATCGACGAATTGCACAGAACATTGTCTGACAACAACATCTCGTCAGAAATGAAACGAAGAATTACTCTTGCCAACCGCTGTTTCTTCGGGCTAAGAAGGCAATTCAATAGTAAAGCCCTCACTCGAACTACTAAGGAGATCCTATATAAGACCCTGATCATCCCAGTAATGCTCTATGGCGCTGAAGCATGGACCGTCTCAAAAGCGGATGAAGATATCCTTGGTCGATCTTCGGTCCCGTTTGCGTTGACGGCCTTTGGAGACGAAGATTCAACCAAGAACTATACGGGCTGTACAGGGATATGCACCTGGTTAAAAACAACTCCGCATTGGACGTTTAAGATGGCTAGGACATGTAGAACGAATGTACACCAATTCTCTGACTCGCAGAGTCTTCGGTTCTCAACCAGACGACGGACGCAGTAGAGGAAGACCTCGCCTTTAGTGGCGCGCACAAGTAAAAACCGACCTCAACCAACTTGGAGTGCACAACTGGAGAATGTGAGCTACGGACCGGGATAATTGGAGTGCATGTTCGTTGAGGCACAGGTTGATCCCGATCTGTAGCACCACTTGAGTGAGTAAGTAAGTTTGCATTCATGTGAGACTAGGCTCAAGAGTCTTCGTGTAAAAGCAGACTTAGTAAGAAAGATTGTTACCGAACTTTGTTTTGAAAATATCTGCTCTCCCTTTCCTATTGCCCATGTTTTTCCCATTTTTTTCTAAGATTATGTGCAGAGTACCTTTGCTGAATGGATTGGTAAATGTCATGGAAACTAATGGCCGACATGTTCTTAAAAAACGAGGGAAAATTCGTAAATTTAAAAATTCCCTGAAGTTGCCAGCTCAGAGGGCTTATGATGTTCGAACAGAAACAGTCTGATTCTTCAAGTCTTCTGACAAAAACTCCTGTACTTAATAACAAAATCCTTTTCCTTCGTAAGGAAATTACTTTTCAAGGAAGAATAACATGAGGGATGGATCATTCCATCCCAATCAATTACGTACTACCCGACCAACTTATTTGATACCTCTTGATGAGGTTCTGATGAGTTCAATGTTCTCACAAATTCAATGTTTGTACACAAATAGCCTTAAAGGACCACCAGGACTAAAAGCATGTCAGACTACGGAAATTCTTAGAAAAATACGACATCAAAAGAAAACTCCAAACCCTACCTCCTACAATCGAATCAATTTCGTAACCCCCTTTCAGTGTTGCATTTTAAGGTCCTTGTATTGCACCCCTCCTTCCAATGGGCCGAATGAAGACTGCAGCATTTAATACACCTTACCCTAACCTAGGAGTAATTTTGTATAAATTTATCGTCATGTTGCAGCAATTTATATCCAAGAATTCTTGGAATACATCTCCTCTTATCCTTTACACCCTCCCCGGGGGAGCGGTGTCCTCCATTCACTTGTACTCCCATGTCGTTTAAGTGGTATTTACATTTCGAGGATACAAGCTAGATAGTACGAACATTTGCCTATTAGTCTGATGTATGGCTTACATGGTCTAAGAACGGCAGAGAAGGAGGAGTTATCCCAGATAGACGGAGGTATATGAAATCCTGTCAAGACGTAAATCTCAGCAACAAGCCAACCCCTCAGACGCTCGCAGCCATCACTTTGTGCAGAGAAGTTGACTCTGTGTAACATCAAAAGGGTTTGACGATGGGGAATCCACCCCCGCATGTGTGTGTCGTCAAGGCATGTGTCCTCTTTGAGCTGCATTAACAGCATAATTATAAGCCGTATCTTAGACAACGAGATGATGAGTCGTTGTCATAACCAGCGCTGAGGAGATGCGACGACAACAGGTGGAAGAAACGACTTTTCAAGAGGCGTAAAGTTAAACACTCAACTTGATTGGAGTGTGGCTAAGTGAGATGGACCGTTTGCAGAGTAGGTTGCTCATAATCGTGCTTACTGGTGCGTTAAATTGTCATCTATTTGGGGTCTATTGCGTGTGCAGAGGTTATGACCGTAAGCGAAATACTTACCGGAAATGTCAAATTAAAGGGTTTCTACACAGGCCTGGTTGCAAGGGAGTGAAGGCTTAAACTGAAAACAAATATATCGTCGAATGTAAACATGTTCAAAGTGTAAACATGCTCTTGGCAGAAGTGAGCATGTAGATGAAAAGGAGCAGTATAGTGGAAAATTTGTTAAGACTCGAGGGCTTTAATGTTTTCCCTACGCATGGGAATGCTTTCGAATAATATACGCATGTTGGCAAGGTATTTGATGTATTAACCATATAAAGTTGGGATTTATGTGTTCCGCTTTCTGACTCGTGCTGGTAGCTGGAGGCTTGTGGCTTTAAAGCGGTGGAATAGGTTTACTTTCAGGCTTCCTATATTCTCGGCAAGTCGTTTGTAATACTAAGATTATACTGTGGTAATGCCGTATGAGTAATTGAAATGTGTGTGATAAATTTGTGAATGGGATACATGACAAGGATGGAACTTTTGGTTCGAAAATTAAGCACTACAAGGCATTGGAACATTTTGTCTTGATTGTTACTGCTGCTTGGCTAAATTAAGATTTCTGAATGTTTCACAATAACCAGGATCGTGGGGAGGGCAATGGCTTTGCTCTTTTTCGGGGTCCTCATAAGCCTAATGTATTGGGTTTTTCAACAGGGACGCTACAAATGTTGAGCGACAGGGACAGCAAACGACACCATATTTCTAGACGCTCTTTTGGCATTTCTCTTCAGTAAGGTTTGCCATTTCATGATGGAAAGACATACGATCCAACAACGAGTCGAAATTATTAAAATTTAGAACCGCAATTCGGAGTCAGTGGCCTCAACGTTAACAGCGCTACGTCCAATTTATGGTCGTCATAATCGTCCTAGCTGATGAACAATTGAGCGTCTAGTGGAAAATTTTGAATCCACAGGCACAGTACAAAATGTTTCCATGCCAGTGAGACAAAGAAGTGCCCGTAGTGTCGAGAATATTGCTGCCGCTGAGGCTTCAGTTGAAGAAAGCCCAAATGTGTCTCTCACACGTCGTTCTCAAGCGTTGGGCATCTCTGTGACGTCGTTGTGGCGAATTTTGCGAAAAGATATTGACCTACATCCTTACACGCTTGACCACCAGAAGCGTCTTATGTTCGTGAATTGGGCCGAGCAACAACTTGAAAATGATTCGGATTCAGCAATCCACACGTACTCTATGAGTCATCATTGCATCCCGAAAAAAATACGGTTTGGTGTGGTTTATGGGCCGGCGGCGTCATTGGGCCGTACATCTTCCGTGATGATCAAGACCGGCAAGTTACTGTGAATGGGAATCGCTACCGTTCAATGATAACCGAATATTTTTGGCCCCAATTGGATGATATGGACTTGGAGGACATGTGGTTCCAACAGGACGGCGCCACAATTCACACAGCGAATGCCACAATCAATTTATTGGAAACCAAGTTTGGAGAACGTGTTATCTCACGAAATGGTCCAGTCGCTTGGCCGCCTCTGTCGTGCGATTTGACGCCGTTAGACTATTTCCTGTAAGGCTACGTCAAGTCTATGGTCTATGCCAACAAGCCAGCGACGATTGATGAACTTCGTACGAATATCGAACGTGAAATTGCAGCAGTATCGGCCGATTAATGCTTGAAAACCGTCGAAAATTGGGTTCAGCGTCTGGATTTCTGCAAGCGTGCCCGTTGTGGCCATGCAAAAGAAATGGAGTTCCATACATAATGGCATCGAACGCACTTCCACAGGAATAAAGAATTTCATTGATATCTAAAACCGTTTCTGTTTTATTAAAAAAACGTTTGTAGCGCTCTTATTGAAAAACCCTTTAAAATGGATTACTCATCTTTCGCTGCTAAATTATAACACAAAAATCAAATGGGAAACTATCCTTGAGGTCCTGTATGGGATGCTAGATTAATGACAGATATATTACTATTCCGGTGAATCTAATTTCCTCCAGTTGCGCATTCCTAGCTGGTTGAGGTTAGGTTCTACTTGTGCGCGCTACTTTAGTCGAGGTCTTCCTCTACTGCGTATGACGTATGGCTGGGAATCGAAGGCTTTGCGAGCCGGAATATTGATGTCCATATGTTATACACGGCCAAGCCATCATAAACATCCAATGCGGAGTTTTCTGACCCGAGGCATGTCGCTGTCCACCTCGTACAGTTCTTGGTTAAATCTTCGTCATCATAGCCTTTAAACCCAACCGGGACCGAAGATTTTTTAAAGAAATTTCCCCTTGAATCGACCAAGTTTTTCGTCATTCACTTTTGAAAGAATCCATTCTTCATCGCCATCGCCGTAGAGCAGAACTGGGATTATCAGGGTTCTGCACTTTATCTCCTTAATAGTTCGAGTGGGAGCTTAAGTACTGAACTGACTTCTTAGCCCGAAGAAACAGCGGCTGGCAAAAGAAATTCTTCAGACAAAATGTTGTTGTCAGAGTTAATAGCTGTACAGAGGTAGACAAAATCCCGTACTACCTCAAAGTTGTATCTTTCAATGGTGAAATTCTGCTCAGTTCGCTGATGGAGAAGAGGGAACTCTCCATTGGCATCCTGTACAAATGCACGAGTTAACCCTGCATACCAAAACTAGGCAAGGCTCTGTATAGTTCGTCAATATAAATGATGACGTGTGCGGCTTTGAAATCGATGGGTTTTCCCCACGATATGCCAAAGTGTAACTTTCCAGTCCTAAAACCACACTGATAAGGGCCTTTAAAGTACAGTCGTTCACATATTAAGCCAGATAGGATCTTGTAAGCGATGTTGAGGAAACTTATGCCTCTGTAGTTGGTGCAGTTCAGCACTCTGGCAAACTATGCTGATGTTGCATTCTTCAGGCAGACTTTCATCTGACCAGATTTGGCTTATAAGTTGGTGGATGTAGCCCAAGATTATAAAGACATACAGATGACGCACTGCATGCAAGAAAAATTGTTATATGGCGGGTCGTACTGGCACAGCCCACCATATGTTTGGATCTCGTTTCTCATGTGTGCATGTGCATATCGCCGACCGACTCATGAAGCTGGTGAGCAAAAGTTGCGGTTTTTTGTTCTCAATGCGTCATCTGTATGACTTTATAATCTTTAATGTAACTTACCAAGTCATCAAACCTGGCTTTGTAAAGCTCAGTGGGATGGCCGTCATTTTCTTACTTATTTAAGTGAATCTAAAGTCCGGAAAGAACCATGCTCTCAACAAAATTCCCTCTCCAATTAGCCGGGTACTTAGCTAACTGCCTCCAGTTGCGCACTCCAAGTTGGTTGAGGTCGGCTTCTACTTTTGCACTTCTCTTCCTCTATTGCGTCCGATGACTGACTTTGAATCGAAGAATCGACCAAGGATTTCTAATTCCTCTTTTGATACGGTCCATGATTCATCACGGTCTTAAATCTTTACTACTGAATTGCCTTCTTAGCCCGAAGAAACAGAGGTTTGCAAGAGTAATTCTTCGTGTAATTTCTGACGAGATGTTGTTGTTAATAGCGGAACCGAGATAGATAAAGTCCCGTACTACCTCAAAGCTATATCTGCCAATTGTGACGTTCTTTGCAATTCGTCGATGTTGTGTGTCCTTTCGTGTTGACAGCGTATACTTAGTCTTACTTCTACTATGGAACACATTTTTGACGTTTCCCTGTCTATACTTGCAAAGGTGAGTACGACCAATGAGGCCAATATCTTCGGCGCATGCTAGCAGTTGCACCGATTTTTTGGATGATTGAGCCTCTGGAGTTGGTTCGGAAGTTTTACATAGTCCTCTCAAGAATAAAACTGAAGAAGTCACATGACAACCCATCGCCTTGCCTAAATCCTGTTTTGATATCGAATGTGTCGGTGAAGACATTGTCCATCCTCATCGTACACAGACGGACGTGTTCGGGCTGTATACCCAAACTAGGCATGGCTCTGTACAGTTCGCCTCTACGAATGTCATCGTACGCGGCGTTGAAATCGATAAATAGATGGTGGGTATCGATTTCGACTTCTTGGGTTTTTTTCAGGATCTGCCGAAGTGTGAAGATTTTATCAGTTGTGGACTTTCCTGGCCTAAGCCCACACTGATAAGAGCCGATCAGGTTGTCGGTAAACCGTTTCAGGCGTTCACATATTACGGCAGATAGGATCTTGTAGGCGATGTTGTGGAGACTTATACCTCTGAAGTTGGCCCAGTTCAGAGGGTTTTCTTTTTTGTGGACGGGATTATGGCAAAATATGCTGAGATTCCATTCTTCAGGCAGACTTTCATCCGAACTGATTTGACGTATGATTTGGAGGATGTAACTTACCTGTCACATCCGCTGGCTTAATAAAGCTCAGTGGGATGGCCGTCATTTCCGTCAGCCCTATTAAGCTTAAGTTTAGATAGGTACGTCACTCAGATCGGGTGGTTGGCCGCAGTCGATGCCAATATTGAATGGTTCGTCTTGCCTGAGAGCGGAATATTGTTCATCATCGCCGTTTAACAGTCTGCAGAAGTGGTTCTTCCATATCCCCACCATCAACTGTTTCTCAATTACGATATTTCCCTGATCATCTCGACAGGATACTTTTCGCGCCGTCTATCCCTGGCTTTGACGATTTACACTTTGGTAAAACTTGCGAACATCGTTCCTAGAGGGAAACCTCTTTATATCCTCGATCGCTCGCTTTTCTTTCTCTTTTTTCTTCTTTCTGAAAAGCCGATGTGCTCCTCTCCTTCTCTGCCTATAGAGCTTAATGGCAGCCCTCGTCTTCACTCGCAGCTTAGGCCTTGTAGGCCTCGTTTATGGCTGCGAGCATCTGGGGTTTCTTGCATGTGGATGCGCGAAACCTACCACATCAGTTGCGATCGATCTAATGGCTTGTTGGCATCGTTGCTATTGTGCTTCGACGTCGATGCTGGTGCTATGGTGTTAATCAAGTGGTTAAGGATATCTATTAACCACTTGATTAACACCATAGCACCAGCATCGACGTCGAAGCACAATGGCGTTGCGCGAAAGTCTTAACTGTCTCGTGCTATTGGAGTCTTTCGACATTCAATTTTTTTCACAGTATTTCTGGATTATTGTGGCGTGTTGGATATCCGCATACTAACCTTGACGGCAACAACGAAGTGGTCCGAGTCGATGTTAGCTCCTCGGAATGTTCGGACATCCAAAATACTGGATGCATGCCTCTTGTCTATCGCAATGTGATCAATTTGGTTAGCCATATGTTGATCTGGAGACAGCCATGTCCCATTATGGATATCGAGGTGAGGAAACCGTGTGCTGGCTATAATGGCATGTCGTTTCTTAGGCTATGTTTTCCGACCATACTCCTAAAGATGTCTTCTCTTCCTACCTTTGCGTTAAAATTTCCCAGCACGTTTTTAACATCGTTCTTCGGTAGTCCCTCATTGGTTTTGTCAAGGAGTTCGTAGAAGCATTCCTTAGCTATATCATCTCTCTCCTCCGTTGGGACGTGAGCGCATATAATGCTTATGTTGGCGAATTTTGCCTTGATGCGGATTGCTGCAGTTCGTTCGCTTATGTCTTGGAAACATAAGACTGCCCGCCTAAGTCTGGCACTTATAACAAATCCGCAACCAAATAGTTGCTGTTTCTGCTCGCTATAGCTAGGTCATAGCTTTTCACCCTCTTTTTGCCGGTTCCATCCGATCGTATTTTCTGCATCGGATAGCGGTAATGTCTGCTTTGTAGCAGCTTAGGCTGCGCGTACAGTTGTGCAAGAAAGCGATGCGATACGTGATGCGATGCAATTAGCGATTCGAGATGCGATAATTGGATGCATCCAAATTATATAAAAATTACACCACACAACACAAGCACTGAAATTACAAAATTCTCGCACAAATCACTTGAAAAAGTGTTCAGAAGAGTTTGTGTGCTAGAGGCATGCGAGAGGTTTGCGAGAAGCTCGCATTGGTATCATAAAATATCGAAACACTGTGCGCGCGTGCATAAGAATACATGCGAACAGTTTTCTCCCACTCAAACGCTTCTTCACGCATCGCATCGCTTTCTCGCACTACTGTTCGCCCAGCATTAGGGTTTCCGCTAGTTGTTGTTCTCACATTCCAGGTGCAGATACTAACGTCTTTATCGGTTATCCTGTTTTCGTTAAGCATAGTCCTCAACAAAAAAATCAGTCTTTTCCGAGGCTATTGCTAGCTTCGTAATAATGTTTTTTTAACCCAAAGCACAACCCCCGACATGGAGGGCAAGTTCCAATTTATTATATACCCCCTTGGATAGGGGGCGATCAGTATCCACTACGGTATTGAGCGCAGTCGTTGTCCTTTTGGTTCATTCGCCATCATATCTGAGAAAGGGTCCATACCCACCCTTGACATTCGTAGATGACCTGCTGTCCCAGTATGTCGAAGCAGCTCATCTAGAGAGGACAGCAGGCTGCATAATCCGTGCCGAGCATTCTGGCCAGGCTGTTTGTGGTGTTGCTGTTTTTCGTCTTGTTATCAACCCTCGCACCTTTAAGTTTAGCAAGTCAAATTCGGATGGATGAGATTAGCATTTATGTAGACGGGCTCAGTGGCGCGATAGTTAGTGCGTTGAACTGCCGCGCAGAAGGTCTGGGTTCGATTCCCAGCCGCAGCAACATCTAAATGATTTTTCACTGGCGCTCCTCTCGTGATTATATGACAAATGATCCGACTAGTATCAATTGTCATGAAAAGCTTATCACAACTTAGCCTTTCGAATTCGGCATAATGGTTGTACTAACGAGCCTGTTGCGCCATAGTTTTTTTTTTTTTTTGTGAGACTAGTATGCGCCACTTGGAGGTAAAATAAGCACGATTGACGTGTAGTTATACGTTCTAGGAACTGGGCTTCGCTAAGTTAAAGCCAATCAGAGTTGGCACTCGTTCTACAACATCCAACCAATACCATACTAGCATATCATGACAATTCTTTCCCTGAAACATTCATGCCCCCGAAAAGGTGAGATGAATCTCAATGTTTCAGTATTTCAAAATGTCGTGTAGTTTGACCTGAGAAGAGAAATAAAAAAAAACATTCGAAGTAGGTCTACGTTCAGTTTCTTCACTGACCCACAACCTACTCAATCCATACAATCGAATAAATCCTTTGGTAACTGAAAGAAAAATTGATTTTTACCAATAAAAACAAATGGAGTTCCATGTAACATCCCTTTTCGGTGGCTTAATCCATTGCATCACTGATCTCTACCAGATTTTTTTGCATTTTTCCAACGTATCTACCGACACCATTTTCTTTCAATTAATCATCTCGTCGATACACAGAAAAAGCCAATCTTTCAGAATGTCACAGTGTTGACCATTGTGAATAAATAAAACGTCCTCGCCGAACCAAAATGAATTGAAAAGCCCTGCAAACTTTTTTTTTATTTTTTTTTATAAAATAAATTGATGGCTCCTGACATGTATATAAAAAGTTGATAGCAATAATAATTTCTACTTACAATTAAACACCGTTACCAACACCCACACACAGTCACCGAAATTTCATATCGAAATTCTCCGACAATCCGCACCCAAATACAGGACACACGGTCAGTCCTTTAAACATTTATGCCCGTTTTAACTCAAAGTTTTGTCGGCTTGTTGGACCAGAATATGGGCCGTTCAGCTTGCCATGAATTGGCCATAAAGTTGCCACGTTACTTCCAACTGATGATGGTAATGAACATTGCATTCGTCCTCACTCGATGTAGGTACTCTGCATGTGCATTTTCACACTGCAAATGATTTTTGTGCAGCAATATCCTTGTTATGTTCATTTGTAAATATTCATACGAAAGTTATTGAGTTTTTTATACCGTTGGTATGTTTGCAAAAAAAAATTACAAATGTCATGTCATACATGTGTGAGGGAGCGTGCAATGGTAGTGCGCATTCAATATTTTACTTCGGCCAAAATGTATATACGGACTGTATCGCATCAAAGAGTTTTATGTGTGAGGGAATTTTTTTTTCAGAAGGGACGCTTGTAAATTGAAGATGACGTACTCCATATATTTTGGAAGCATAGAGGGGTCGTTAAAAGTTTGTACGCCAAATATAAACAAAATTCCGCTACCATTTTCATGTCAAATGTAAATTTCATATGTCTATGGTTGTTGTTTTTTTTTTTGTAAACAAATAGTGAGTTGCAAGTGGGATCGCTTCAATTAATTGAAGATAATGTTATTGAAAAGTTCGCCAAGGATTCATTCATATGTACCTCTGAGTATGCTCTGGCGAATTGAAGTTTGCACGGGCAGTGTTGATTTTTGATGTGTATGGGACTTGATAATTGGGTTTACGAAAGAGATCGGGATGTACTAGATTTTTATATGAGAGTTTTTTTAATTCAAGGGAAAATCTCTTTTAAGACTTAACCTAGTTTGCTATAAATGTAATAGGTAAACTTATAGATACAAAAACATGACAAATGTTGGTGTTGGTTTGGGCTTTTGACTGCAGCTATCGAAGGTCCAGCGGAATGGGATTATACGCGTCGGTTTTGTTTGATTATTTAGTCTTAGCAAACAAAAATTTACCTTCGAAAAAAACGTCCGAAAAACTAAAAAAAATTACACAACCTGCCTTGCGAAATCGAGACTTTCCAAAAAAAATGGCCATATTAACCAGCAAATCGATACGGAGAACAGATCGACTTAACGATAACGGATTCTTCTAGTTACTTACTTTACTTGCTTACTTACTAAAGTGGCGCTACAGTCCGGAATGAACGTGGTCCTTAGCTAACTGCCTCCAGTTGCGCACTCCAAGCTGGTTGAGGTCGGTTTCTACTTGTGCGCGCCACTTAAGGCGAGGTCTTCCTCTACTGCGTCCGACGTCTGGCTGGGAATCGAAGACTCTGCGAGCCGGAGTATTGGTGTCCATTCGTTCTACATGTCTTAGCCATCTTAAACGTCCAATCCGGAGTTTTTTGACCAGGGGCATGTCGCTGTACAGCTCGTAGAGTTGTTGGTTGAATCTTGGTCTCCATAGCCCGTCAACGCAAACGGGACCGAAGATTTTTCGAAGAATTTTCATCTCAAATCGACTAAGGATTTCTTCATCCGCTTTTGAGACGGTCCATGCTTCAGCGCCGTAGAGCAGGACTGGGATGATCAGGGTCTTATATAAGATCTAGTGAGAGCTTTACTACTGATTTGCTACCCGAAGAAACAGCGGTTGGCAAGAGTAATTCTTCGTTTAATTTCTGACGAGATGTTGTTGTCAGAGTTAATAGCGGAACCGAGATAGATAAAGTCCCGTACTACCTCAAAGTTATATCTGTCAATGGTGACATTCTGTCCAATTCGTCGATGTTGTGTGTCCTTTCGTGTTGACAGCATATACTTCGTCTTGCCCTCATTTACTGCTAAACCCATTTTTGCCGCTTCCTTCTCTATACTTGCATACGTTTCTATGACATCACGTTGGGTCCTACCAATGATGTCAATATCGTCGGCGTATGCTAGTAGTTGCACCGATTTTTGGAAAATTGTGCCTCCAGTGTTGGCTCGCGAGTTTTGCACAATCCTCTCAAGAATCAGATTGAAGAAGTCACATGACAGCGCATCGCCTTCCCTAAATCCTTTTTTGGTATCGAATGTGTCAGTGAGGTCGTTTCCGACCCTGATGAAGCAGCGAAAATTCTCCATCGTTATCCTACACAAACGGACGAGTTTGGGCGGTATACCAAAACTAGACATGGCTCTGTATAGTTCGTCTCTATAAATGCTGTCGTATGCTGCATTGAAATCGATGAATAGGTGGTGGGTATCGATTTGGACTTCTTGGGTTTTTTCCAGGATCTGCCGAAGTGTGAAGATTTGATCAGTTGTGGACTTCCCTGGCCTAAAACCACACTGAAAAGGGCCGATCAGGTTGTTGGTAAACGGTTTCAGGCGTTCGCATATTACGGCAGATAGGATTTTGTAGGCGATGTTGAGGAGACTTATGCCTCTGTAGTTGGCGCAGTGTAGAGAGCCTCCTTTTTTATGGATCGGGCAAACGATGCTGAGGTTCCATTCTTCAGGCATATTTTCTTCCGACCAGAATCGGCTAATGAGTTGGTGGATGTTACTTACCAAGTCATCTCTGTCGGCGGGAAGGCCGTCATTTCCGGCAGCCTTATTAAGCCTCAGTTTAGATATTGCTATCCTCACTTCACTCAGGTCGGGTGGTTGGCAGCTTTCGCTGTCGTTGCCAATATTGAATGGTTCGTTCTGCCTGACAGCGGAATGTTGTTCGTCATCGCCGTTTGACAGTCTGCAGAAGTGGTTCTTCAATATACTCAGCATAGACTTTGTCTCAACTACGATAATTCCTAATTCATCTCGACAGGATTCTGTTCGAGCCTTGTATCCTTGGCTTTGACGTTTTACACTTTGGTAAAACTCGCGAACATCGTTCCTGGAGTGGCACATATCTATATCCACAATCGCGCTCTTTTCTTGCTCTTTTTTCTTCTTTCTGAAAAGCTGGTGTTCTTCCCTTCTTCTCTGCCTATAGAGCTCAACGGCAGCTCTCGTCTTCATCTGCAGCGTAGCCTTGTAGGCCTCGTTCTTTGCTGCTAGCGTCTGTCGGCATTCATCATCAAACCAGGGGTTTCTTGCTGGTGGGCGCGAGAAACCTAGCACATCAGTTGCGGCTGATCTAGTGGCTTGTTAGCATCGTTGCCATAGTTCTTCGACATTCGATGTTGGTAGTATGGTCTAAATAGAGAGGTTTAGGGATACGCGTTGTGCGAAGGTCTTGGCGGTCTCTTGCGATTGCAGTCTTTCGACATTTCATTTTTTTACAGCTTGTCTATCGCTATGTGATCAATTTGATTGACCGTTCGTTGATCTGGAGACCGCCATGTGCCCTTATGGATATCAAGGTGAGGAAACCGTGTGCTGGCTGTAGTGGCATTTCGTTCCGTAGCGAAGTCAATTAGCCTAAGACCGTTACCAGACGTATTGTCGTTTAGGCTATGTTTTCTGACAATACTTCTTAGGATATCTTCTCTTCCCACCTTTGCGTTAAGACCTACCAACATGAGGTCGCTCATAGGTTTTGTCAAGGAGCTCATAGAAGCAGTCCTTAGCTATATCATCTTTTTACTCCGTTGGGGCGTGAGCGCATATAAGGCTAATGTTGGCGAATTTGGCCTTGATGCGGATCGTTACAATGCGTTCGCAGTCTGGCACTTATAACAAATCCGCATCCGAATAGCCGCTGTTTCTGCTCACTTTAACACGGTCCGTAGTAGCTGTCACAGTTTTGCATCCTCTTTTTGCCCGGCCCATCCCATCGTATTTCCTGGATGGCAATAACTTCCGCTTCCGCTAGTTGTTTGCTTGCACCTCTCCTGTTTAATGTCTCACATTCCAGGTGCAGATACGAACGTCGTTATCCTTTTTTCGCTTAGCCGTGTCGTCAACAATAAAATCAGTCCTTTCCGAGGCTTTTGGTTGCTTCGTAACCTTTAGATTTTTCCATGATTGGGTAGTTAACCCAAAACAGATTACAGCCGGCAAAAATGACTGATTTCCTTAGTAGCAACAAAAAAATAAAAATATTCATATCTAGTAAAGGTACAGCTCGTCCATAACAAAATTCACAAGCATAATCAAATTTATGATGATATAACCACAGTAAGTTTGTTTTTAAACTTCCGCAGATGTGTGTACATGTACATTTACTTTACTTTAAGATGTTTCTGTAGAACTTTACAATAAGTTAATCCAAAGCCTCGCGAAAAGCGAAGCTTAAAAGATCGAGAAAAACGGGAAAATATCGGTAGAAGGTGAATAAAGTTATGATGGTATAACCTCCGTAGGGTTGTTTTTAAGCTTCCATAGATGTTTAACATGTACATGTACTTAAGTATAAGATGTTTTGGTAGAACTTCGTACGGGGCCATATTTTCGTACCTCGTTTCTCATGTGTTCACGTCAACACCGCCCGCCCGTACAATGAAGCTGGTGAGCAAAAGTTTCTGTTTTTTGTTCTCAATGCGTCATCTGTATGGCTTTATAATTTTTGGTTGTACTTACTGGTCTTTCATGTTCCAGGGTCCAACGAATTTGTTTTTTTTTTTTTCAAATTCTTGACGAAACAAGTTTGTTGCGGCGTCTTCAAATAAGATTTATAATCTACAACGGACCAAGTGATAGTGAGGAGAAACAACGACTAATTGGATGCAGATTTTTTGTAAGTGCCGGACTTAGGCAAGAAGTCTTTTGTTTCTAAGACATTAACGAACTCATTGTAACAATCCGTATCAAGGTCAAGGCCTCGACGTATGAAAAAGCTAAAGATAGCTTCTACGAGCCCCTTGACAAAACATACGAGCGACTTCCGAAGTACGATGCTAGGACCGTGCTGGGAGATTTTAACGCAAAGGTAGGAAGATAAGACATCTTAAGCAGTATTGTCGGAAAATATAGCGAACACGACAACACGTCTGGTAAAGGACTATAGCCAGCACAGGGTTTCCTCACCTCGATATCCGTAAGGAGACATGGTGGTCTCCAGATCAACGAACGGGCAATCAAACAGATCACATTGCGATACACAAGAGACACGCATCTAGTATTTTGGATATCCGAACATTCCGAGGAGCTAACATCGTCTCAGACCAAGTTGCAGCCAATTTAAGAATGCAGATGTCCACCAAGATACAAAAATCCAGAAATACTGTGAAAAGATTTAACGTCGAAAGACTGTAATCGCAAGATACCGCTAAGACCTTCGCGCAAGGCGTATCACTTAAACTCTAGCGTACCACCATACCACCAGCATCAAATGTCGAAAAACAATGGCAACGATGCTAACAAGCCATTAGATCAGCCGCATATGATGTACGAGGTTTCTCGCGCCCACCAGCAAGAAACCCCTGCTTTGATGAGGAATGCCGACAGATGCTTGCAGCCAAGAACAAGGCCTACGAAGGCCTGAAGACGAGAGCTATAGGCAGAGACGAAGGGAAGAACACCGGCTATCCAGATAAAAAAGGAAAAAAAATGAGAAAATCGCGCGATCGAGGATATAGAGAGGTGTAACTCCAGGAACGATTTTCGCAAGTTTTACCAAGGTATAAAACATCAAAACCAAGGATAGAATTCTCGAACAGAATCCTGTCGAGATGAACAAGGAAATATCGTAGTTGAGACACAGTCGATGCTGATGATATGGAAGAACTACTTCTGCAGATTGTAAACAGCGAAAACTGCCAACCACCGACCTGGGTGAAGTGAAGATAGCAATATCTAAACTAAAGCTAAATAAGGCTTCAGGAAATTAAGGCCTTCCCGTTGAACTTAATATACCCGGTGGAGATGACTTGTTATGTAACATCCCCCAACCCATATGCCAAATCTGGTCTGAACAGAGTATGCTTGATGAATGGAACCTCAGCATCGTTTGCCCGGTCCACATAAAAAGGGACCCTCTGAACTGCACCAAATACAGAGGCATAAGTCGTCTCAACATCGCTTACAAGATCCCATCTGACGTAATAAGTGAACGCCTAAAACCGTTTATTAACAACCTGATCGGTCCTGATCAGTGTGGTCTTAGGCCAGGAAAGTCCACAACCAATCAAATTTTCATACTTCGGAAGACCCTGGAAAAAACCCAAGAAGTTCACCCAAGTTCGGCATTTACAGAGACAAACTATACAGAGCCACATCTTGTTTTGATATACCGCCCATACTCGTCCGTTTGTGATGAAGAATTCTCGAGGGTCAGAAACTACCTCACCGACACATTCGTTACCAAAAATGGATTTGGGCAAGGCGATGCTCTGTCATGTGACTTTTTCAATTTGGTTCTCGAGAGGATTGTGCAAAACTCCCGAGCCAACACCAGAGCCACAATGTGCCAAAACTCGGTTCAACTAGAGAATACTCCGACGTTATTGACATCATTGGTCCGACTCAACGTGATGTCATATCCCCGTTTCCTTGTATAGAGAAGAAAGCTGCAAAAATGGGTTTAGCAGTAGAGGGCGGTAAGACAAAGTATATGCTGTCAACACGAAGGGACATTCAGCATCGAAAAATTGTATAAAACGTACTCATTGATAGATATAACTTTGAGGTAGTACGGGAATTTGTCCATCTCGGCTCCGCTGTTAACTTTGACAGCAACATCTCGTCAGAAATTAGACGAAGAATTACTCTGACCAACCGCTGTTTCTTCGGGCTAGGAAGGTAATTCAGTAGTAAAGCCATCACTCGAACTAATAAGGAGGACCTTTATAAGACCCTGATCATCCCAGTCCTGCTCTACGGCGCTGAAGCATAGACTGTCTCAAAAGCAGATGAAGAAATCCTTGGTCGATTTGAGAGGAAAATTCTTCGAAAAATCTTCGGTCCCGTTTGCGTTGATGGCATATGGAGACGTAGATTCAACCTAGAGCAATAGAACGGCATGCCGCTAGTCAAAAAACTCCGCAATGGACGTTTAAGATGGCAAGGACGTGTAGAGCAAAGGTACACTAATACAGCGGCTCGCAGAGTCTTCGATGGCCGGCCAGACCTCAGACGCAGTTGAGGAAATGCTCGCGTTAAGTGGCGCACACAATTGGGAACCGATCTTGGAGTGCTTAACTGGAGGCAGTTAGCTAATGGTACATGTTGGTTTAGTCTCATGTCTATTTCGGACTTAAGCGCAACTTAAGTGAGTCAGTAAGTAACATCACGTGTGTTCGAGGTTCCCATAGTACCCTCATTCATACATTCGTTTGTTGCTTTCCCAACGTAGTCCTATTTCTGATAGTTTCATGGTTTCGATCGTGTCGAATCCCATCTCGTGGCAAGATCCAAATACTTAATCGTCGAATTGTCGACTCGGTACTACAGTTTTTTTTTCCAAAAAGTTCATTGCACAGAAGACCGCTTTAAAAATAAAATTCGGTGGTTTGGATTCATTGATAAACATTACAAATATAATTTAAACAAAATGGCCGCTATAACCAAACAAATTACAAGCTTCCCTTTTGAATGACCCTTTCGTTGTGGCCTTTCCCATTAAAATTTATTTTGTTCGACCTCAACGTAGGTACGCATTACCGTGATTGATTCCAACATAATCAGGTTGGTGTCAATGTAAATTACCGTCGGCAAATCAAATTTTTTAACACTCATAACTCATCCCATCCCCATTCGCCTCCTTCACAAGGTTAGCTTACGCACACACATCCTTATAATGCCCCACATGATTGTGCAGCCATACCTCGCTAATCATCCGCTCCAATGAGACAAGTAGCCTCACATGAATCCTCGTTTATCAATGGTCTCATGTCGAGCACCCGCACTATTCATCTCGCTTATTACCAATATTGTGCATGGCAGACCACATGAATATTTTCATTTCGGTATACAGTTTTGCGAAACGTCGCGGTTTTCAATTATCCTCGCACTGTAACTCATTATTTTCCTGTCATAATTATCTCGCATACATGCGCGCTATCGTTTCAAAAATATATCTCCACAGAGCCTTGCAACCGCCCCCCCAAATCCCCCCCATCGTTAGCAGCATCATTACAGCTGCCAACACGACCGCGCGCATTCATTACATTATGCATGACGAAAGTAAGTGGTTAGAGATGAAAACACGTCCTTTGCCTTCCACCCGTGTTGCGACAAATATCTGTCTAACGATTTACTATGTCCTTGAGAGGGATACTTACTGAAATGAAATAAAACTGAATGTCATCTGTACCACCTGCACTAAAACGTACTTTGGCCTTGACAGTCCACAACCAACCAGCCACCACTACCACTACATTTGGAAGGAAACTTTAATTTCATTTACTCGTCCTCACTAACCGGTACGTTAGCGTTACGCGAAAGCGCACACAATGCACGCTCGCTGACTTTGATTCGTGTTTCATGTTGTTTTTTTTTTTTTTTTTTTCCTCCACTGACACATATCCATCGTCAAAGGACACAGAATCAGAAAGGACATAGACTAACAACAGAATGCAATGTGCTCTGGAGAAGGACATCATTTTGTGTGAACCCCTTCTGACATTCAGAATGCAACAATGAATCGTTATCATTGTAGTGTGTCGGTTAGGGCTGGCACGGGGCCGGTTCGTCCTGTTTGGGACTGCTCCAGTACACTGCTACTGTCTGGCTGTGTTTTGTTGACGGGCTCTTAGTATAATTACTTACAGATACAGCATGGTAGAAAATTAGTGTCCTTGCTGTTAGTTAGTCTATCGCGATGATGGCGGTGATAGTAGTCAGTATATGCATTATGGGTGTAGTTACAGGAGCACCGCCACAATGGTTTCCGTTTCGAAAATATTGCACAACACCAGCGCACACTGTCCCCCAGTCGTATCCTTTCTTTTTTTTCAACCACAACCATCAACAACAGCAACAACAATAATAACAATAAAATAAATGAAACGGTAGGCGTAAAGGCTAAGAGGGCTGGCAATGTGAGTAACTGCATTCGAAATTCAGTGCTCACAATGTCCTTTTTTTTCTGCTCCTCTTTCATTTTTTTTTTTTTTATTAAGCTCCCAGTCTTGACCCATTTCACCGACACACAGAACTGTGACTACGACATCTGTACATATAGATACAATCATTAAGGATACAAAGATTGTGCACCAGCACTCAGGACTCACAAGTCATAGTGTTGTAGGATATCTGGTCTAAAGTCATACGGTATTCGTTGCAGGTTTTGACGTATCATTATTTCTGCAGTAGCAGTGTAGCACGATAGCAAGTAGGAGTTGTATTTTTAGCAAACTATCCAGTATCCTGCATTCCACACCCGACCAACACCTTTACCATGTTCCAGCACCACCATAGTTATCCTCATTTCTCGGGCTTAATTTAAATATGCATTTTTCATGTTTCCAGTAGATTTGTTAAATTTTTGTTTCCTTTGTGATGGCGCGCAAGGCAAGGCGATAGACCAAGGATTTGCAACCAGGGCTGCCAATTTTCAAATTAGGGATTCATTAGACAAATTGTTTAGGTTTTATGTGATTATTGGGTGGAAATTATCATAATTGGCGACAGGAAAGTTTGCATTTTAGCTGACCTTCGATGTGGATTATGAGGGGTGTTGCCAGACAAGGTTAAGTTAATTTTGACTTTGGAGGTATGATTTTATAACACACGGAGACGTCAAGGTGTCGAGTGGTTGAATTAAAAAGGCCGATGTTGATTGTGAACCACACCTAAACGTCAAGTTTTTTTCTGCATTTCAGTTGACATTTCTCAATGTCAGACTAACTAAATTTGAACCATGGAAAGGTACACAATCGAACAAAGCGCTAAAGTTATTCAGGCTTATGATGAAAATGGGCATTGAAATCAAAACGCATATCGTGCACTTTGTGATTCGGTCAATATAATCGTCCAAACGTGCGTACAATCGGAAAAATCGTGCACAAATTTAAGCAAACCGGGTCTGTAGGAGTTGTGAAAATACCAGTGGATGCTCGTACAGCTCGTACTGCGGAAAATATTGCTGCTGTTCGCGATAGTCTGGCTAAAGGGCCATCCACATCAACTCGTCGTCGTGCCCGACAATTGCACCTCTCACGCGAGTCGTTGATGAAAATTATGCATAAAGACTTGCGTTTACACGCTAACAAGGTGCAATTGACTCAAGAACTAAAGCGCATCTTGACCATTTCAAACGTCGTCTATGGTCAGAATGGTGGCAAGAAATGGCAACAGTGGATGATCAATTTTCGAAGAAAATCATCTTCAGCGATAAGCCACATTTTCACCTCAGTGGATTCGTCAATAAGCAGTATTGCCGCATTTGGGCGAATAACAATCCAAGCCTGGCGGCATCATCGTATTTTTTTGTTTCAAAATCAGGACGGTCAGGTAGTTACTGTGAATGAAGTTCGCTTTCGTGAGATGATAACGAGCTTTTTATTGCCCGATTTGGAAGATATGGATGTGGACGATATATGGTTTCAACAGGCCGATGCCACTTTCAACACAGCAAACGAAACTATGGCTCTTTTGTGCGACAAATTCAATGGCCGTGTTATCTCACGTAGTGGCGATGTCAATTGGCCGCAATGATCATGTGATTTGAAACCCTTTGGACTTCTTTCTTTGGGGTTGTTTGAAAAAAAATTATACTTCGGTAAGCTAGCAATAATTCAAGAGCTAAAGGATGAGATAATTCGGCACATTAACGACATACAACCTCAATTATGCCTCAGCGTCATCGAAAATTTGGACCATCGGATGGAGGTGTGCCGCCTAGGTCGTGTCGGCCATTCGGCGGATATTTTATTTCACACATAATTGAATCATTCCAATATTATCAAAATAAAAGGAAATGACAATCATTTGCTCAATGATTTGTGCTTCATTGAAAATTAACATCGGCCCTTAAAATTTAACCACCCTTTATATTATAATACATTCAAAAATAGCGGATAAATAAACTTAATATTTCAAAATATATCTTCATTACTGTTTAGTTGTATACATTTAAGGAACAACAAATTTTCCGAAACCTTCAATAGAATCAATACTTCCTACTATAACCCGATAATCCAAGCCCAAGACAATCTATCCCGTTCGACCCGTTCGATTTCCAAATCACTTCGTGACTAAGCCTAGATTATCCGAACAAACCCTCAAGCTTTTGTTCTGTTTTTATTCTTTTCTTTTATAACACAATGCGTCCCGAAACTGCAAACCCTGAAAAACCACCCGGAGCAACCAAACCCAGATCGTAACCCCTGCAGACAGGGGAATCAAAGCCCTGCATGTCATTCGTCTGCAACTATTTCAAACTGTTTCTAGATGCCGCCTTTATTAAGCCTTTACTAAGTTTTACATAAACTCTCTAATTAGGGCGGGTCTATAGGTAATCACTTGATCTCTTCAAGTTGTTTGAGGTCATCTTGTGTATTTAGTGTCGATTTTGCAGGTCTTTATTTCCACCAATAGGGAACCTACTTGACCACATTGCTACAGGCAAAAGGCAACCGCCCAGTTTTTAGATCTTCAAACCTTCCAAGAGGCATGCCAAGCAGTTTTTTATTTAACTAATCTCGAAATTTCAGCCTCTGCCACTGAGCTCCTTCTACCTTTTTTAAAGCAATTACTAGATTTGGTAGGAGCATATGACATCTTTCGGAAAGATGTCTCCATTTATTAAGGCAGGTGGAATAAATGGCGACGTCCCAGATAGTATGAACAAAATGAATAATTTATATGAGCTGTTCCAAAATATTCGGACAACAGGTCGTCCAAGTGTCTCAAGTGTCAGTCGCTAACCTTAAGCTGAGATGAGGAGAAACGGAGGATCGCAAACTGTGACATCTACTACTGACCGTGTTCTAGTGAGCAAAAAGAGCGACTATTCGGATGCGGATTTGTTATAAGTGCCAGAGTTTGGCAGGAAGTCTTATGTTTCCATCAATCAATGTTTTATCAATCCGCATCAAGGCCCAATATACGCGTTCACACCCCGACGATTGAAAAAGATGGTAAAGCTAAGGATTACATCTACGAAATCCTTGACAAAACCTATGAGCGACTACCGAAGTAAGATGTTAAAATCGTGTTGGGAGATTTTAACGCAAAGGTAGGAAGAGAAGACATCTTTAGCAGTATTATTGGAAAACATAGACTACACGACAACACGTCTGCTAACGGACTTAGGCTTATTGACTCCGCTACGGAACGAAATGTCACTATACACCCCATGAGGGGACATGGCGGTCTGCAGATCAACGAACGGAAACCAAATCGATCACATTGCGATAGACAAGAGACACGCATCTATTATTTTGGATGTCCGAACATTCCGGATTAGCTAACATTGAATCGGAACTTGTTGCAGTCCAGAAATACTGTGAAAAAATTTAACGTCGAAAGACTGCAATCGCAAGATACCGCTAAGACCTTCGCGCAACGCGTATCCCTTAACCTCTCGATGAACACCATACCAGCTAGCATCGAATGTCGAAGAACAACGGCAACGATGACAACAAGCCAATAGATCAATAGATCAGCTGCTGGTTATGAGTACCCTTTCGAGCGTTAGAGAACGGGAAGAAAGAGAGTGACAGGAAAGATGTTGGATGTAGTGGAGATTTAACTCCTTGGTTGGTGTTCGAACTAACTTCGGGGAGTCACTTTTTCATGTGTTCGTAAAATTTGAAGAAATTCAAGATGGATCATACTTTAAGGTATAACACCCGACCTTTCATTTCTTTTAAATAAAAGTTAAATGGATTATGGCTGGCATTGAACGCGAAACCTTCAACTCAACAGGCGAACACATTACCACTACACCGCGGCCACCAACTGTTGTGCTCGGTTTCTCGCGCCCACCATAGCAAGAAACCCCTGGTTTGATAAGGAATGCCAACAGATTCTCGCAGCCAAGAATGAGGTCTAGAAGGCTAAGCTGTAGGTGAAGACGAGAGCTGCCACTGAGCTCTATAGGCAGAGAAGAAGGGAAGAACACCAGCTTTTCAGAAAGAAGAAAAAGAGCAAGAAAAGAGCGCGATAGTGGATATAGATATGTGCCACTCCACGAACGATGTTCGCAAGTTTTACCAAGTGTAAAAAGCAAAAGCCAAGGATACAAGGTTCGAACAGAATCCTGTCAAGATGAAGAAGGAAATATCGTAGTTGGGATACAGTTGATGCTGAGGATATGGAAGAACCGCTTCTGCAGATTGTTAAACGGCGATGAAGAACAACAATTAGCTGTCAGGCACAACGATCCATTCAATGTTGGCAACGACTGCGAAAACTGCCAACCACCCGACCTGATTGGAATGAGGATAGCAATATCTAAACTGAAGCTAAAGAAGGCTGGCGGAAATGACAGCCTCCCCGCAGAGCTTTATAAAACCACCGGAGATGACTTGGTAAATAACATCCACCAACTTATAAGCCAAATCTGGACGGATGAAAGTGTGCCTGAAGAATGTAACCTCAGGATCGTTTGCCCGACCCATAAAAAATGAGACCCTCAGAACTCCAACTACAGGGTCATAAGTCTCCTCAACATCACCCACAAGATGCTTACTGCATTACAACCTGATTAGCCCCTGATCAGCCCCTATCAGTGTGGTTTTGGGCCAGAAAAGTCCACAACCAATCAAATTATCACACTTCGGCAGAACCTGCAAAAAACCCAAGATGTCCAAATCGATACCCACCACCTGTTCATCGATTTCAAAGCCTCATACAGCAGCATTTATAGAGACGAACTATTCAGAGCCATGTCTAGTTTTGGTATACCGCCCAAACTCGTCCGTTTGTGTAGGATGACGATGGAGAATTCTCGCTGCTCCATCAGGGTCGGAATCGATCTCACTGGCACATTCGATACCAAAAAAGGATTTAGGCAAGGCGATGCGCTGTCATGTGACTTCTTCAATCTGATTCTTGAGAGGATTGTGCAAAACTCACGAGCCAACACCAGAGGCACAATTTTCCAATCGATACAACTATTAGCAGACGCCGACGATATTGACATCATTGGTAGGACCCAACGTGATGTCATAGCCACGGGTTCCAGTATAGAGATGGATGCTGCAAAAATGGGTTTAGCAGTATAATGAGGGTAAGACTAAGTATATCCTGTTAACACGAAAGGACACACAACATCGACGAATTTGACAGAACGTCACCATTGACGGGCTCAGTCGAGCGATGAGCTGCTGCTCAGAAGGTCTGGACTCGATTCCCAGCCGTAACAACACCTAAATGATTTTTCACTGACCCTCATCTTGTGATGATCTGACAAATCATTCGAGTAGTATCAGTTGTCAAGAGAAGCTTATCTCAAATTTTCCGTGCGTAATCGGCATTAAGCAGGAGGTCCAACCATCGTGCAAGAAGTACAGATGCACACATCAATGGTTATGAGAAAGCTCGGCCCCGGGTACTATCGAGCCTGTTGCCCGAAAAATTTGTATTTTTTTTGTCACCATTGACAGATATAACATTGAGGTAGTACGGGACTTTATCTATCTCGGTTTCGCTATTAACTCTGACAACAACATCTCGTCAGAAATTAAACGAAGAATTACTCTTGCCAACCGCTGTTTCTTCGGGCTAAGAAGGCAATTCAATAGTAAAGCCCTCCACTCGAACTACTAAGGAGATCTTATATAAGACCCTGATCATCCCAGTCCTGCTCTACGGCGCTGAAGCATGGACCACATCATAAGCGGATGAAGAAATCCTTGATCGATTTGAGAGGAAAATTCTTCGGTCCCGTTTGCGTTTACGGGCTATGGAGACGAAGATTCAACCAATAACTATACGAGCTGTACAGCGACATGAATCTGGTCAAAAAAAAAAAACTACGCATTGGACGTTAGAGATGGCTAGGGCTTGTAGAACGAATGGACACCAATACTCCAGCTCGCAGAGTCTTCGGATCCCAGCCAAATGTTTCACGCAGTAGAGGGATACCTCGCCTTAAGTGGCGCGCACCAGTAGAAACCGACCTCAACCAACTTGGAGTGAGCAACTGAAGGCAGTTAGCTAAGGAACGGGCTGATTGCAGTGGCATGTGGGTTTAGGTCCAGGTTCTTTCCGGACTGTAGTGTCACTTAAGTATGCAATTAAGTCTTTTTTGACAGCTTTCAAAATTTCGTACCAAATGTTTACTTAGGACGCCAAACTTGGCATGAAACGATTATAAAAGTTAATCATGTCGAGGAAGCGTATTTCAAACAAACTCCTGCTTGATCCATTGGTGCTACTTGCAACTGATGGTGTCTCGAGAGGGTGATACATTTTAAGAAAGATTAATCTAAAAGTTCGCCTGGTTATCACCTGTTATGAGACGTAGTCTTGATCCTGGGGGGGAGTTGTCAAAATTGATTTTTGGCCACGTTTGTGATCAAAATAACGCTCCATGTGGTGGTAACATAGGGCTCATGAAGTGGGACCTTGGCCCCTCTATCGAAAGATCAAAATACCACTCTCTGTGGTGGTTACATGGGGCCCATGTACTGGGACCTTGGCCCCTCTCTCGAATTTCGATGGAATTCAAATGAATGTTTACATTTAACTATCGCTGCTCCATTCCGGATATCTCTTACGACATCAGATAATTAATCTCGTAAAATATTTATAAATCTGCTAGATTCGTCCTTAAAATTCTTGGAATCATTTTCTATTCATGGCGTCCCTTTAAGTACTACCAAATCGAATGCTACGAACTGTTCAACTACACTGACCTAAATAAAGAAAATTGATCTAAGGACATCATCAGGCGTAAGAGAGGAGAAGTGGACAAGTTGATTCGTCTCGTCAACTTGACTCCTCTTATACAAAGTTGAATAAGAAGGAAATGAATGCCTCATAAGTTCGTCTTAAAATCGGATGCACTTGCATCCTTCTTCCCTCTTAACCACCCACAGTGGGAACACTGATTCCACAACGCTCATCGGGTCCACAGTTACCTTGCGTCTTATGTGCACTAACTATGTGCAAACACAACATTTGTGCATTCAAAGCGTGTGGCGTAGGAGCCTAGTAAACTCTGTATGCGTATGCACGTGTGTGTGTGTGTGTATAATGATGGCACCTCGCATCCTCGTCATTCTTAGAGAAGCGCGTATGCATTTTCTAGATGGTAATGATGTACAGATGATGATGCCATCTTCAGTTAAACAAATGCATATCAAAAGTCCTGTCCATATTATGCTGCTGTCATGACGGCGACGATGACGACGATAACAAGAACAACAACACCAACAACCGTCAACACAGAGCAACGTTGACATAGTAAGCAACGCAGGTCGGCTGTGCATTATTCTTCCTTCATCTGAGAGTGTGTGTGTATGCATTGTGGAGTCCTTTTTGTTCTACACGCTCTTCGGCTTAACTTGTCGTCTTGTCTTCTTCATCTGTTTGTGGTCTCAAACTAATGAGGTGGCAGAGTGAGTAATATTTGCATGCATGCAAAATAATAATTACAGCATGTGCTGCTGCCGCACGTAGATATAGCACTCGCTAAGGACGAAAAGGAATAAAAAAAAATTCTTTCGTCGTTAGTTTTTTTTTTTTTTTGTATCTCGTTTCTGCGTTTTGCTCGTTTGTATCCAGCGAAGCGTTCTGAAAACAAACCGAGTCTGCATTTATTACACACACAAACCTACCTCTACACGGAGTGTGAATGGTGCGGAAAAGTACGCTGCAACTCACAATGGCTGAGAGGGAGGGGTTATGTTTGTATGCATTGCAGCCAAGGCCATCATAGTAATCAGGGTAAGGAAAACATTCACGCTACACAATTCTAGGAACATCCATTCATCCTGTAACAATTTCATATGCAATTGTGCCATTGTGGCAACTGAGCACTTCAAGGATAATCCGAATGCAAAAAGGACAGAGAACTACCTGAGCCCGAATCCTGAATACCGAGATATCAAACTCATCACTATTGTCGACGTCTTTATAGTCTTCGTCATCTCGTCATCAGAGAGCCGTCGATATTGGAATCGATTAAGGACGAACAATCGCTTTCGATTTCGAGTGTGTGAAATCGAAAACACAATAATCGTTGGCATCCTGATTCCAGTCAGGATAGGTATGTCAATTGCGGATCGAAATGAGGTTAGTTAACTCTTTGCAAAGATAAAAGAGGGTGAGGGGGCCATGTTTGGTGAGGCTTTTGTATTGTCATGTCAACGAAACGGACTCATATGATACTTTCACAAGAGGTTCGGTTTTGGGGTTAGTGTCATAAGTGGTTTAAACCTTGACACAGAATAAGTATGTGTTTGGATGTCGTCAGGATAGTTTTTTTTTTATTTTGCTGTCTTTACCTTTGCAGGTGTTCAGCTTTTTGCATCTATAATAAGGACATCTTAATAGGGAAACATATAATGGATGTACAGTGAGGATGAGGATGTCAGTGTGCAATGCTAAGTCCTTTCAAGAGTGTTGTCAAATAGAAGGGGGCCGTTGAAATCAATTAAACAAGATTTTGGCACACGATTAAAAGAATTCGAAAAGCAAGTGAAATTTAGTCCAAGATCTATAAGATGACCTTGTATGAGATGGTACCCCAATAGATATTTTTAAAGCTTTTTTTATGGCAGTCCTATAGTTGGTATGTGCAAAACGGCATTTTAGATTCACTGGTGCTAATGCCAAAAATTGATAGCATATGTATAGGCTTCGATATATATGTGTCCATAGCGAAAAACATGGTCATCAGCAGTAGTTTCAGTGTACTTACTTACTTAAGTGGCGCTACAGTCCAGAATGAACCTGGGCCTCAACCAACATGCATCTCGAATTAGCCCGGTCCTTAGCTAACTGCCTCCAGTTGCGCACTCCAAGTTGGTTGAGGTTGGTTTCTACTTGTGCGCGCCACTTAAGCGAGGTCTTCCTCTACTGCGTCCGACGATTGGTTAAGAATCGAAGACTCTGCGAGCCGGAGTATTGGTATCCATGCGTTCTACATGTCCTCGCCGTCTTAAACGTCCAATGCGGATTTTTTTTTTGAGCAGGGGCATGTCGCTGTACAGCTCGTATAGTTCTTGGTTGAATCTTCGTCTCCATAGCCCGTCAACGCAAACGGGACCGAAGATTTTTCGAAGAATTTTCCTCTCAACTCGACCAAAGATTTCTTCATCCGCTTTTGAGACGGTCCATGCTTCAGCGCCGTAGAGCAGGACTGGGATGATCAGGGTCTTATAGAAGATCTAGTGAGGGCTTTACTACTGAGTTGCTAGCCAAAGAAAAAGCGGTTGGCAAGAGTAATTCTTAGTTTAATTTCTGAAGGGATGTTGTTTTCAGAGTTTAGATGCACTCCAGTACTACGTCAAATATATATCAGTCAGTGGTAACGTTCTGTCCAGTTCGTTGATGTTATGTGTCCTTTCGTGTTGACAGCATATACTTCGTCTTGCACTCATTTACTGCTAAGCCCATTTTTGGCGTTTCCTTCTCGATAATAGCAAACATGGGTATGACATAACGTTGGGTCCTACCAATGATGTCAATATCGTCGGCGTATGCTAGTAGTTCTACCGATTTTTGGAAACTTGTGCCTCTGGTGTTGGCTCGTGAGTTTCGCACAATCCTCTTAAGAATCAGATTAAAGAAGTCACACGACAGCACATCGCCTCGCTTAAATCCTTTTTTGGTATCGAATGTGTCGGTGAGGTCGTTTACGACCCCTATGGAGCAGTGAGAATTCTCCATCGTCATCCTGCACAAACGGACGAGTTTGGGCGCTATACCAAAACTAGACATGGCTCTGTATAATTCGTCTCTATAAATGTTGTCGTATGCGGCTTTGAAATCGATGAATAGTTGATGGATTTCGATTTGGACTTCTTGGGTTTTTTCCAGGATCTGCCGAAGTGTGAAGATTTGATCGGTTTTGGACTTTCATGGCCTAAAACCACACTGATAAGGGCCGATCAGGCTGTTGGCAAACGGTTTCAGGCGTTCGCATATTACGGCAGATAGGATTTTGTAGGCGATGTTGAGGAGACTTATGCCTCTGTAGTTTTCGCAGTGTAGAGAGCCTCCTTTTTTGTGGATCGGGCAAACTATGCTGAGGTTCCATTCTTCAGGCATACTTTCTTCCGACCAGATTCGGCTTATGAGTTGGTGGATGTTACTTACCAACTCATCTCTGCCGGCTTTATAAAGCTCGGCGGGATGGCCGTCATTTCCGACAGCCTTATTTAGCTTCAGTTTAGATATTGCTATCCTCATTTCACTCAGGTCGGGTGGTTGGCAGTTTTCGCTGTCGTTGCCAAATTGAATGGTTTGTTGGCCTGACAGCGGAATGTTGTTCGTCATCGCCGCTTAACAGTCTGCAGAAGTGGTTCTTCCACATCCTCAGCATCGACTGTGTCTCACCTACGATATTTCCATCTCGACAGGATTCTGTTCGAGCCTTGTATCCTTGGCTTTGACGTTTTACATTTTGGTAAAACTTGCGAACATCTTTTCTGGAGTGGCACCTCTCTATATCCTCGATCGCGCGATTTTCTTCCTCTTTTTTCTTCCTTCTAAAAAGCCGGTGTTCTTCCCTTCTTCTCAGCCTATAGAGCTAAACGGCAGCCCTTGTAGGCCTCGTTCTTGGCAGCGAGCATCTGTCGGCATTCCTCATCAAGCCAGGGGTTTCTTTCTGGTGGGCGCGAGAAACCTAGCACATCAGTTGCGGCTATTCTAATGGCTTGTTGGCATCGTTGCCATAGTTCTTCGACATTCGATGTTGGTGGTATGGTGTTAATCGAGAGGTTTAGGGATACGCGTTGCGCGAAGGTCTTGGCGGTAACTTGCGATTGCAGTCTTTCGGCATTAAATTTTTTTTCAGTATTTCTGGATTGTTGTGGCGTAGTGGATATCCCCATTCTAACCTTGGCTGCAACAAGGTAGTGGTCCGGGTCGATGTTAGCTCCTCGGAATGTTCGGACATCCAAAATACTGGATGCGTGCAGCGTGCCTTTTGTCTATCGCAATGTGATCAATTTGGTTGATGGTTCGTTGATCTGTAGACCACCATGTCCCCTTATGGATATCGAGGAAACAGTGTGCTGGCTATAGTGGCATTTCGTCCCGTAGCGAAGTCAATTAGCCTAAGTCCGTTACCAGACGTGTTGTCGTGTAGGCTATGGTTTCCGACAACACTGCTTAAGATGTCTTCTCTTCCTACCTTTGCGTTAAAATCTCCCAGCACGATTTTAACATCGTACTTCGGTAGTCGCTCATAGCTTTTGTCAAGGAGCTCATAGAAGCAATCCTTAGCTTTATCATTTCTTTCCGCCTTCGAGGCGTGAGCGCATATAAAGCTTATATTGGCGAATTCGGCCTTGATGCGGATTGTTACAATGCGTTCCCTAATGTCTTGGAAACATAAGACTTCTTGCCTAAGTCTTGAACTTATAACAAATCCGCATCCGAATAGTCGCTGTTTCTGCTCACTATTACACAGTTGGTAGTAGATGTCACAGTTTCTCATCCTCTTTTTGCCCGGCCAATCCCATCGTATTTCCTGGATGGCAGTAATGTCTGCTTTGTAGCAGTTTAGGGCTTCCGCTATTTGTTCGCTTGCACCTCTCCTGTTTAATGTTCTCACATTCCAGGTGCAGATACGAACGTCGCGGTCGTTTAGCAGGGTTGTCAACAATGAAATCCGTCCTTTCCGAGGCTATTGGTTGCTTCGTAACCATTAGTTTTTTCCATGGTTGGGTAGTTTACCCAAAGCACAACCCCCAACCTGGAGGGCCAGTTATAATTTATTAGATACCCCTAGTACACGGGGCCATCAGTACCCACTACGGGATTAAGCGCTGCCGTTGGCCTTTCGGTTCATCCGCCACCATCTCTGTTCAACGGGCCTGACTAATCTTTGGAATTCCTAGACAACTTGTTATCCGAATATGTCGAGGCAGCTTGTCTAGGTTCGCCTGGGACAGCAGGCCAGGTAATCATTCCGTGCCATTCTGACCTGGTTGTTTATAGTGTTCCTGTTTTTTGTCGTGTTATCAACACTCGCGCTTATCGTTTAGCAAGTCAAATCCGGTTGGATGAGACCAGTACCCGATGGTTACCACTTGGAGGTTAAAAATAAGCACTTGATGTGTAGTTACAACCACTGGGCATTGCCAAGTAAAAGCCAATTACAGTCTACCCTCGTTCTACAACACCAACCACCCCTGTAATATTGATATATCAAAGGCATTTGACAGGGTTTGGCAACAAGCCCTTTTGTCGAAAATGCGTGCACTTGGAATCGATGAAAAAATTCGACTATGGGTTAGGAATTATCTTTCAAAACGTTCAATTCAAGTTGTTTTGGGCGGATTCAAGTCTGCAACTCACCTAATAAATGCTGGTGTTCCCAAGACTCAGTTTTGTCTCCGAATCTCTTTCTCATTTTTATCAGTGATCTCCTGTCTGCAACTTCTTATCCAATTCATTCCTTCGCTGATGACAGTACGCTCAGCTTCTCATATTCGTTTTCAGGTCCACGTCCCTCATCTTCGAACGTGGAATCTAAACGAAAACATATTTTAAGATCATTGAATTCCGACTTTGACAGTATCATCGAATGGGGTAAATCTAACAGAGTCGAAGACAATGCTGTCTTCTGTCGTTATATCGAAACGTAAATCTAGAGTTAACGGGTGATCCAAGTAGAGATACTTTTTTCAATAGCCTTTTTTGACAGATCACGTGTGAGTCGTGTCATGCTGTCATGTTATTTTTGTTTACTATTGTTTGGCATTTCATAATGGAAAGACTTACGCGTGAACAACGTTTACAAATTGTTCAGCTTTATTATGAAAATTCACGTTCTGTGAGGAATGTGTTTCGCGCCACTTCCCACTCATCGCATCAATCAATGGACTTATTGATAGAACATTTCGGTGAGCACATAATTTCACGTTTTGGGCATGTCGATTGGCCACCAAGATCGTGTGATATAACACCGTTAGACTTTTTCCTGTGGGGATATGTAAAGTCAAAAGCTTATGCCGACAAACTCGCTTCGATTCAGGCCTTGGAGGAAAACATCACGCGTGTCATTCGCCAGTTACCAGTCGAAATGCTCGAACGAGTGATCGAAAATTGGACTCAACGGATGGACCATCTGCGACGTAGCAACGGCCAACATTTGATAGACATAATTTTCAAAAACTAAATGCCAAAGAATGTTCTTTCAAGTGATAATAAACATTCTCCATTAAATTTGAATTTTCTGTGTTTTTTTCTTTAAAAAAGTAGGGAACCTCGAAATGGATCACCCTTTATGTTTCACCGCGTGCAAGAGCATTTGGAGCATTTGGCTTGGAGTGCTTATTGTTATTATAATAATTAATAAGTGAAAGAAAACTTTACAAAGACAAAAAAATTAAATAGTGCAGTGATCTGAGTGAGTGCTTATATTCTTGAATTAAGTGAAACATAAATAACAATATGAAGCGAGCACATCAAATGCTGATGATAGCTTTGGCATCACAAAAAAATAAAAATAAAGTAACAGAGCAGAAAAATAAAGAAAAAAGTGATGAGGCAAATAAAGGACTTGTGGTTCAAGAATTTACTCCGTTGACTTCTGATGAAATAGGTGAGTCTTAATGTTAACTTATTTTTAGTGTATTGTGTTATTAATATTTCGCTTTCAATTATTAATTGAAAGATGATCCATGTATTGCCTTAAGCATGAACACCACAGTTGCGATCCAGAGATGTGATTTTGATGAGACAGCAAATCTTCCAGGTACCAGCAGGGAATTTCAACGCCAATTAGATAACCTACTGAGCGATTCTGACAATCGACATGATTTTTATTCGGAAGATGGCTCGGCTGATCCTGACATTTATTCAAATGCTAACAACGACAGGGAGAGTGAGGTGAGTGAAGAAACAGAACGCGCATCGCAACTCTTGGAAGCAAATCTCTTGGGAAAAAAAACACAAATCGCGCAGCAAGGAAACTGAAAAGAAATACTGGCCAGGGATATCTTAACAATTCAGGTAATTTTGTAGGAAAGAGGAAGAGTAAGCCATTAGAAAATGGTCGCATGAAGTGCAAACAAAATATTTCATTTGAAGCTCAAAAAAATATTTTTGAGCAATTATTGGAAACTTGGTAATTACAATTTGAGGGTTGCATTTGCTGCAGGTCTTATACCAGGTGGCGCAAAAGTAATCCTCCTATCAGAAAATGCTATAAATTTTGCCCCTAATGTCAGTTCTGTTTTGACATTTGTGTAGTAAACACATGCGAAATACACGCTAATAAACAATGTTACGCTACACTGCTCCAGAACGCAGAATATTGGTGACTTTTTATTTGAGCAATAATCGGTCGGTGACTTTGGCACAACGTGAATTTCGTCGCAGATTTCCTAGCCGTCCAACGCCTACTGGTGAAAGACTGCGACGTTTAGCCGCTCGCCTCGAAGAGACTGGCACAACACGAGATGCTGCCAGGCGTGTCAGACCCCGGAGTAGCCGTTCTGCAGAGAATATTGCTGCTGTTGGCGAAGATGTCATGGAAGCGCCGTCGACATCGACCAGACGACGTGCCACGCAAATGGGTATCAGTCGACGGTCTTTACAGCGAATTTTGGTACAAGATTCGAAGATGTTTCCGTACAAAGTTTAGACGGTGCATCAGCTGTTAGCTGCTGACCGCCAATGGCGTCTAACATACACTCAAGCCATCCTTAATCACCACCAAGAGGAAGATGATTTTTCATCAAAAATAATTATGAGTGTTGAGGCCCATTTCCATCTTAGCGGGTACGTAAATAAGCAAAATTTACGCTTTTGGGGCACTGAAAATCCGCGTGTAACCCACGAAGAGCCATTACACCCACTGAAAGTCACTGTATGGTGTGCTGTTTTCGCTGGAGGAGTCATCGGACCTTTTTTCTTCGAAGACGTCGCGGGCCAAACGGTTACTGTGAATGGTGAGCGCTACAGAGCAATGATCAACGAGTTCTTTTTGCCGCAACTTGATGAATTGGGATTGGAAAACATGTGGTTCCAACAGGACGGTGCAACGGCACACACTGCACGTGCCACAACCGATATGCTGAAGGATGCATTTCCCGGGCGCCTAATCTCCCGTTTTGGCGATTTGCACTGGCAAGCAAGATCGCCTGATTTGACCGCTCCAGAGTTCTTTTTGTGGGGCTTTTTGAAGCCGCGGGCTTATGTCAACTCTTGCAGCTCTTAAAGACAATATCCGTCAAGAATGTGAGGACCTATCGCCGGAAGTTTTGGCCAAAGTGATGGAAAATGCCATGAAAAGGGCTCAAATGACAATCAACTGTGGCGGCGGCCATGACATCATATTCTCGATGTAAAAAAAATTAAGAGACCAAATAAAAAAAAACCACAAGAAGAATCATAGTTTTTAATTTTTTTTTTAAATTACAGCCAAAGAACATCGGAAGGTTATTTTTGCGCCACCTTGTATATAGACATTCGGATTTTTTTTTAATATCTTGTTCATAAAACTTTTCAAAATGCCTTACCATTTTGGCAAAAATAATGTTTTTCTTAAAAGTGGGCGTGGCAATGGGAGAATTTCAAAACATTTTTACACTTGTTCTGGTTCGTCGGATAGAGAGTCTATGCACCAAAATTCAGAACTCTAGCTCAAAATTTTAGGCCCCGAAATCGGTGACACACAGGCGGACGGACATATACTTTGAGCTACAGCGGGTCCGCCGGGAAGGTATACTACTCCGTTTGTTTATAATTTTTTATTTAAATGAAAGAGAATGGATCTTATATTGATAAAGTTTTTATTTAATGTCGGCAATTATGTATGGAATACAATATCAGGTAAATGTCCGCCTCTGCTAGTCTCACAAATGCGAGCCCTTTTGAGCAAATTTTTCATTACATTCTCACACATTTCACGCAGTATTTCATTAATTTCATCACGAATATTTTGTTTGAGTTGTTTAAGCGTTTCTGGTATGTTTGCATAAGCCTTGCTTTTCAGATGTCCCCACAAAAAGAAGTCCGGAGCAGTCAAATCAGGCGACCGTGGAGGCCAATCAACATCACCATTTCCTGAAATAACTTCTGTGGAAAGAGGTCTCGCAGTAGTTCCATTGTAATCCTGGCTATATGCAATGTGGCACCGTCTTGTTGATACCACATGTTAATCAAGCCCAAAAAGTGTTTAATCGTATCACGATATCGCTCCCCATTCACAGTGACCGTTACGCCGTTTCCATTTTCAAAGAAGTAAGGTCCAATGCTTCCTCCCGACAAAATTGCACACCAGACTGTAACTTTTAATGGATGCAAAGGTGACTGATGAATAATTTGAGGGGTTTCCATTACCCAGAACCGACTATTCTGATTATTCACACATCCATTCAAATTAAAATGTGCCTCGTCACTCATTATGATTTTTTTCATGAAAGAGGGGGTTGTCATGGGCTAGCTGTAACACCCCATTGGCATATGTACGGCGGCGTAAATGGTCTTGTGGAAGAAGCTCTTGTGACAACTTAATGTTAAATGGAAACAAATGCAAATCCTTGTGCAAAATGGTGGCCAAAGTTGTTATTTGAAGACCAAGCTTCTTTGCACGGCGTCGAATTGAGGTGCATGGAATGTTTTGATGGAATGATTTTGTTACGTTCCACTTTCGCGAATCAGGACATTAAGGACCGGCCGACCTAATGGAAAAGGTCGTGGGAAATTGATGGTAAATATGGGCGCCACGCGATTTACCTTAGTGTACCGAAATTCCTTTTTGGAGGAATCGCGACCCCCAGAAAAGACCCGCGTACGTCAATTAATAATAGCAACTCCTTAATTATAATTACTATTTCTTTTTTTTTATACTAAATTTATTGCTATCAAGTTCCCAGAAGGGGATAATCGATAAACAAAAGAATTTAACTATACTTATAATAAAATACGTGTACCCTCGGATTAAAACTCCACCCGAAAGCGCCGCAACGTTCCCACCCTTTCGTTCACATCTTAGCCAATATGGCAGCAGGGTAACTCTTATATAATAGAATGCACCTTCAACTGTGCAATAACTGTGCAATAAAAAAAAATAGTAATCGACTTAAGAAATAATTTGAACGATAGAAAAAAAAAAGTATGATTTGATGAACCAATAATTGTCATCAATATGTACTTGTAAGCTACAAAACAAAAAATAAAAAAAAAACTCAGCCTTGGGGCTCGAACCCGTGCGTCATACACGCAGCTGATGACATTTTTTTTCCAACTTTTAAATTCATTTTTTATTTACTTAAAATATTAACTTACTACTAGACAAAAATGCTTATATCTAACTTATCTATAACTGGTTTACTCAATCTAACTTATCGGCCCTTAGTGGGCGCTGTAAGCTAATATTTAACTGTTTTATTTTGCCTTTGGGCTTAAATTTGTCGTTTTTTTTTAAATTTAATTTTAATAAACAAAGAAAATTAAAAAACTTTGTATAGTGACTTTGCAGCTGATGACTTATACTCCAGGCCACCGATCGCTTCCCCAACACCTTGTCCAATTCTTAGTTTCTCCCTTTGGGGCCTTGTATCAGGCCGCGACACACTCCAATATATATCCAGTTTTATTATAGGCAAAAGGAAAACCTCAGATAATATTCACGTAAGAGCAGCTTCACGATGAAGCTGAAAATATATATTAATTCGTATATTCGACGCCGACAATGAAAATGTTCACATACTCATATATTTATGGCAACGTACTAATAAATCTCGACAGATCGACGGATAAGGCTAACAATCGCACACTTAAAATAATTCAAGCTGATTTCGACTGCAATTTTACTGCCGCACAAAAGAAAATACATTACAATATTATAACACCATACTCTAATTTACTTTGGGGATTAACACACCCGATCGTTATAAACTCTGACGACCAACTCCCGGATGAAACGCTTTTCCTGCTCTCACGCCACTCTTACTGGCTTCTTCCCGTTTGCCCTTTTTGACCTTTAAATCTATCTAGAAGATTCTTAAAAAAAAGAAAAAAAAGAAAGGGGAGTCACTGTCGTGATTCGAACTCCAACTCTATGGAGTTGGAGTGTTGGAGTGTTAGCTCCCCCAGACCATACCATATAATGAAAAATTGTTGGACACCAATTCATTTAGGCTGAAAACTTCTCAGGCCTTAAGCAGCAGAAATGTTTTCAGTCGATCGTGCAGTACTTTTTGGTCCATACTTGGGCCTATCACCTACAGACCCTCTTTCTTCGAAATCATTCACAACACGATAAATAGTGCGTTTTGTTGGCACGTTGTTTCTACCAAACATTGCACGTAACTTTCTCATCGTCACAGTAACCGACGATTGATTTTGATAAAATGTTTTAACGATTAAAACACGTTGGTTTATCGAATATTTTTCCATAATAAATTTGCCACGTGTCTACTTCACGACTGCAAAATATGAACTGTCAAGACTAATGTTTACCGAAATGGCGGCTAAACAAAGTAGGACACCCTGTATATCTAGCGAAATTATTTCTCTGTGTTACAAACTTAATGTCAAAACTATTATACCCTTATGGGATAGGGTATAAATATTGTATTTTATAAATATGTGCTTTCATTTAAAAAAAAATCTGTTAAAGTTAATCTCGGTAGATAAATAAATTAACAAATAAAAATAAACGATTCAAGCACTTAAGGCTGAATTGTAAGTTTTGGCCAATCACTGCCAATCTGCCGCATGAGCACATTAACTGATTTTCTTCACATTCAGTATTAAAGGACGCAATGACAAGGAAATAACGATTTGCAGCCATATTTCAATCGGTCTTAGATCAAGTACCCCATTCAAGGATAAAATAAAAGAAAAACGTTTGCGATATGCAAAGTGAAATACTTTATGAAAGTGCCGCGTTTTTATGTAAAAAAAATTTGAATGCTCATTTAATCGATTTACACATAAAAAAAAATAACAACAGCAACAACAATATAATCCCAACTTGACTTCCATTATAACTAATGTTCCGACTTGGGGGGTTGTTTCGCTTTTATAACCATGGCTGTCTCGTGGTATGTATTGTGACTTTAATTGAAAAGTTTTCAAATCTAAACGTCATTAATCAAAAAAATCCTCCAACGGTTGGTGATAAATGTATTTGTATGGGTGGCTTAAGAGGACAACAACACAACACACACTGCGATATTATCCACTTGATGTAATTAATATGAATGTCAAGTGATTGCTTTTAGTGGGATCTTGAGCTTTGGATTTATCTAATTTTTTTTTTTGTTTCATTAGACCCCGACCTTACACCAGGCCATCGATAGCTTTGAGCTTTAAATTTAATTTGAGGTTCAGAGTTGCAGTTAAATATCAACTAACTACTGCAGCTAATTAGATAGTCATCCTGTAAAGCGTGGGAAGTCGCGTCGGATATATTTTACATCCAATAATTAACGGTAATTATAAGAAGACGCATGTGCATTTTCTGTTTCAAATAAATACTGCAATGGCAGCGTTTACGTTAGTACACATCCATATTTCACATTTGCCACGTTTCAACATTCCCACTCAAATGTCGACACATTCTGACATTCATGCGACTTGAATTAAAAAGCAACGACTTGATTTTTTTTTTTTTTTTCAAAAGGACATATCGGTAGGGTAAGGCTATACTTTGACAAAATCGCGGAGGTGGAATGCAAAAGTGCAATTAAGGCCACACGCTTGAGAATGAAATAAATTTATTGAAATCGATTTTCTGTACACCCACCATCATATGTTCGTGGGTGTTCCAACGCCACAGGACAAAGGATTTCCTCTGAACATAATAAAAAAAAAAAAAATACAATTTAATAGAACTTAATGGTAGACAAAGTTTGCTTTTCAATTCTAGGAAACAAGCTTGAGATATCAGATATGTAATTTCGACGTTCACATGGTTGCAACTTTGCCGTAGTAATTTGCTGTTATAATTTCGAGAAGGGTCGTTTCATAAGTAAATTTCAAAACTATTACCGCACCTTTAATTTTGTACGTTTGTAGAGAGTAACTGTGGCGAAAGTGGAGCTTAACGATTTGTTACGTTATTTGAGTGCATTAATGTTTTCATATAAAAAAGTTGCAGTAGAACTCAGAATGCGCATTTAATTGAGATTATAACAGTGCATGCTAAATCAGTGTGCAGTTGAATCCCATTCAGCTGGAGGATAGTGGAACGCTGTGTGGATAAGCAGGCTAGGTTGGAAATAAAATACTATTCGCATTTTTTATATGCGAATATATATATAAAAAATTAAATCGCCAAGGTGTTCGCGCAACGTGTTAACCTTAACCTCTAGATTTTTGAACAATTCTAACGATGGCAGGAGCCATTAGATCAGCCGCAACTGTTTAGCTAGGTTTAACGAGCTCACCAGCCAGAAACCGACAGATGCTCGCAGCCAAGAACGAGGCCTACAAGGCTAAGCTGCAGGTGAAGACGAAAGCTGCCATTGAGCTCTAAAGGCAGAGAAGAAGGGAAGAACACCTGCTTTTCAGAAAGAAGACATAAGATGAAGAAAAGCGCGTGATCGAGGATATAGAAAGGTGCCACTCCAGGAATGATGTTCGCAAGTTTCACCAAAGTGTAAGACGTCAAAGCCAAGGATACAAGACTCAACGGAGTCCTGGTAAGATGAACAAGGAAATATCGTAGTTGAGACACGGTCGATGCTTAGTACCTGGAAGAACCGATTCCCCAGGCTGTTAAATGCGATAAAGAAAATTAACAACCACCCGACCTAAGCAAATTTAGGATAGCAATATTCAAACTAAAGCTTAACAGGGCTGAAGGAAATGACGCCCTTCCCGCCGAACTATATAAAGACGACGCCCATCAGCAAAAAGCAACGAGTTTGATGAGAAATGCCGACAGAAATGCTCGCAGCCAGAAACGAGGCATACAATGCTATGCTACAAGTAAAGAGGAGAGCTGCCATTGAGTCCTATAGACAGAGAAGAAGGGAAGAGCACCGTCTTTTCAGAAAGAAGAATAAAAAACAAGAAAAGCGAGGAATCGAGGATATAGAAAGCTGCTATTCCAGGAACGATGTTCCCCAGTTTTACCATAGTATGAAACGCCAAAGCCAAGGATACAAGGCTGGAACAGAATCCTGTCGAGATGAACAAGAAAATATCGTAGTTCAGAAGCGGTCGATGCTGAGGTAAAGAAAGTACCACTTCCGCATGCTATTAAACGGCGATTACGAAAACTTACGAAAACCAAACTAAAGCTTAACAGGGCTGCTGGAAATGACGGCCTTACCGCCGAGCTTTATAAAGCCGGCCGGAGATGACTTGATGTGCTAAGTTTTGCGCGTCCACAAGCAAGAAACCCCTGGTTTCATGAGGACTGAAAAAAGGTGCTCGCAGAAAATAACGAGACTTACAAGGCTTAGTAGGAAACATCCACCAACTCATAAGCCAATTCTGGTAGGAGGAAAGTATGGCTGAAGAATGGAACCTCAGCAACGTTTGCCCGATCCACAAACTGCTCTCAACTGCTCCACCTACAGAGGCATAATTTCTCCTCAACATCGCCCACAAAATCCTATCTGCCGTAATATGTGAACGCCTGAAACCGTTTATCAACAATCTGATCGGCCCTTATCAGCATGGTCTTAGGTGAGAAAAGCCCATAACCGAATTTTCACACTTCCGCAGATCTTGGAAAAAAACCCAAGAGGTCCAAATCGATACCTACCACATATTCTTCGATTGCAAAGCCGCAGACGACAGCATTTATAGAGGCGAACTATGCAGAGCCATTTCTAGTTTTGGTATACCGCCCAAACTCGTCCGTTTGTGGGTCGGAAACGAATTCACCGACCCGTTCGATACCAAAAAAACATTTTAAGCAAGGCGATCCGCTGTCATGTGACGTCTTCAATTTGATCCTTGAGAGGATTGTGAAAAACTTCCTAGCTTACACCAAAAGCACAATTTTCTTAAAATCAGTGCAATTACTGTCTAGCATCCACCGACTATATTTACACCATTGGTCGGACTCAGCGTGATGGCAGTGTTGATTAAACATCGATAGTCTATGGGCTCAGTGGCGCGATGGTTAGTGCGTTGAACAGCCGCGCAGAAGGTCTGGGTTCGATTCCCAGCCGTAGCAACACCTAAATGATTTTTCACTGGCCCTCCTCTCGTGATGATCTGACAAATCATCCGAGTAGTATCAATTGTCATGAATAGCTTTTCTCAACTTAGCCGTTCGAATTCGGCATAAAAAAAGGATGTCCCGCCATTGTGCCAAGAAATACACACGCACACATGAATGGTTGTGAGAAAAAAGCTAGGCCCTGGGTACTAACCAGCCTGTTGCACCATAAATTTAATGTCTATCGATGACTTTTTCTATCGGCCCTAACATGGTATCCGTTCCGAAAGAAAATTTGTCCGATTTTTTGCGAATCAGAGAATTTGGTACATTTCACCGACAAAGCGAAACGCATATCGCCAATCTACCTTTTATTGCGATGGGTTGCAATGTTTGCATCTGTTTTTGACAGTCACACGTTAATTTCTATCCGATGGTGTTCGACATCTGTTCGTCGCGGAAATAGTTTTAAGTGAGTAAAATGAAAGCAATAAAATAATTTTAGTCCAGTTTTTTCTTGATTTTTTTGTTGAAAACTGGTGTTAAAGGCAAAATTCGAATGAACAGGCAGGCACCAGACAATATTAGCGTGAGAAACCAGAGCATAGCTCGGAATTTCGCCAAACGCCAGTAAAGGTTGCTGATTTTCTAATCTCTGAACGGATACCACGATTCGGCCATATATTTGATTAGTTTTTAGTCCCTACAATTTTTTATGAACATCCATTTTAAGGATGGGGTGGGATAGGGTATTTAAAGCTCAACATATGGTTTTGGGATACTTTTTAAAACCTTGCAATCAAAGTACAGATTTTCGAAATAAATCATAGAAATTGTGTCATAGATGAGCTTTATAAATTATTTCAAGGCTACCATCCATCCATCATATTTTTCCCCAAAACTATTGATACTATCGGAAATGGAAACTATCGATGTTTAATCAACACTACGTGATGGCATAGCCACGTTTGCTAAAGAGAAGGAAGCGGCAAAAATGTGTTAAGCAGTAAATGACGATAAGACTAAGTGTATGCTATCAACACGAAAGACAACACAAAATCGACGAATTGCACAGAATGTCCTCACTGACTGATAAAAACTTGAGGTAGTACTGGTTTTCGTCTACCTCGGCTATGCTATCGACTTTGAAAACAACATCTCGTCAGAAATTAAACGAAGAATTACTCTTGCCAATCGCTGTTTCTAAGAAACAGAAAATGCCTTCGCTAAGAAGGCAATTCAGGTGTAAAGCCCTCACTCGAACTACTAAGGAGATCTTATATAAAACCCTGATCATCCAAGTCTGCGCTAAGTCGCTGAAGCATGGACCGTCTCAAAAGCGGATGAAGAAATCCTTGGTCGATTAGAGAGGGAAATTCTACGAAAAATCTTCGCTACCGTTTGCACTTACTGGCTATGGAGACGAAGATTCAACCAAGAACTATACGAGATGTAAAGCGACATGCCCCTGGTCAAAAAACTCCGCATTGGATGTTTAAGATGGCTAGGACATGTAGAACGAATGGACATCAATAGTCCGGCTCGCAAAGTGTTCGATTCTCAGCCAGACGTCGGTCGCAGTAGAGGAAAACCTCGCCTTAAGTGGCACGCACAAGAAGAGGCCGAACTCAACCAACTGGAGGCAGTTAGCTAAGGGCCGGGCTTATTGGAGTGGCATGTTTGTTGAGACCCATGTTTATTGCCAGCATTGTTCTTCGATGCTGGTGGTATGGTGGTAATCGAGAGGTTAAGGGATACGCGTTGCGCGAAGGTCTTGGCGGTCTCTTGCGATTGCAGTCTTTCGACATTACATTTTTTCACAGTATCTCTGGATTGTTGTGGCGTGGTGGATATCCGCATTTTAACATTGGCTGCAACAAGGTAATGGCCCGAGTCAATGTTAGCTCCTCGGAATGTTCGGACATTCAAAATACTGGATGCATGCCTCTTGTCTATCGCTATGTAATCAATTTGATTGACCGTTCGTTGATCTGGAGACCGCCATGTCCCATTATGGATATCGAGGTGAGGAATCCGTGTGCTGGCTATAGTGGCATTTCGTTCCGTAGAGATGTCATTTAGCCTAATTCCGTTGCTGGACGTGTTGTCTTGTAGGCTATGTTTTCCAACAATACTGCTAAAGATGTCTCCTCTTCCTACCTTTGCGTTAAAATCTCCCAGCACGATTTCAACATCGTACTTCGGTAGTCGCTCATAGGTTTTGTCACGGAGCTCATAGAAGCAGCATGATCTTCAATCGTCGACCAAAAAAAATCGGTTATCATTTGACCACATCGATCCGAATTGATTGTGATCGTCTTCCCGCTGGGATCTTCGAAGAAATACGGACCAATGACACCTTTTGACCATAGAGCACATCAAAAATAGAGCACCCTTTTCCTGGATGCTACGGCACATATTCGATCACCTGTGGATTTCCTGAACCGCATATGCAGTAACTTAGTTTACTAACATACCTTCCGAGTGAAAAATATACCTTATCGCTGAAGAAAAAGTTTTTCGAAAAATCAGTGCTTATTGCCTGTTGTTCCAATACCCAAGAAGCGTCGTAGATACGTTCCTTGATCAGCAATGCCCAGGGTTGTCATTTCTGATAAAATGCAGTTGCATGCTAGGGAGCAGCGTGCATTGGATTTTCTTTTTATAACATACTTACTCACCGTGAATTACCGTCCATAGCAAAGTGACCCCCCCTTGCCCACCCCTAAGATAAGATAAGAGAAGTAAGTAAAGTTAGTGGGAGTTGACGTATTTTCTTTCAGTAGACATAAGGAACTCATACCCTCGACGATGTATGAATCTCAAAGAGTATAGAACTACATAGAGTACACACCATTGCTAACAATTTTGAACCCGTTTCTGACGTGGGTGGTAAGTGCGAAGGGGAAATTTCATCGATCGAATGCATCGGCTATGCCGTTGTTTGATGCTGGGGTAGCATTGTGAACACTGATGTGTCAATATCTGTACCCCACATAGAAAATTTTCTTTGAGATGTATGTATGTAGTTGTATGTAGTTCTATACTCTTGGATGAATATGTCACTCGCAACTTCCAAATCTTTGAAGAATATGTCACTCGCAACTTCAAAATCGCTAATCAAACTGGATGCGATCATGAAAGCAAACCACAGATGGATAAACCGCAGAACGTGTCAAATGTCGGAGCTTTTCTGGTCCAAGTATGCCAGGCTAGATATATATGCTATAACCTTACCTAACCATCGACGGGCTCAGTGGCGCGATGGTTAGTGCGTTGAACAGCCGCGCAGAAGGTCTGGGCTCGATTCCCAGCCGTAGCAACACCTAAATGATTTTTCACTGGCCCTCCTCTCGTGATGATCTGACATATCATCCGAGTAGTATTAACTGTCATGAATAGCCACAAGCAGACATTACTTATATCAACTTAGCCGTTCGGTTTCGGCATAAAACAGGAGGTCCCGCCATCGTGCAAATAAGTACACACGTACACATGAATGGTTGTGAGAAAAAAGCTAGGCCCTGGGTACTAACGAGCCTGTTGCGCCATAAAAAACCTACACTTATATCTAAGGCTGTGAATAATCCCCTACGTGGTTTCCGAAAGATGTAAAAGTGTTCTTGTTAACCGCAACTAAAAAGTGTCAAGGCTTGAACTGTGTCAGTCTACTTCGAACATTTTTTGTAAGTCCCTACCTAATCCCCTTCCTAGCACAGAACATACATAACTTATGCAATTAAACCATTAAATATAAATGTAACGTAAATAGTAAGTATTTCGTGTTTTACTCAAACCCAATGTCATGCAAAAACTTACCAGTAATTCCGATATAAAAAAGGTTAATTCACCATTACAAACCCACTTCACCTCCATCAGTCCTTCAGGGTATACTCATCACGGATCAACTCAAACACATCAACTATACATTCGTAAAATATACTGATTTTCTTATATTTTCTTTGGAATTTTACAATTTCCTTATTATTATCATTACAGTACATTTCTTGTCCTTTGTCATACATAAGTATAATTTATATATATAATATAGTTTTTCTTATAACAACAGATATACCTTACTTAAAGTATTTATAATTTTTTTTTTTAAAAAAGAAAGTCTTCAATTTACATTATTTGAATACTTATTTATTCTATGTGTGATTTTCTTTTTCCCTATAAATATAATTATTCACAATGATATTAAATTTTTTTTTTATTTTTTTCGTTTTATATTTTTATGTTTTCTATTTATTTTTAACTTAATAATTCGTTCCTCGTGTTGATCTTAATTTCATCACTTATTGATGAACACAATCGATACGCATTCGATTCAATTAATTGGACTTAACTTTAATTAATTTAAGTTTTATTAATTAAATTGTTTTTTTTTTCTTTATTTATTCCCCTACTTATCATGTAAATTATATTCACAATAATATAAGTCTCAGAGTAGGTATAGTAAGAATGCAGTCACATGACATGGAAGGGTGGTTCACTTAAATAAAATAAAAATATATCTTGGTCATATTATTGTGAACACTCCTAATAATCATTTTTTAGGTCACAATGCCATTTTAAGGTGAACCTCAAAATTGATTATTAAAACCGCTCCTCGAGTTCAACTAATGTGGTATGTTTGGACCCAAAACAAAAAAAAAATATATTTCTACATGCACGTGGTGAATCTTTATCTGTTTAAATTGAATAAATATGATAAAAGCATCCATGCAGATGGCACAAATACCATACATAAACTATACACCCAAGCGAAGAGCTCTCCGTCATACATCAACCCAAGGATGAACGCTAGCATTCTGTGGAATTAAATTAAATTTGCAGAATCAATATTGTGCCGAAACTTCTCTTGAAATCTAAATGTGTTTGCTATTGAATTAAATTCATATACATATACAGAAACTAGTTGGTTGTGTATAATTCACAGAACCGAACTGAATGTTGGTAGGTGAATACCACGTTGCTGGTGAGTTAAATGGAATTTCGGTTGAATAAAAATTCCATTTTGAGGGAGCTGATGTTTCTAAATTTGACATTAATAAACTCCTATTTATAAACATTTGTGGATTTGTGTTTAATTGGATTTTATCGTCGGTATGTACGAGCATGTTTAACATAATTAACAATATCTGTCACATTACTAGTTTATTCCAGCATGTTAGATACACTTACCAAATGATGTTCGAATAGGGATGCGTATTCGAAATAAAATGAAAATCGACAGATTCGACAATATTGTCAACTAATTGGTTGAAATCATAGAGAGAGGATAGACTCTGAACGGCAAAATGTTGTAACGTTAGCTCGACATCAAAAGAGCGTATGTTAACCATTGGGTAATGGTCTCATTCAACCCTGTTTGACATCATGAAAAAAAAATTAAGGCCTTCACTTAGCCTTTTATCCTCAGATCATAATATAGGGATGAATCAACAGGTTGTGGGATGTGCTTTTGGAAATAAAAAATCCCGTGAAAATGTAGTTGTTACGGAGTCACCATGTTGATAAATACGCCAATTGAAAAATGGAGAACGATTTTCAAAAAAATATTTACCTAGACTACCAGCCACAAATTGCCATCGGCAGACATTACTGCCATCCAAAAAATACGATTTTATAAGCCGGTAAAAAAAGGACGAACAAATGTTACATTTTTACTTCGGCCGATGTTACAATAACCGGAATCGGGGAAAATTCGGATGTAAATTTGTAATAAAGCCACTGAAGTTTGAAAAAAGACTTATTAGGGATTTTCATACCCTATATTCCATAGGGATATATTACAAATGAAAACTTTTGGTGCAATAGGCTTACTCAGACTCTAGCCTTTTCTTACAACCATTCATGTGTAAGCGTTTATTTCTTGCACGATGGTGAGACCACCTGTTTTTTTTTGTTTGCTGAATACAAAAGGCTAAGGTGAGATAAGATTTTCATGATTATTGATACTACTTGGATGATTTGTCCGTTCATTACGAGAGGAGGCCAGTGCAAAATTATCTAGTCGTTGCTACGGCTAGAAATAAAGCCCAGACCTTCGCGTCAATAGGCCCAATATATGACTATATTAGCTTTGACAGTAATCTTGAAATAGAGGAATAATAAAGGGTGACAAAGCTTAAACTGGATCGGCTCAGAATCAATAGAGGAGCCATTTTAGCCATATCTATCTGTCCGTCCGTCCATCTTTTAGGCCTTAAATTTTGAGCTACGATAATGAAAATTGGTATACATGCATCGATGCCTCCAGTATAAGTGTACACATTTTCAAAATCCGTCCAATTTTCAGAAAACCGTTCTTTTTTTTTTGGCAAACCATAATGAATATGGACAAATTCTCAATAGAGAAGTACTTTGCGACAACATCAATCTGACAGCTATATTATTTTTATGAAGGCAAATTCGGTTTTTTTTTTGGAACCACTCCACAAATCCCTTTCTCTTTCTTCTTTAAGATCAACCGTGGCGGTGGATGGTAAACTCCAGAAATACGAAAACTATTTTCATACCCATTACATATTATAATTTTCTTAATTCAAATTAACTTTATTGAATTGTTTTAAATTAATATTCAAGGATTTTCTATAATTAAAACTTTATTTGAATTTTATATCGGAGGTACTGTTTCAATTTCTACATTCATACAAATGTCATGGCTGTCAAATTGACGTTGTTGCGAAGTACTCAATCTCTATTTCAGGTAGTTGCAAGTAGTTCTCAAACTGTAGTAAGTTGCTCTCAAACTATTCATTAGATGTCACATTAACTGTCAGTAACGACATTTGTATTTTTTTTTTAATACACTATCCCATAGGGGTATACATACAGTTTTGAAACATAGTCTGTAACATAATAAATAATTTAGCTAGGTAAACTTCAAAGTGGATAGACTCAGAATCGCTAGCTGAGTCGATTAAGCCATGCCTTTCTGTCCGTCCGTCTATTTGTAGGTCTGTAGGTTCTTAGGCCTTTTATTTTAAGTAGGGATAATGAAATTTTGTATATGTGATTCTTGTACGTGCTGTTCGAACAAGTGTAAACAATTTCAAAATCCGTTCACTGCCACGCCCACATTTTGAAAAAAAAAACGTTATTTTTGACCAAACAGTAGGGAATTTCGAATGTTATTAACGAAATTTCTATTTATACCCTATCCCATATTAGTTTTGTTACATAGTTTGTAACATAGAAAAATAATTAGGCTATATATACCTCAAAGTATATGGATCGACTCAGAATCGATACCTGAGTCGATTACGCCATGTCTGTCCGTCCGTCCGTCCTTACGTCACCAGTTTTTGGGCCTTAAATTTTGAGCTAGGATGATGAAATTTGGCACACGTGTTTGTTGTTGCTCCCAGCAGAACAGATGTAAACATTTTTGATATCACGCCCACCTTTTGGGGGCGTTTTTCGTTAAAATTTGAAGCATTTCGAAAAAAAATTGGATGCAAAATAATTAATTTTGGTAATATAAACATTTCTTCTAAATATCATTTCAACTCACGCCCACTTTTTGGAGGCGTTTTCATACAAAAACCAATTGTATACCATATGCAGGAGAAAAAAGTTGTTTTTGGTCGAATCGTTAGAGATTTTGAAAAAGTGTCCTTAGAACATAATATCTAGATAATCTTAATTTCTATATTTCGTTCATACAAAGTTTTTTTCCCGCCCACTTTTTGGGGGCGTTTTCAGTTAAAAAACGTTTTTAGGTACAATTTTAAATATTTCGTAAAAAAATGTTATGCAAAATAATTGGTTTTTGTAATGTAAACATTTCTTCTAACGGGTGATCCACGTAAAATACTTTTTTCAATAGCCTTTTTTGACAGATCACGTGTGAGTCGTGTCATGCTGTCATGTTATTTTTGTTTAGTATTGTTTGGCATTTCATAATGGAAAGACTTACGCGTGAACAACGTTTACAAATTGTTCAACTTTATTATGAAAATTCACGTTCTGTGAGGAATGTGTTTCGTGCACTTCGCTCAACTTATGGTCAACATAATCGGCCTACTGAGCGTACTATTCGCAACACCATCACCCATTTTGAGACCCAGCATTCATTATTGGATAATATTCGACCGAATAGACCACGTCCAGCACGCTGTGAAGAAAATATAGCGGCCGTAGCTGAGAGTGTACACGAAGACCGTAGAGAGTCGATTCGGCGCCGTTCGCAGCAACTCGGACTGACGTATGGAACGACTTGGCGCATTTTACGTCAAGATCTTAAATTGAAAGCGTTCAAAATACAGCTTGTGCAATAACTGAAGCCGCTCGACCTTCCCAAGCGACATCGCTTCGCTCTATGGGCTCTTGAAAAGTTCCAAGAAGATCCGACGTTTTCGAGGCAAATTTTGCTTAGCGATGAGGCCCATTTTTGGCTCAATGCCGCATTTGGGACGAAGAGCAACCTGAAGTGATTGAAGAACTGCCACTTCATCCAGAAAAAACAACGGTTTAGTGTGGTTTGTGGGCCGGTGGAATCATCGGTCCATATTTCCTTAAAAATTTTGCTGGTGCGAACGTAACCGTCAATGGCGACCGTTATCGTGCCATGATAACCGACTATTTGATGCCTGAAATTGAAGCTCGTGATCTCGGCGACATTTGGTTTCAGCAAGACGGCGCCACTTCCCACACATCGCATCAATCAATGGACTTATTGAGAGAACATTTCGGTGAGCACATAATTTCACGTTTTGGGCCGGTCGATTGGCCACCAAGATCATGTGATATCACACCGTTAGACTTTTTCCTGTGGGGATATGTAAAGTCAAAAGCTTATGCCGACAAACCCGCTTCGATTCAGGCCTTGGAGGAAAACATCACGCGTGTCATTCGCCAGTTACCAGTCGAAATGCTCGAACGAGTGATCGAAAATTCGACTCAACGGATGGACCATCTGCGACGTAGCAACGGCCAACATTTGATAGACACAATCTTCAAAAAATAAATGCCAAAGAATGTTCTTTCAAATGATAATAAACATTCTCCATTAAATTTGAATTTTCTGTGTTTTTTTCTTTAAAAAAGTAGGGAACCTCGAAATGGATCACCCTTTATATGTCATTTTAACTCACGCCCACTTTTTGGAAACCTTTTCATACAAAAACCCACCATATGCAGGAGAAAAACGTTGCTTTCGGTTGAATCGTTAGAGATTTTGAAAAAGTGTCTTTAGAACATATCTAGATAATCCTAATTTCTAAATTTCGTTTATACAAAGTTTTTTTCCCCGTCCACTTTTTAAGAGCGGTTTCAGTAAAAAAAGTTTTTCGGTAAAATTTTAAATATTTCGTAAAAAAAATTGATGCGAAATAATTGGTTTTTGTAAAGTAAACATTTCTTCTATATGTCATTTTAACTCACGCCCACTTTTTGGAGGCGTTTTCATACAAAAACCATTTCTATGCACTACCTCAAAGCATAACCAGGCGAAAAACGGTGTTTTTGTCGTACCATAAATGATTTTGATAAACTGTCTGAACAATATGCTCTTACAATGACATTTTCTATATTTCATCGCCATAAATCCGACATTTTGGGGATATTTGTCCTAATTATACCCTATCCCATAGGGGTATATTAGTTATGATACATAGTTGTAACATAGCAAAATAATTGAGCTAGGGCGTTTTCCGTAAAAAACATTTTTCGGTAAAATTTTAAACATTTAAAAAAAAAATTTTAAGCTAAATGATTGGCTTTGGTAATACAAACATTTCTTCCATATATAATTTTTACCCTCGCCCACTTTTTGGAGGCGTTTTCATACAAAAAACATTTTTATACCCTACGCCATACCATATGCAGGAGAAAAACGTTGTTTCTGGTCGAACCATAACAGATTTTGATAAACTGTCTGAACAATATTATGTTGCGACAATTTCAATTTTAATATATCCTTGCCATAAAATTCACATTTAAGGGATATTAATTGTAAGGATGGAATGGGATAGGGTATAAAACGATCCACACTGTGGATTGTAGCCTTCGCATATGTTATTTCTTATGTTTTTGAAAATAAAATATTTTGGATTCTCCTTTTTATACGAAAAAGTGTTTTCAATACAACTGGCATACAATTGGCTCTATTTCAGTACAATCTTACAAAAGTTTTCAGTACAAATCGAAAATGGCATTTTCCATCCCTGAGCCGGTGGCGATCGACGCCGCAACGAGAATACTACTCAAGCCTAAGCAACTCGTTCGAGTTGTGTGTTCGATTGGATTTGCTTGTGGTTGACGAATGACGAGTGAATAGCGATGGATTGGGATTGGAACGAGTACGAGATACAGGAATTGATTGACTACTTAGTTGCTGTTGCGTTTGGTTTGAGGAGTGTTTTTAGACAAACAGAAGTGATCCGCGCGAATTTGTGATATTGCTGTGCACAAAATATCCAAAGCAAAATAAAAAAATTATAAGGAGTTGTGAGTGTTTTAGCTGAGAGGTTAGTTCTTTGTGTTATCAGATATGAGATACTTTTGTATTTCATAGATTTAGAATCATTTAATTTTTGTGGAACAAGCCGTTTGCTTGTTCCACAAAAATTTAAAAAAAATTTACCCAGAGACGTTGGATTGTTGAGTATGTTTGTGTGCATCGTTGAGTTCCTTTTGTTCTCACTTGTGTGTGGCCAGTTGACAGTTTCCCCTAAAGAGATCGTGTGAGAGGCGACAGCATTTCCAGAAATGTTCGTGGCGTGGTGTGCCATTTCCACATGGTGCTCATAAAGAGAACTCAGCAAGTGGTTGTATGGTGACGGTGTACTTGTATGACAGACGCATACATCGCTTCCCCTTCCAGATGGAAAACTATCTAATATGTGTGAATGTGTGATTTGTTATCGTGAAACAATAACAAATTTTTAAGGGTTTTAATGAAATTCGCTGTTGCAGAGGACGTAGTTAATGTCGTACAAAATAAACTGCATATCTACCGAAATAGTGCTGTTGTTGACTATGACGTAGCTGTGTCAATGTGTATATTACTGAATGCAGACTATCATAGGCTTAGCTTAGGCTTGTTTGATTTCTTAGTTTGCTTTTTGCTCATTTTGTTCCGCACGATCATCCACAGAAAAAAAACCTCTTCGCTGTTATGTGTGCGAAATAAACGCTGGTTACGGTTTTCCCATAATAAATAGTGCTCGCTCACGCTAAGGTGCATGTCTGATGTGTGAGCAGTGTTGCCATAATTAGGGAACAGCGCAATTTCTGACATTCTAGGTACCTACTAGGGAATTTCTAGGCGAAAGTAGGAAACGAAATTAATTTTATATTCGTACAAATGGTGATATATACAGGTACTCCGCCGGGAAGGTATACTACCGTTTTGGTAAACATTAGTCTTGACAGTTCATATTTGGCAGTCGTGAAGTAGACACTTGGAAAATTTATCATAGAAAAATATTCCATAAACCAACGCGTTTTTATCGTTAAAACATTTTATCAAAATCAATCGTCGATTACTGTGACAATGAGAAAGTTACGTGAAATTTTTGGGAGAAACAACGTGCCAACAAAACGCACTATTTATCGTGGTGTGAATAATTTCGAAGAAAGTGGGTCTGTAGGTGATAAGCCCAAGCATGGACCAAAAAGTACTGCACGATCGGCTGAAAACATTTCTGCTGCTCAAGGAAGTGTTCAAAACATTCCATTAACCTCAATTCGACGCCGTGCTCAGAAGCTTGGTCTTCAAATGACAACTTTGGCCACCATTTTGCACAAGGATTTGCATTTGTTTCCATTTAACATTTAGTTGTCACAAGAGCTTCTTCCACAAGACCATTTACGCCGCCGTACATATGCCAAAAGGGTATTACAGCTAGCCCATGACAACCCCCTCTTTCTGGGCAATGGAAACCCCTCAAATTGTTCATCAGTCACCATTGCGTCTATTAAAAGTCACAGTCTGGTGTGCAATTTTGTCGGAAGGAATCATTGGACCTTACTTCTTTGAAAATGAAAACGGCGTAACGGTCACTGTGAATGGGGAGCGATATCGTGATATGATTTAAAACTTTTTGGGCTTGATTAACATGTGGTATCAACAAGACGGTGCCACATTGCATCCAGCCAGGATTACAATGGAACTTCTGCGAGACCTCTTTCCATAACAAGTTATTTCAAGAAATGGTGATGTTGATTGGCCTTCATGGTCGCCTGATTTGACTGCTCCGGACTTCTTTTTGTGGGGGGACATCTGAAAAGCAAGGCTTGCGCAAACAAACCAGAAACGCTTGAGCAACTCAACTCAAAAATATTCGCGATGAAATAAATTTAATACCGTGTGAAATGTGTGAGAATGTAATGAAAAATGTACTCAAAAGGGCTCGCATTTGTGAGACTAGCAGAGGCGGACATTTACCTGACATTGTATTGCATACCTAATTGCCGACATTATATAAACCATTTATCAATAACTGATCGATTTTCCTGCATTTAATCAAAAATTATAAACAAACAAAGTATACCTTCCCGGCGGACACCCTGTATGTGGAGAAGGCTCACATATCACACTAGATCTGTAGCAAACCGTATGTATTCGTTACTGAGTAACGAGTATTTGATAAGAATCGAAGTACCGAATCGTTATTGTAAACTAAATTTCGTAACTTTCACAGGTTTCGTTACACGAATCAGATTCGTTCTGTTTATGTTTTTTTTTCGATGCTCACACCATTGCGTTTGCATGGTTCGGTTTCGTTACTCTCGTTACTCGAATCAGATTCGTTACTTTATGTTTTTTTCGATGCTCACCCCATTGCGTTTGCATGGTTCGGTTCTTTGGAAATAATTTGAAATTTGTGTATAACTAATACCTATACTGTATGTTCTGTCTTATGTGTGCTTCTTATGGGGTGCTGTGTAAACAGGATAGGTAATAGCAAAGACTATAGAACTACATCATCTCATAACACGAAATTTTCTGATATAGTTACCTAAGGGTTCACATTGCTACCCCAGCATCAAACAAGTGCATAGCCGACGCATACGATCGACGAAATTTCCCCTTCGCACTTAACGGCCGCTTCTGTAACGGCTACAATTTTTTTTTTTGAGACCGGCTGAGTGGCTTTGTGGTGTGCTGACGAACATTGGTCTCTGAGTAGTGAGTATACATACTTTGAATCGTAAATGATATGATTTGTAACAAACATACGACAGTAACGAATTCTTTGTAACGGGTAGTCAGTAAAAAAGCACCGACTCGATACGTGTCTTCATTTTGTCGTTATTTTTACAGCTCTATATCACACACTATTCTTATTTCAACGCTTTTATTGAATTATTTCGGTCTAAAATAAATTATGCTGTATAAAACAGGCAACCCAAACTACTTTTTGACAGATACCACTACGTCTACTACAATTTGCTACGTTAACTACTGGCGTTTCCGTTGGAAAAAAATCAATCTTTTTGGATCAAGATCTGTCAAAAGACCGATTTTCTCAGATTAATTTTGCAAATCTGGATTTTTCGACAGATTTACCCCTCTTTGCACTTACACTTAAACAAATGATAGCTGTCAGTTTGACAAGAGTGATTTTCGTTTTGATTTTAGATTATTTCGACTGTGAAAAACAATTATTAACCACTAAAACTGTAGCATAGAATAATGTGAAATAAAATTAACTCAAAAGCAAATAACATCTGTTACTGGAAACTTGACAGCTACACCGACACTAACTGCACAGACACGAAATTACAACAATACAACCACAGAAAAAAAAATCAATCTGAAATCGTGTTCCATCGGTAACTAAAAAGATAAAATTTCAGATAAAAATCCGAATTTACAAATGGAAAACGCCATACGTCTAAAACAACATTAACTGCCTTATTTACGTAGCAAACGTAACAAATGTACCTAGTTATTCAAAAAAGTATAAAAGCTGTCATCTTTGATTTTGACAGATATCTCTACGTCTACTACATTTTCTTATGTTACCTAAATTTAATGGGTGCGTTCCGGATTTCCGTCTTGTCAAGTTAACTTTTCCGTAGCACTGCTCTCATTGGTAAATCGACCATTTGGGTCACATGACATTTGACTGTTTTAGGGGAAATGACAGACGAAACGAGTTGAAAATTTACACATGGGACGTCAGATGACTTCAGAGTGAAACAGCTGATTTTTCATTGACCTGTCCATTCGGAAGGTCCAACTTTGCGTCATTTTTTCGAAAATTTCGGTCAGTATTCCACGAATTACGCGTGTTATATTATCCTGTAAGGCTTCAATCGTATTCGGTTTGTCCACATAGACTAACGACGTAACAAAACACTACAAGAAATAGTCAAGAGGCGTACAATCGCATGATCTTGGCGGCCAACAGGACCATTTCGAGAGATAAGCTGCTCACCAAATTCATCCTTCAACATTTCCATTGTTTCACGAGTTGTATGGCATTGTTGCACCGTATTGATGAAACCATATGTCAACCAAGTTCAACTCAGGCAACTGGGGCAATAAAAAAGTCGCGTATCATGGCTCGACGTTAACGTTTCTTCAACGGTCGTCTTTGAAGAATAATGGACCGATGATGCCACCCACACATCATAAACCACACCAAACTGTCGTTTTTTTTCGGGATGCATCGGTAATTCTTTTATGACTTGTGACTGTTCATCACTCCAGATGCGATAGTTTGGCTTATTTACGCATCCGTTGAGCCAGAATTGAGCCTCATCGCTGAACACAATTTTTCGAGAAAACAGCGGATTTTCATGGAGCTGTTCTAAGGCATATTTACCAAAAATTAGACGTTGTGGTAGGTCATTCGGCTTTAATTCTTGCACAAGTTGATTTTTATAGGTTTTCAAACCCAAATCGACACGTACAATTTCCCATGTGGTTGGGTAACACATGTCCAATTGCTGAGAACGACGACGAAATGACAGTTCCCGATCTTCATTAATATTGGATTCTACGACTGCAGTATTCTATTCGGTAAGCACTGTAGGCGAGTCGATGGTTTAATGTCAAACAAAGTAATTTTGGTGCGAAATTTGGTAATAACAGCACGCGTATCCTTGATTCATCAGGTCGATTATGACGACCATAATATGGTCGTAACAAATGGTGCAAAATTTTCACAGAGCACGAGTTTTGATAACAAATTTCAATAATTTGCAATCGTTGCTCGTTTGTAGGGGGCTTTCCATGATTAAATGGCAGACGGCAGAGTATACCAAAAAATCTTCACTTTGACAGATGACGTTTGGACACCATTACTAAACAGTGCTGCCAGCCTGAAAATAAAATTACGAAATAAGGGTTGGAATAGTTTGACATTTACTTTACGATATATTGACATTGACATCACAGTACTTCGCACATGAATGCAACTTACTACAGACACGTAACAGCACTGGCGACTGAGGCCATTGGCAGGGCTTAGTAAGATTTTGCGTTCTACGTCACCCCAGCTTAATTTTCAGTGGTAAACTGAAATGCGAGACACGGTCAAATACATTAACTACCTCCGTTTGATGTAACAAATGTAGTTATTAAAAAAAAAAGTGTCATTTCTGACATCTCTGATTTCAGTGAATGTTCCCATTATTGTGTCAGGTCACAATTACTCTTTTCTCTATCCTCGTCATTTGTTTGCCTGTATACAGTTAATCAGGGGTGTCAGCATTTGATACAATAGAGTTGTTCACGATTTTTTTTGGAGGAAAACAATGAGAATTTTATGTGATTCATGAGACTTCTCCCTCACATGTGCGTCGTCTCTTTTATTAAAACGTCAAATTCACTTGGAGGAAAACATTGTGAAAACAATTATATCGCGGGAGTGCTGTTTTATGGAGTTATTGAATTTAAAACATACAAATATAAGTAATTTACTGTGAAAAACAAAAATACGAAGCGCGTGTGTTTAATCATAAAATTGATATTAAGGGAGTGGAATTCATGACCAGCATCATTGCAAATTGTGAATATAAATGCAATTTCAATGAGAAAATGAAAAAGTATTCTGTGCAAATTTTGTGTCAAAGTTTGTTTTCATACAGATGATGTCAGTTTGTTATTTGACAGTTTGACACTGACGTTGCCCTGAACGACTATATCGGGGATTGTTGCCCGAACTGCGACTCGAGACAAATGTTTCTTGGCAGCACGTAACTTAAAACGAGTTTGATTGTGATTCGTACCTATTGGCATTGTGAACTACGATGTGAAGTGTCAAATGGTTATATTTGAAGTATTAATTCGTAAGCGATATTGTTTGAGTCGGAAATTGAAGATGAAGAAGGATCCAATATTAAAATTGAAAGGAGGTGTTTTAGAGATAAAAGCAACCCACTAGAATTATGTGAAAATGAATGAGTGTTCAAAAAACAAATACCATCGACAAATTGTAAAATTGTTTTTTTTTTCTTAGCAAGTATTACAGCTTTGGGGGTTACGAAAGTAATGTCGGTATGTTGTCACCTGTAACGTGCTCCTGATGTCCCCGATGACCATCGAGATGTGAATGATCTGAGAGAATGTTAAGGTCAACCGGGCTAGGCCTCCATTGATTCTATCACCCATACTAGTAGCGGTCCAGTCCGCCGATGTTAAACTGGTGACTCATCTAAAGGTAACATTGAAGCTTACCCGTCCTATCAATTCTATCCACCCTTATGATCTAAGGTCACAGGGACCTTAGGCCAGTCCAGGGAGACTGTTAGGAGGGGTGTCCAGCCTCTGGTAGCGCTCGCTAGCTCAATGGCTCATGGGTTCTTGCTACCTGACCTAGACGGGGGTTACTTAATTTTTTTAGATGCCTAAGTTGACATTCTGTAGAATGCATATTCATTCTAATAGAAACGTCCGTAACCAATACGAAAAATAAAACCGATTTTGCAAAATTCACAATCGCTTTAATAAACTCGATTGACTTAATAGAGGGGAATTGGATAGAGAGAGAAGATGTTGTGCCTCTCCATGATCTTACCCACCCCCAGCTAAAAATAATTCTAGCAACCATGGTCGAGGCTTGGCTCCGTTAGCGTCGACCCATAAATTGAAAAGAGGTATATAATCTTATGATTGCATACCCCTATAAAATCCTCCCCGTATAAAGATTACCCTACTCCTCAGATACACCCCCTTCTCTTGCTTCTTCATTAAAAATCATATAAAAGCATTTCCGGCGCGCCGTGAGACTTCTAGAAAATGAATTTTGCTCTACATGGATTAAATTTGATCCCTCCAAGATCCAGGTTGTAGAAAATGCTTCAAAATGGCTGCCAGTAACGCATCCGTTATACAAATAGGAGGGAAATTAATGTTTTAATAAAGCAATTGGATGTGAAAACATTTTTTTTATTTTTTTTAAATTCAAAATCATAGCATTACAAGTAGTGTAGTCGTGCAAACATTTAAAAAAAATTTAACCAACTGGGTAGTGCTGCCAGATCACCTTTTTTCACATTTAAGACTTAACAAAGAAAACGCCCCTAATATATTTCATATTAATCTTATAGGGTTCAATTTTTTTTAAATGTATTTGCAGATTCCTTGTTGCCAAGAAGTAATCTTCATTTTATGATTAAGAATTTAATGTCAACTAAGTATTGCCCTGATGCTGCAAGTTCCAAGGAAAGTTGTATTTGGAGGCGTTGACTTATAAGAAAAGGGATCAGATTTTGAAATTCCTCAGGTAGATTACTTCGTGCTTTAGAAATACCTACCTAATATAATTACATTCGAAGAAGGGGTAGCAATAAACCAAATTGGAAAATAACCTATACCTGTAAACAAGGGACACAAATCGCATATAACTAGAACGTCCATTTTGAAACGCCTTCATTAGCTTCTAGTTTTTCCTACCTCCACGACACTAAAGCACAAGAAAAATTCCCACCAACAATTCCCACCAAGTCCACAACAAAATGGCAGAGCAATACATTGATCAGCTAAAATTCCAGCTCCAAGCCGCTCACGAAGAAATCCGCAAATTATCCCAAGAGAATTTATTACTCCGCCAAAATCTGGAAAATTTCGACAAACAACAATCCACCGACACCTTTTCACTGGGACCTGACGAAGTAATCATGTTAATTCCTGAATTTAATCCTCAAAATGATGAAGATCTCATAGCAGCTGTTTGGCTGGACAACATTGAAAAGCTACAGGCAACCTACGGCTGGGATGACAAATCTACAATCCGGTATGCCTCCCTACGACTGTCAGGAGCCGCTAGATTTTGGTATTTCTCATCAGAAAGATACCTACACACCTTCAAAGCGTTTAAGTATGAAATGTTAAACAGATTTCCCTCAAGCAGGAACGAAAGAGAGGTCTTGCTCAGGATGAAAAACCGAAGACGAAACCCTCACGAGTGCATAGAAAACTACTTCTACGACGTGCTGGCCTTGGCAAAGCAAATTTCCTTGTCGAATAAAGAAATATCCTTCTACATTATCGCAGGACTCAATAATGAAAAAATGATAAACCATCTCATGAGCACCAGCTTTGATGATTTGAATGCGCTTTTAATGGAAATCAAAAAGATTGAAAATCTACAACTTGAGGTGCAGGCTCGTGATAAAATGTATGAACGGGATAGAGACCTCATCCGTAGTAACTCGCAAAATAGAAACTCCGATGGTGCCAGGAGCAGCAGAACAAATAACCATCACAATGCTGAAAGTGATCAGCGAACTCAAAAGTTAATGGCAAACCATATGATGAAATGTTTTAGATGTGGCGATTTAGGACATGCAGCAGTTGATTGTCCGCTCAGAGATAACCGGTGTTTCATTTGCAGGAAGACGGGACATTTATCAATGAATTGTCCGTCGAAAAGAAAACATGTCGGTGGCAATAAAAATCCTTAGATTTTGGAATCGAAATAAATTTTAACAGTTTTTGAAAAAAAAAAATAAAATATTTGGGTGTCATTTTTATTCGTCCTTCCTTAAGACAGGATTAACACTTGAAACATGGATTCGAAAGATGAAGTAAACAAATATTAGTTTATGAATCCAAAAAATACAAATTTTTGGCGCAACAGGGTCGTTAGTAACCAGGGCCGAGCTCTCTTACAACCATTCACTTGTTCGTGTGTACTTCTAGCACGAGGGTGGGACCTCCTGGTTTATGCCGACTCCAAATGGCGATTTTGAGATAAGTGCCGATACTATCCGGATGATTTGTGAGATCATCACGGGAGGAGGGCCAGTGAAAAATTATTTAGGTGTTGCTACGGCTGGGAATCGAACCAAGATTTGTGCGGCAGTTCATCGCGCCACTGAGTCCTATTTTGTGAATCGAGGCTAATTAATGATTACAGGGAAGTTATAGCGAAGTCTTACTTGAGGATTTTTTCCTCGGTCAGTTAGAGTGTAACCTTTATTTTGGCAATTATTCATAACGTGTTAAGTTCAACTTAGTATCGTATAACTCTCTGTCATCTGAAAGAAATTCATTTAAGTCAGTGCTTGCTTTTGGCGCCATTTTTGGTAGCACTTTGAGTGTTATAAAGGCGGTTTTAGTCTTTGTGTATATTTTTGGCCGGTTCCTAGTTTGTGTTGGTAAAAGACCAGCTGTATGATATCATGGATCATTGTGATGGTTCGGGTGTTGTAGAACAAGGGTAGACTTTGATTGGCTTTAACCTTGCAACCCTAGTGCTTGTAACTCTGACTTCACATCAAGTGCTTATTTTTTACCTCCAAGTGGTAAAAATCGGGTACTGGACTCATCAAACCGGACTTGACTTGCTAAACGATAAACAAGAGAGTTGATGACACGACGAAAAACAGGAACACTATAAACAGCCTGCTGAGAATGGCACGGAATGAATACCCGGCCTGCTGTCCCAGGCGAACCTAGACAAGCTGCTTCGACATATGCGGACAACAGATTGTCTAGGAGTTTCAAGGGTTAGTCATGCCCCTTGAACAGAGATGTTGACGGATGAACCGAAAGGCCAACGGCAGCTCACAATCCCGTAGTGGATACTGACGGCCCCGTGTCCTATGGGTATCTAATAAATTGGAACTGGCCCTCCAGGTTGGGGGTTGTGCTTTGGGTTAACTACCCAACCATGGAAAAATCTAACGGTTACGAAGCAACCAATAGACTCGGAAAGGACTAATTTTATTGTTGACGACACGGCTAAACGAAATAAGGACAACGACGTTCGTATCTGCACCTGGAATGTGCAAGCGAACAACAAGCGGAAGCGCAACCAGACATTATTGCCATCCAGGAAATACGATGGGAGGTGCCGGGCTAAAAGAGGATGAAATACTGTGATATCTACTACCGACTGTGTAATAGTGAGCAGAAACAGCGATAATTCGGATGCGGATTTGTTATAAGTGCCAGACTTAGGCAAGAAGTCTTATGTTTCCAGGACATTAGTGAACGCATTGCAACAATCTACATCAAGGCAGAATTCCACAACGTAACCTTTATATGTGTTCATGCCCCGACGGAGGAAAAAGATGATAAAGCTAAGGATTGATGCTATGAGCTCCTTGACAAAGCCTCTGAGCGACTACGGCAGTACGTTATTAAAATCGTGCTGGGAGATTTTGACGCAAAGCTGAGAAGAGAAGACATCTGTGGCCGTATTGTCGGAAAACATAACCTACACGACAACACGTCTGGTAACGGACTTAGGCTAATTGACTTCGCTACGGAACGAAATGTTACTCTAGCCAGCACACGGTTTCCTCACCCCGATATCCAAAAGGGGGCATGGCGGTCTCCAGATCAACGAACGTTAAACCAAATTGATCACAATGCGATTGACAAGAGGCACGCATCCAGTATTTTGGATGTCCGAACATCCCAAAAAGCAAACATCGACCCGGACCACTACCTTGTTGCAGCCGAGGTTAGAATGCGGATATCCCCACCACGCCACAACAATCGAAATGTCGAAAAACTGCAATCGCAATAGACCGCCAAGGCCTTCGCGCAACGCGTACCCCTTAACCTCTCGATTAACACCATACCACCAGCATCGAATATCGAAGAACAATCGCAACGATGCCAACAAGCCATTAGATCAGCAGCAACTGATGTGCTAGGTTTCTCGCGCCTGAGTGAAGTGACGACCTTCACGTTGAGCTTTATAAAGCCGGGGGAGATGAAATAACATCCACTAACTCATAATCCAAATCTGGTCGGAAGAAAGTATGCCTGAAGAATGGAATCTCACCATCGTTTGTCCGATCCACAAAAAAGGAGGCTCTCTACAATGCGCCAACTACAGAGGCATAAGTCTCCTCAACATAGCCTACAAGATCCTATCTGCCGTCATATGCGAACGCCTGGAACCGTTTACCAACAACCTGATCAGCCCTTGTCAGTGTGGTTTTAGACCAGGAAAGTCCACAACCGATCAAAGTTTTACAGTTCGACAGATCCTGGAAAAAACCCAAGAAGTCCAAATCGATATCCACCAAGTATTCATCGATTTCAAAGCCGCATACTACAACATTTATAGAGACGAACTATACAGAGCCATGGCCTTGCCTGGCCAGCTCGTCTGCACGCTCGTTTCCTTCAATGTCACTGTGCCCTAGAACCCAGAGAAGTGTGACCATGAAGGCCGAGTTAATGGCCTTTATGGTGACACTTTTCTGGGTTCTAGAGCACAGTGACACTGAAGGAAACGAGCGTGCAGACGAGCTGGCCAGGCAAGGCTCAGCTCTGCATGGCTCACTTGCGGGAAGGTCCGTATCCCCCAAGGTTCCGAAACGAGAGTGCAGACGAGCTGGCCAGGCAAGGCTCAGCTATGCATGGCTCACTTGCGGGAAGATCCGTATCCCCCTAGGTTCGGAAACGAGCGTGCAGACGGGCTGGCCAGGCAAGGCTCAGCTCTGCACGGCTCACTTTCGGGAAGGGTCCGTATCCCCCTAGGTGCGGTCAAGGGACAAATACACTCATACTTTCCGAAAAAGGCCGACTCCAACTGGAGAAGGTTAACAAATTGCGTCATATCGAGGACGATGTGGCCCTCCTACGACAAAAACAGAACAAACAATCAACTGAATAAAACCCGCTCAGATATCGCAACAATTACGGCGATATTCATAGGCACTGGCCAATTGGAGATCATGCGGCCTAACTAGGGATCCTATACAACTCCCAATGCTGGAGTTGCGGGAATACAAATGAGAGAGAAACCCTCTCCCATTTCATCTGCAAATGTCCGGCACTAGCAAGAACCAGATTGCGTGCGTTAGACCAACCATTTTTCGACTACCTTATCCTCGGGTAAAAGGATACAAAATCTTATCCACTTTCTAAGGCTCACAGGCTGGATCTAGAGACCGCCTGTATCACATCCACAACAAACATATTAAAGGTCACCCGAGTCGTGGTTCATGCCGAGCCGCCACTTCTACCTACCTAACTACCTAGGACCGAATCAGATAGCGCCTTACAAATATCCCCTCCATAAAATTTACAAATTCACAAATCAACTGCAAAAGTACGGGAACACCCTAATATAATCTATTTGTCAATTTTCGGAATCTAAGCCCCAACCAAATTGTCAGTTTGTCAGCTTTATGTGCCGCGTGCAAATGTTTTTTCCAAACTAAAAACCACGAAAGAACGTTCACCTTATCAGCGCAAAACTAATAAAAAAAAAAGAGACATCGTAAGGATCCATCAAATTTGCTGACTGCAAATAGAAAACAATTTTCATACCACATTACCATAACTCTCCCTCGGCCATAATGACACTTGAACTCCACCCATACATACAGATCCCATATCTTTCAAATTCATTTTGATTCACTCCTGGACCATAGAATCCTTTCTATTCGCATTCAAGGACCTTGATTTACATCATCGACCTCGCTCGCGTGTGGAGAATATGAAAAGTCAATAATTTTGAAATACCGTTTGGACTTTCATTCGATCCCATTTGCATTCATCTCTAGACGACCGGATAGAAAAGAACAAAAAAAAAAAACTGCAGCAGTAAAAACTCTAGCTATCCTTTGTTCGTCCTTTGAAAAAATTTCTGCAACGTCATCTCGTTTGAATCTTATTCATTTTTTATTCATCGGCTATCCATTCTTCTTGGCATCATAGGCTGCATGCGAGAATAAATCCCAGATGATCCTTTCGTCCTTGGTGCTGTGGATGGGTGTATATTGATGGAGTACAAGATGAGACACAAATTTGGTCTGACCGAATGAATCGCTGCTGCTGTCGAAGATGATTGATGAGGTTATAGTGACGAGAATCCCACCTGACTACGGTGTGGGTATTTAATGCGGGTGCACACATAAAGGACGACCGTAGGATGCGACATCATTACTCAAAGGTGTGTCAAGTACGGAGTTGGTTTTGATTGATTATTGTTAGCCAAGGTAGTGGCGAAGTGGGATCTTTTTCCCAGGCCCTCAAGTGTTTAGCCACGTTGTTTGTCTTCCTCTCTCTCTCTCTCTCTCTCTCTCTCTCTCTTGAACTTGGTGTCTATCAAGGATGAAGGACTTTTGAGTATGTCACAAAGGGTATACTGCACACATACTTCAGTTAGCTTTGCAAACGGTCTCATATGTCATGTGGTTGGCCGCTGTTTCTTTTCGTCAAATTTCGGAGTAGGGAGGTCCGCCTATATCAGCCACGTTGTGGAATGATGAAACTCTCGTGGTTCGGCCTCCTCCTCCTCCTATCAAAGTAATTGCCGCCTTGGGGTATAGTTGGTCAAAAAGTTCAGGGATGGTGATGTCGTGACAATTGTTTGGCGTGAGATGTTTGTCGTGTCGTCTCCTCTGTAGCCGATACCGATATCCGACCCCGTACCGTCGTCGACTTCCATCTGTGTGACATTGGTCCGCCTCGAGGGTACTATTGTGTAGCCTGCCGTCGTCGCTGTTGTACCAGTATGACTGGCAGTGTATGGCGGTGGCGGTGGAGGCTGCCTGTAGTCCAGCAGGCTGGCATTGTTGTTAACGGTGGGTGGTCGTTGGTATGATCCGGTTGAAGGATGTCGCAACAATTGCTTGGCCGTCACGTAGCTGGGTATCTCGTTGGGTGGCGCTGGAGGTGGCGGTGGCGAATCGGAACCTCCTGCTGTTGATGCTGTCGGCGACGATGATGCTGGCGCTGGAATGCATGACATCTCTCGCATCAGGTTCATGTATCTAGACTGTAAATAGTCCGTTGTGGACTTAGTGACATGGTCGTATTTACTTTTGGCTAAGTTGCTGTTTGCATATTGTGAGGCGGGGGTGGTGCTGTTGGTGGTTGAGATGGCATCTTGAACTGCAGGATGTTTCAGTTGTGTTGCCGCAGACGATGACGAGAGAGATGGTGCTGTCGTCGGCGATTGTGGACGATAATTGTGAAGCTGCTGCTGATGATGATGCTGGTGCTGGAGATGGTGGTTATTGTGGGAATAATGATCCTGTAGTTGGCCTTCGTATGAACTCGTGTTGTGATTTATTGTTGTTGCTGTCTGACTGTAAAGGCTGCCATTACTGTGACTTTTGTTGTTGTTGGTAAACGATTGCTGGGTGCTGTTGGGCAACAGATCGGGTTGATACTCGGCCGTAATAGTGCCATCGGCATTCTGATGATGTCGTTTCAGTGGTGTAATGCGATTAATTTCGGATATATTAGGACCGTGTGGTAGGTACACCGTCTGCGTGGGTATGTGGAGAGAATCTGCAAGAGGGAAAATGTTTCGGTGGTTAATGAAATTTGATACAAATCTCAGGACATCATTCACACAATTTAACACATCACTCATGAGTCAAGAATGGGCATGGGTAAGGTTTAGACCCGTTTTAGTGATATTGGTTAGAGTTGTATACCCAAGATTTGACCATACATGAATGAATTTAGACAGTTAAGGTAGTTTGGAAAATAAGATCCAGAAGTCAGGAGTTGGATGCATCACCCGCTGGTGTTATTGCCATTTGAAATTGGCATTCTATTGCAGTTTGGGTGTATGCAAAGCTTGAATATAAGTGGACTGGTGTGCTGCCTCCCTGCAACCCCGTGCTTTAGCTGGTGACGTGAAATAACACTCAACGAAATATGACCAAATGTGAAATTTGGCCTTATTGCACTAAAAATGGAAACATGGCCAAATTGGTATTATTTCCCTTTCAAAATCGAAATAAGGCCAAATTTTATTTGAAAAAAGAACCAAAAACGGGTCTTCTGAAGTGTTTTAACACCATTATGTCGTTAGTTCATATGGCCCTCGATGGCAACGTAACAAAAATCGCTAGTTTTTGAAATTACAAGACGAAATTTGCCTTATTACGTTTTCTAAAAAGAAATGAAGCCAAATTAGAAATTTGGCGTTTTTTCCAGACATAAAACGAAACAAGGCCAACTTTTCAATGTTTGCCCTTATTTCGTTGGTCCTTATTTCACGACACCGTTTGACCTCACAGTTGGATTTGATGAAAGTTCAAGTTTGGATGCATGCAAAGAAAATTAGCACCACAAGCATCAGGCTTTAACAGCTGCAGGACTTATTTCCATTTATAAAAAGAAATGAAAATTAATAATCAAGTTGTGGCGAATCCCAAGGCGCTGCCTTGTCTCAGGCACAGATCTTCAAAGAATCGGTAGAATGTTCAGTAAGGAAAGCACACTCCAATGAAAATCGCTCTAATTGCTAGAAACCGATACTAAAGTCATACACCATCGAAAGATTGGTAATCCAATAAGAAAGTCTAACAATAAATGTGTCCATCGACTCATTTTGAAATATTTTTTGCAGATGAATGTTATATGATCCTAAAATTAAAGTTGAGAAATCCTTCATAATCAACTACAAACCGGTGGTTTGTCTGGCTGTAAGGGCACTTCTTGAACCTATTAGGGTTACTCTTCAGCCCAAACTTCGTTTTCAACTACAAACCGGTGGTTTGTCTGGCTGTAAGGGCACTTCTTGAACCAATTAGGGTTACTCTTCAGCCCAAACTTCGTTTTCAACTACAAACCGGTGGTTTGTCTGGCTGTAAGGGCACTTCTTGAACCTATTAGGGTTACTCCTCAGCCCAAACTTCGTTTTCAACTACAAACCGGTGGTTTGTCTGGCTGTAAGGGCACTTCTTGAACCTATTAGGGTTACTCTTCAGCCCAAACTTCGTTTTCAACTACAAACCGGTGATTTGTCTGGCTGTAAGGGCACTTCTTGAACCTATTAGGGTTACTCTTCAGCCCAAACTTCGTTTTCAACTACAAACCGGTGGTTTGTCTGGCTGTAAGGGCACTTCTTGAACCTATTAGGGTTACTCTTCAGCCCAAACTTCGTTTTCAACTACAAACCGGTGATTTGTCTGGCTGTAAGGGCACTTCTTGAACCAATTAGGGTTACTCTTCAGCCCAAACTTCGTTTTCAACTACAAACCGGTGGTTTGTCTGGCTGTAAGGGCACTTCTTGAACCAATTAGGGTTACTCTTCAGCCCAAACTTCGTTTTCAACTACAAACCGGTGGTTTGTCTGGCTGTAAGGGCACTTCTTGAACCTATTAGGGTTACTCTTCAGCCCAAACTTCGTTTTCAACTACAAACCGGTGATTTGTCTGGCTGTAAGGGCACTTCTTGAACCTATTAGGGTTACTCTTCAGCCCAAACTTCGTTTTCAACTACAAACCGGTGATTTGTCTGGCTGTAAGGGCACTTCTTGAACCTATTAGGGTTACTCTTCAGCCCAAACTTCGTTTTCAACTACAAACCGGTGGTTTGTCTGGCTGTAAGGGCACTTCTTGAACCTATTAGGGTTACTCCTCAGCCCAAACTTCGTTTTCAACTACAAACCGGTGGTTTGTCTGGCTGTAAGGGCACTTCTTGAACCTATTAGGGTTACTCTTCAGCCCAAACTTCGTTTTCAACTACAAACCGGTGATTTGTCTGGCTGTAAGGGCACTTCTTGAACCTATTAGGGTTACTCTTCAGCCCAAACTTCGTTTTCAACTACAAACCGGTGGTTTGTCTGGCTGTAAGGGCACTTCTTGAACCTATTAGGGTTACTCTTCAGCCCAAACTTCGTTTTCAACTACAAACCGGTGATTTGTCTGGCTGTAAGGGCACTTCTTGAACCAATTAGGGTTACTCTTCAGCCCAAACTTCGTTTTCAACTACAAACCGGTGGTTTGTCTGGCTGTAAGGGCACTTCTTGAACCTATTAGGGTTACTCCTCAGCCCAAACTTCGTTTTCAACTACAAACCGGTGGTTTGTCTGGCTGTAAGGGCACTTCTTGAACCTATTAGGGTTACTCTTCAGCCCAAACTTCGTTTTCAACTACAAACCGGTGATTTGTCTGGCTGTAAGGGCACTTCTTGAACCTATTAGGGTTACTCTTCAGCCCAAACTTCGTTTTCAACTACAAACCGGTGGTTTGTCTGGCTGTAAGGGCACTTCTTGAACCTATTAGGGTTACTCTTCAGCCCAAACTTCGTCCAACGCCTACTGGTGAAACACTGCGACGTTTAGCCGCTCGCCTCGAAGAGACTGGCACAACACGAGATGCTGCCAGGCTTGGCAGACCCCGGAGTAGCCGTTCTGCAGAGAATATTGCTGCTGTAGTCGAAGATGTCATGGAAGCACCGTCGACATCGACCAGACGACGTGCCACGCAAATAGGTATCTGGGGGACGGTCTTTACAGCGAATTTTGCTACAAGAATTGAAGATGTTTCCGTACAAAGTCCAGACAGTGCATCAGCTGTTAGCTGCTGACCGAGAATCGCGTCTAACATACGCTCAAGCCAACCTTAATCACCACCAAGAGGAAGATGATTTTTCATCAAAAATAATCATGAGTGATGAGGCCCATTTCCATCTTAGCGGATACGTAAATAAGCAAAATGTACGCTTCTGGGGCACTGAAAATCCGCGTGTAACCCACGAAGAGCCATTACACCCGCTCAAAGTCACTGTCAAAGTGCTGTCTTCGCTGGAGGAGTCATCGGACCTTTTTTCTTCGAAGACGTCGCGGGCCAAACGGTTACTGTGAATGGTGAGCGCTACAGAGCAATGATCAACGAGTTCTTTTTGCCGCAACTTGATGAATTGGGATTGGAAAACATGTGGTTCCAACAGGACGGTGCAACGGCACACACTGCACGTGCCACAACCGATATGCTGAAGGATCCCGTTTTGGCGATTTGCACTGGCCAGAAAGATCGCCTGATTTGACCGCTACAGACTTCTTTTAATGGGGCTTTTTGAAGTCGCGGGTTTATGTCAACAAACCTCAGACTCTTGCAGCTCTTAAAGACAATATCCGTCAAGAATGTGAGGACCTATCGCCGGAAGTTTTTGCCAAAGTAATGGAAAATGCCATGAAAAGGGCTCAAATGACAATCAACATATTCTCGACTTGATGTAAAAAAAAATTAAAAGACCAAATAAAAATAATCCACAAGAAGAATTAAAGTTTTTCATTTTTTTTTTTAAATTACAGCAAAAAAACATCGGAAGGTTATTTTTGCGCCACCTTGTATAAACAACGTCACACAAAAATGCTGTGAAAGAATTTAATGTCGAAAGACTGCAAATTTCAAGAGACCGCCAAGTATTTTGCGGAACGCTAATAACACCATACCAATAGCATCTTATGTCAAGAACAAGGGTGAGAGCAAGAAAAGTGAGCTATCGAGGTTGTAGAGAGGTGTCACTTAATCAGGAACAATGTTCGTAACTTTTGCCAAAGTTTAAGACGTCAAAGCAAAGGAAGCAAGGCTCAAACAGAATCCTGTCGAGATAAAATATCGGAATTGAGACACAGTCGATGCTGAGGATATGGAAGAACCACTTCTGCAGACTGTTAAACGCCGATGACGAGCACCATTTCGCTGTCGGGCAGAACGAACATTTCAATATTGGCAACGACTGCGAAAGCTGCCAACCACCCGACCTGAGTGAAGTGAGAATAGCAATATCTAAACTGAAGCTTAATAAGGCTGCCGGAAATGACGGCCTTCCCGCCGAGCTTTATACAGCCGGCGGAGATGACTTGGTATGTAACATCCACCAACTCATAAGCCAAATGTGGTCGGATGAAAGTATGCCGGAAGAATGGAACCTCAACATCGTTTGCTTGAACCACAAAAAGGAGATCTTCTGAACTGAGCCAACAACAGAAGCATAAGTCTCCTCAGTATCGCCTATAAGTTCCTCTCTGCCGCAATATGTGAACGCCTAAAACCAATTACCTGATTGGCCCTTATCAGTGTGGTTCTAGGCCAGCAATGTCCACAGTTGAACAAATCTTCACACTTCGGCAGATCCTAAAAAAAAAACTAGAAGTCCAAATCGGTAACCACCACATATTCCTCTATTTAAAAGCCGCATACGAGAACATTTAACGGGCTCAGCGGCGCGATGGTTAGTGCGATGAACTGACGTGCAGAAGGGTTCGATTCCCAGCCGTACCAACACCTAAATGATTTTTAACTAGCCCTCCTCTCGTGATGATCTGACAAATCATCCGAGTAGTATCAATTGTCATGAAAAGCTTATTTCAACTTAGCGGTTCGGATTCGGCATATAAACAGGAAGTCCCGCCATCGTGCAAAGAAGTACACATGCACACATCAATGGTTGTGAGAAAAAAGCTTGGCTCTGGGTACTAATGAGCCTGTTGCAACATTTATAGAGACGAACTACAAATGCATGTCTGGCAAGACAATGGTATCGAATTATCGTTGCTCCACATTCGATACCAAGAAAGGATTAAGGCGATGCAACGAACTTTCATGGGACTTCTTTAACATCGTTCTTGAGAGAATTGTTCAAAACTCCCGAGCCAACACCAGAAACACAATCTTCCATAAATCGGTGCAACTACTAGCATACGCCGACGATATTGACATCATTGGAAAGACCCAACGTGAATTCATAGCTACTATAGAGAGGGAAGCGGCAAAAATGGGTTCAGCAGTAATTGAGGTTAAGCCTAGGTATATGCTGTCAACACGAAAGAACACACAACATCGACGAATTAGTTAGAACGTCACCATTGACAGATATAACTTAGAGTACTTCGATATAACTTTAGTACCTAAGATAAAACTTTCGTCAGAAATTTAACGAAGAATTACTCTCGCCAACCATTGTTTCTTCGGGATAAGAAGGCAATTCGGTAGTAAAGCCCTAAGTCGAACTACTAAGGAGATCCTATATAAGACCCTGATCATCCCAGTCCTGCTCTACAGCGCTGAAGCATGGACCGTCTCAAAAGCGAATGAAGAAATCCTTGGTCGATTTGAGAGGAATATTCTTCGAAAAATCTTCAGCCCCGTTTGCGTTGACGGCTTATAAAGACGAAGATTCAACCAAGAACTATACTAGCCGTACAGCAACATGCCCCTAGTCAAAAACTCCGCATTGGACGTTTAGTATGGCTGGGACATGTAGAACGAATCAACACCAATACTCCGGCTCTAAGAGTCTTCTATTCCAAGCCAGACGTCTGACGCAACAGAAGTAGACCTCGTCTACCTCAAGTAGAAACCGACCTCAACTTACAAATAGTGGGCAACTGCAGGCAGTTAGCTTAGAACCTGGCTAATTGGGAAAGGCGTATTAAGCGGCACTGCAGTCCGGTGTTTGGTTGAGGCCCAGCTTCCGGACTGTACCGCCACTTGAGTAAGTAAGTAAGTGATCGATGAGATAAGTAAGTATGAGTAAATCACAAGTGAAAAATTAAATCTGTCACAGTTCTGTTCTAAGAATTTCCCGTAACCAATTTCGGTTGCAGCCTTAACGGGCCGGTTACATCAAGCTAAAATCTAAGCCGCAACATCCTTGTCCTTGGGAACATAAAATAATAAATAAATCGCTATCGAATCCGAATGTCACGTAGGAATCATCGGATTGCGTGACAGTACAACATTTTCGGCTCAGAATTTGCTATTCAAAATGGTGGCTTCGGTAGCGTTTTCATTATTTTTTTAACGATTAATGTGCCAATGAACATGAGCCGGTAGTGGATTCAAGTCACGAAGTAAAATAACCGGAGTTCCAACTTTAAAATTCCGTAGTTTTGGTGGCATGCCTATGGCATATCCAAAAAAAAAACATATTGTTCAGACAGTTTAGCCAAAGCCTGTATGGTTCCACCAAAAACGACGTTTTTCTCATGCATATGTTATGGCGTAGGGTATACAAATGGTTTTTGTACTAAAACGCCTCCAAAAAGTGGGCTGGGGTAAAATCGATATACGGAAGAAATGTTTATATTACCAAACCCAATTCCTTTGCATCAATTATTTTTCAATTTGGTTAAAATTTTTACCGAAAAACTTTTTTTTTCTGAAAACGCCATTAATAAGTGGGCGTGGCAAAAAACTTTGTATGTACGAAATCTAGACACTAGGATTATCTAGATATCTTGTTCAGACACTTTATCAAAATTTTGAACGGTTTGGCCTAAAATTAGGTTTTACTAAAAAGGGGGCGTGGCAGTGAGTGGATGTCAAAAATGTTTAACACCTGTTCGAAGAGCATATATATGTACCAAATTTCATTATCCTAGCTCAAAATTTAAGGCCCTAAAATCGGTTACCTACAGACGGACGGACGAACGGACAGACAGACATGGCTTAATAGACTCAGCTAACGATTATGAGTCGATCCATATACATTGAGGTATACCTAGGTAAAATTAAATACCCCTACAGGATGGGGTGTACAAAAATTTGACGCAACAGGCGCATTAGTAGTACCCAGGGCTTAGCTTTCCCACAACCATTCATGTGTGCGTGTGTACTTCTTGACCGATGTCGGGGCCTCCTGTTTTATGCCGACTCCGAAAGGCAAAATTGAGAAAAACTATTCTTACTGATTGATAACGGGTGATCCAAGTAGAGATACTTTTTTCAATAGCCTTTTTTGACAGATCACGTGTGAGTCGTGTCATGCTGTCATGTTATTTTTGTTTAGTATTGCTTGGCATTTCATAATGGAAAGACTTACGCGTGAACAACGTTTACAAATTGTTTAACTTTTTATGAAAATTCACGTTCTGTGAGGAATGTGTTTCGTGCACTTCGCTCAACTTATGGTGAACATAATCGGCCTACTGAGCGTACTATTCGCAACACCATCACCCATTTTGAGACCCAGCATTCATGATTGGATAATATTCGATCGAATAGACCACGTCCAGCACGCTGTGAAGAAAATATAGCGGCCGTAGCTGAGAGTGTACACGAAGACCGTAGAGAGTCGATTCGGCGCCGTTCGCAGCTACTCGGACTCACGTATGGAACGACTTGGCGCATTTTACGTCAAGATCTTAAATTGAAAGCGTACAAAATACAGCTTGTGCAACAACTGAAGCCGCTCGACCTTCCCAAGCGACATCGCTTCGCTCTATGGGCTCTTGAAAAGTTCCAAGAAGATCCGACGTTTTCGAGGCAAATTTTGTTTAGCGATGAGGCCCATTTCTGGCTCAATGCCGCATTTGGGACGAAGAGCAACCTGAAGAGATTGAAGAACTGCCACTTCATCCAGAAAAAACAACGGTTTGGTGTGGTTTGTGGGCTGGTGGAATCATCGGTCCATATTTCTTTAAAAATTATGCCGGTGCGAACGTAACCGTCAATTGCGACCGTTATCGTGCCATGATAACCGACTATTTGATGCCTGAAATTGAAGCTCGTGATCTCGGCGACATTTGGTTTCAGCAAGACGGCGCCACTTCCCACACATCGCATCAATCAATGGACTTATTGAGAGAACATTTCGGTGAGCACATAATTTCACGTTTTGGGCCGGTCGATTGGCCACCAAGATCGTGTGATATCACACCGTTAGACTTTTTCCTGTGGGGATATGTAAAGTCAAAAGCTTATGCCGACAAACCCGCTTCGATTCAGGCCTTTGAGGAAAACATCACGCGTGTCATTCGCCAGTTACCAGTCGAAATGCTCGAACGAGTGATCGAAAATTGGACTCAACGGATGGACCATCTGCGACGTAGCAACGGCCAACATTTGATAGATCTTCAAAAAATAAATGCCAAAGAATGTTCTTTCAAATGATAACAAACATTCTCTCCATTAAATTTGAATTTCCTGTGTTTTTTTCTTTAAAAAAGTAGGGAACCTCGAAATGGATCATCCTTTATAACTCGGATGATATGTCAGATCATCACGAGAGGTGGGCCAGTGAAATATCATTTTAGGAGTTGCTACGGCTAATGATCGAACCCATACCTTCTGGGAGGCAGTTCATCGCACTAACCATCGCTCCACTAAGCCCGTCTGGCAAATCCAGTTATCCAGTTATCCAGTTATCCAGAATAACTCAGCTGGATAATTTACAACTTCCTTGGCATCGCTAAATTTGCTGCCAAAATGGCTCTTTACGCCTTTCTGTGTGCGTACGTCGGGGAATATGCGGTCAGTTAGAGCAATTTGCGTGTCAATGATTGTGCAGAAATCAGTGGGCAATATTATGCGACCAGTATTTACAAGGACAGCAACTTTCCCATCGCCGATATCTAACAATTGTTTCGAGAATGTGTCAGCGGATGGATCGGATGTTTATTTTCAGCTGGACTATTTCAACATCATTGAACGTGAAATGTCGGTAGGTGTATTTTTTTTTTAATTGTTAACAAACGATCAAAAGTTGTTACCAATCTCACCCGAATGTTCTGACTCAACGATTGGTCATTAAGGAACTTGACATCCACCAAATGGGCATTACAGTCATTTCTGGTTTTTTTCAACTTCTAACAATTTTCCTCTGTTGAAGTGTTGGGTTGGTCTTGTAGAACTGAAAGTTTGTCTCTCTCAACCTGATAGCTTCTTTGCAGCTCAAGTCATACCACCCTTTTGCATTTGGTCTGATGACATTTTTTTCAGTTGGGACTAAAAAATCTAATTCCAGGAGAATCTTCTTTGATACCTTAGCATCCAGCAGCAGTATCCACATCACTATTGAGTGAGCAGGTAAATTTCCTAACTTTCCTTCTTGAACCTCAGTCACAGTCTTTTTGGGCTTTTTTTTCTCCAACTTCGTGGATAGAGTATGAGAAATTTAACTGCTTACACAGGTACAAAAGAAAAAATAACCTCTCAATCTGGTTACTTAACCAAAACTCAGACCCCTTACAAAATTTTAAGTGGCTTTCCTAAGCCATTAATCATTTCAACGACTTCCTTCGTAGTTGACTTGTTGTTACGTACAACCACAGGCACGAACCAATCTAACCAACTTTTCTCTACAATAAGAGCGACAAATTTTTATTAATTTGTCACATCGTTTTGTGTGGTGCCAGCACATAATCACTTTCCATGTAGATCTTTGGCCCGATACTGAATTAGCAGCTATAAATACATGTCCTGTCGTCAAAAGTCATTACAACAAACCAATCAATTATAATTCACAATGAACACCCACACATCCACCCGCCGAACACATAAAACACAAACGACTGTTCAATTCTCCATAAATTCTGCTTATCACCTCAAACAACACCTATCCACCGCCTACGATGGCGGTACAATCTGCCACCACCAGAGGTCCTTCCTATATACCTTTTATCATCCACTTTGACTTTAGCTTGGAACATAAAGCAGCTCGTCCCAATTGTTTCTTTATAGCTCATTTATTTTTTGATTTATTACCTTTATAGGCGGACCTTACGTGAATTATGACTCCCGAAACCTGTGCCTATGCTCACGGAATGGAACTCAAAAAAAAAAAACAGAAATTCCCTGAAATATTAATAAATTCCCCCGTAGGTTCAACGTCTGCTGAAAAAATAAGCGCGATTCATGGTGTGCAGAGCATACACCTATAGCTCGTAGTACAAGCAGGAGAAGATTTATTAGAATATTTTCATTTAATAAATATCCTTCGTACTTTCCTTGTTCTTTGTTTTTGCCTTGTAATGAGGATGGCCCCCGACACGGAAGATTTATAAATTTAAATGTTTCGCTTAATTTTTTTTTTCTTTCTTTTGGTTTGTGCCTCCGACGACGGGGGGATTTATTATTTTGGTCACATAGTTGGTGGATGCAGATGAATAAATGTATGCCGGCCGAGGTATATTAAGGTGTTCCTGGTCTTTGGACAGCTTAAATATATTTGACCGAGATTCGTTGAAAGATTGCAATACCTGATGGAGGAGGGAATGTATCATTGTATGGCAACGTTCCCATATCCAGGGAGGTGCCATATACATTTTTTAGGAATATGATGGTCACACCTATATTTTACCCTTATCATCCCAATCGTGCCCTATGGCTCCGGAGCATGTACCACATCCAAAGTAGATGAAGATATCCTTGGTTGTTTGCGTTGACGGGCATTGGACAGGAAGATTTAATCAAGAACAAGTTCAGAGATACAGACCTAAGCGGTCATAGATCCTTGAATGAACCTGGGCATTAACCAACATCCCTGCCCAATCAGCCCGGTCCATCCAGTTGCCCACTATGTATAAGTTGAGGTCAGTTTCTACTTGTGCGCGCTACTTAAGGCGATGTCTACCTCAGCTGCGTCCAACGTCTGACTGGAAATCGTAGAATCTGTGAGACGGAGTATTGGTGTCCATTCGTACTAGATATCCTAGCCATCTTCAACGTCCAATGCGGAGTTTAATGACCAGGGGCATGTCGCTAAACAGCTAGTATAGTTCTTGGTTGAATGTTCGTCTGCATAAGCCGTCAACGCAAACGGGACCGAAGATTTTTCGAAGAACTTTCCTCTCGAATGGACTAAGGATTTGTTCATCCACTTTTGAGATGGTTCATGCGTCAGCGCTGAATAGCAGGACTGGGATGATCAGGGTCTTATATAGGATCGCGCTAGTAGTGAATTGCATTCTTAGCCGGAGGAAACAGCGGTTGGCAAGAGTAATTCTTCGTTTAATTTCAGACGATGTGGCTATGACATCACGTTGAGTCCTGCCAATGATGTATGTATCGTCGGTGTATGCTAGCAGTTGTACCGATTTTTGAAAAATTATCCCTCTGGTGTTGGCTCGGGAGTTTTGCACAATTTTCTCCAGAAGCAGATTGAAGAAGTCACATGACAGCGCATCGATGTCATGTGACTTCTTGGATTTTTTTTCCAGGATCGACCAAAGTGTGAACATCTTATATAGGATCTCCTTAGTAGTTCGAGTGAGGGCTTTACTACTGAATTGCCTTCTTAGCCCGAAGAAACAGCAGTTGGCATGATTAGTTCTTCGTCTGATATCTGACGAGATGTTGTTGTCAGAGCTAAGATCGGAGCCGAGATAGACAAAGTCCGGTACTACCTCAAAGTTATATCTGTCAATGGTGACGTTCTGTCCAATTCGTCGATGTTGCGTGTCCTTTCGTGTTGACAGCATATGCTTGGTCTTGCCCTCATTTACTGCTAAACCCATTTTGCCGCTTCCTTCTCTGTAAGAGCAAGCATGGCTATGACATCACATTGAGTCCGACCAATGATGTCAATATCGTCGGCGTACGCTAGTAGTTGTACCTATTTAAGGAAAATTGTGTCTCTGGTGTTGGGCTTGTAAGTTGGCACAATCTTCTCAAGAATCAAACTGAAGAAGTCTCATGAAAACGCATCGCCTTACCTAAATCCATTTTTGGTATCGAATGTGTCGGTGAGGTCGTTTCCCTTGCTGATGGAGCAGCGATAATTCTCCATCGTGATCCTACACAAACGGACGAGTTCGGGCGGTATATCAAAACTAGACATGGCTTAGTATAGTTTGTCTCTATAAATGCTGTCGTATGCGGCTTTGAAATCGGTGAACTGGTGGTGGGTATTGGTTTTGGCTTCTTGGGTTTTTTTCCAGGATATGTCGAGGTGTGAAGAATTGATCAGTTGTGGACTTTTCTGGCCTAAAACCACACTGATAAAGGCCGATCAGGTTGTTAATAAACGGTTTCAGGCGTTCATATTACTACGGCAGATAGGATCTTGTAGGCGATGTTGAGGAGACTTATGGAGACTTTTTTGTGGATTGGGCAAACGATGCTGAGATTCCCTTCTTCAGCCATACTTGCATCCAACCAGATTTGACTTATGAGTTTATAGATGATATTTACCAAGTCATCTCCACCTGCTTTACAAAGCTCAGTGGGCAGGCCGACATTTCCGGCAGCCTTATTATGGTAGAGTTTAGATACTGTTGTCCTTACTTCACTTAGGACGGGAGGTTTTCACTTTTCGCTCTCGTTGCCAATATAGAATGGTTCGTGCTTCTTGACAGCGGAATGTTGTTCGTCATCGCTGCTTAACAGTCTACAGAAGTGGTTCTTCCATATCTTCAGCATCGACTGTGTCTCAACTACGATATTTCTTTGTTCATCTCGAAAGGATTCTGTTCGAGCATTTTCTGTTTGGCTTTGACGTTTTACACTTTGGAAAAACTTGCGACCATCATTCCTGGAGTGGCTCCACTCTACATCCTTAATCGTGCCGTTTTCTGGCTCTTTTTTCTTCTTTCTGAAAAGCCGGTGTTCTTCCCATTTCGTATTCACCTGCAGTAGGCCTCGTTCTTGGCTGCGAGCATCTGTTGGCATTCCACAACCAGGGGTTTCTTGCTGGTGGGCGGGAGAGACCTAGCACTTCAGTTGCGGCTGATCTAATGGCTTGTTAGCATTGTTGCCATTGTTCTTCGACATTCGATGCTAGTGGCATAATGTTAATCGAGAGGTTAAGGGATACGCGTTTTGCGAAGGTCTTAGTTGTGTCTTGTGATTGCAGTCATTCGACATTAAATAGTACGGAGAACGATTGCTGTACAAATGGTAAGCGTTGCTTTCGTCAAGATAGAAAATAGGTTCGCAAATTTTATTAATTGTTTTTCTCTTCTGGATTCCGGCAGCCCGATTAGCTTTATTAAAAATTCCGTTTTGCCTGGAGACATTCTAGTTGGAAGCGTAGTGTATTCAAGTAATAAGGGATTGAGCGATCGTAAGCTGTATCCTTACGGTACTGTATCTTATCATCTTAAGCATGCTTACCAAGTAAAAACAAATATGTTCTCATTATTCCAGATGCAATCACACCAATGACACAATTGCCCGCCATTTTCTTCATCTCTTCAATATTTTTTTTCAAGTGAATTTTAAATTGTAAATCTTCAGAGCAATTTTGTGAAATAAATTCCGATATATATAAAAGTTTTTTGAAATCGGTCTTACTTGTGCACCTAAGCTCGCATTCTATTGATTCTTATCCAGATATACCTTTAAGACTCAAAATCGCTAGCTGAGTCGATTTAGCCATATCTATCCGTCCCTTCGTCCGTCCTTATGTTACCAGTTTTTGGGCCATACATTTTGAGTTAGAATGTTGAAATTTGGTAATCTTCGTGCTCCCAGCAGGACAAGTGAAACATTTTGTTTTTAAATCCGCCCACTGACACTCCCACTTTTCACAAAAACTTTGTTTTTTAGCTTAACGGTTAAGAATTTTGAAATGGAGTCTGAATGAAAAATCAATGTTTGCCGGGTCAGCTAAAAAAAATTAATTAATTGAATTTCCACCATCTTTAACAACTTTTGAACAGCTAAACAGTTATTATTCTGCTGGCAATGAAAAACATTTTCAAAACCCTTGGTTAACGTTTTGCATTTTCGAATTTATCGAGGCACAATAAATTTCCTTCGAATGAAGTGTTAATGGGACAACTAAAACCTCAAAACTAAAGACATCCTGCTAAGCCCAGCATTAGGAATCCCACAAAATCCCCAACATAAACACGTCCACCAAGACAAACTGAAGACAATTCTCCACGGGCGATAAACATCGCGTTTGTCCTTGAAATACGGCTAATGCTCACTCAGCAATGCAATTAGTCACCTTAAATATCCCCATCGAGGAAAACAAAACAACACAAAAAAAAAACATTCAAAACAGAAATGTATCTATACATCCATCCATTCCACATCCATCTACTTAAACCCTCTCAGCAATTTATTCATATCTGAGAGCAAAATTAATTGCGCCATCAGATGAACGGTATTCCCAGCGCAGCGAAAAACTGACAAGCTTCTACTAATCTCCACGAAAGGACTTACACTTCAATATCCCTAATTCACAAACACAAACAGAAAAATTCCGCACACTATTCCAAACCCAGCGGAAGTAGATATTCATTGGCACTCTGGTTCTCTTGGTCATGATAAATCTCATGCTCTTCAAATTTTAATTAATTCCCAGCATCCAATTCCTAGCACGCACCACAATAAACCAGCCGACAAAAATTTTACACACACACATACAAAGAGAAATAAAACCCTTTTTACCTTCAATGCTTTTCTCCAGATAAATCTTCTCAGAATGAGGCAATTTCGTCTCCTTTAAATCATCCCCGGTCAGGTTGTGGTGCTTTTGCTTAAAATGATGAGGTCCACCCCCGACACCATCCCCTACACTACCAACTCCGTTCTCCATAATCTTGATGGCCGCATATTTATCGCCATTTGTCGTCTGATGCTGGTTCAGGGCTGTTCCACCACCACTTGTATTGCCACCGCCACCCACACCTCCACCGCCCTTCTTCTGATGTATGAGATGACCATCCGCATGCAAATGATGGTGATGGAGATGATGCTGACCCACTGATGTTTCACTACCGGCCGACGTTGAAGTGGTTGTCGTCATGCCTAACGCCCCACCATGACTATGAAAGTGATGCTGTTGCTGTTGTTGTAAATTTATCGCCTTGAAGCGCCTGTAAATGCAACACGTGACCATGGCCAGGAACACCGATGCGGACAACAGTCCCAGCGCCATTAGGCAAATCACAATGATCAAATTGCTCTGCAGCAGCAAATCCTTCTGAGATTGCTTCTGTACCAGCAGGCTCATCTGTACGGCATCCTTGCCACCGGCATTTTCCGCCAGGCAGGTATAAATACCCTCGTCACTCTTCTCAGCGCCTAGGATGGTCAGCCGTGAGATGAAGATATCGCGACCGAACTCTTTTTCGGAGTTTTGCTCTTCGCGCAGCAATTGAATGTGCACCCGTCCCGGGTGATTGCCACCGCTGGTGCTGTACATCTGTTTGTTGTAGTCCCATGCGATTAGGGTGTTCGCTGAGGCGTGCACTCGACAAATCAGTGTCACGTTCTCCTTGGAGGTGTTTATCGACGCCCCTCTCGAGGGGTAGATGATTTTTGGCTTGCAAGCAAATGCCTCTGGTTGGTCTTCGATCCAGAGCATGCCGCGCAGATGGACCGGGTAATAGCAGGAGGTGGGTGGGGTGTATAAATTTCTGCGGAAGGCAAAGTCTCGAAAGATCTGCAGCTCACAGGTGCAGTTCCAGGGGTTTAACTCCAGCGAGAGACTGGTTAGGCGTTGAAGGTTTTCAAATGGTTCCTTACGCAGAAAACTAAGCCGATTGCCGCTCAGGTAGATCTGTGAAAGTAGCGGCACGTTTACAAAGACACCGTTTGCCACGTGCATTATTCGATTGTCCTTCAGCTCGACTTTGTGTAGATACTTGAGGTTTTGGAAGATTCCATCATCCAGGGATTCCAAGAGATTCCCATTAAGGACGAGCGCCCTCACCTTCACGAGGTTCACAAAGATGTTGGCCTGCAAACTACGCAGTAGGTTGTTGGACAGGTCCAGTTCAATCAGGATCTCTAGAGATCTTAAGGCAAGCGGATCGAGATTCTCCAGCGAACAGTTTCTCACAAACAACTTGTGAAGGTTCTCCAAGTCTGCCGCTAGAAAGGCATTCTCCTCCAAATACGTGATTTTGTTGTGTGACAGATCTAAGACCTGCAACTCGGAACTTAAATTCTCCGGCACTCCGGACAATGTCAAGTTCCGACAATCGGCCGTCTTCTTTCCCGAGTTCCATTTGCATTTGCAGTCACCGCAATTGAGCAGCCAATCACCCCTCACGTAGACCACTTTCGTTGTCAGCATCATAAGGATATGGAATGTTGCGATGTAACCGTACAGGACGAATTGCTCTCCCCGGACACGCATCTTTGGATACATTTCGAAACGTCAAGTCTGCTGGTTGTAGTAGTCTTATTTGTTTTTCGTTTTTTTTTTTTGGTGTAGTCCAACTTCTATAAGAACGAAGGATCCAGGCTGGATTCCATCATCTTGAAGCTAAAGTCTTTCGTTTTCGTTTTTTCGGATTCTCTTGTCGAATGTCCTTCCAACCTCGTGTGGATGGCATATATTGTTTTCAACTTCCTTCGATGTCGGTATCATTTGGTTTTATGGCTGCACATGGAGCTCCGTTTTGGCGGCCGCTGCTCTAGCTTATCCCGGCATTCCTCGTCATGGATTGCAGTCGTACGTATCCCTCTGGAAGAAAAAAAAGGACGAAAACACAAATGTTACATTCGTAGAGAAAGGAAAAATCGAATTTTGACATTAAATAAGAATTTTTGAAAAGGCTCTCCGCTCCCTCGCGGCCATCTTCATCTCTGCAGATGGCGTATATGTGAGGAAGACTACGACGAGTAAGGATAAAGGTCCCTTGTTGCCATTTTATGGCGTGATGCAAAAGTTTAATGAACAAAAACCGAGTGCGAGTAGAATGGTTTATATATGTGTGGCATTTTCGCCATTAAAGGGACGGAAATGGTTTTCTATTGTTTTGCGAAGGATAAAAATACACAATGCTTATGGCCCCCGAGGACGGATGAGCGACCCGTAGTTGTTGTCGGTGGAGCAGCAGTCGCCACAGCCACCGCTACCGCGTGCGCTATGTTGGCTAAGGAAATATATCTAGATATGGATGTTGTGCGTGTGTGTGTGTGTTAAAACCACTTTTGCCATTGCGCTTCACAAAAAGGACGGAAACGAATCCTTGCTTACGATCATGACCATTAGAAGGAATTGCACGATGTAACAGTAGTCGTCGTTGTTTCTTATGCCGAGTCTGAGGTTGGGGGTGTTGGGAGTTGGGTGTTGCGAATTGGGAGTGGGGCGGAACAGGCGTACACTTTACTTGGCACTTAAATGTCCTAGTTACGGTATCAATATTTGAAGAGAAATGAGAACAAATTTTGTTCTATGAATTTTTTTTTTCGTCCTTTTTTTTTTGTTTGTTAGTGTGTGTGTTTTTTCAATGTTTAATCTCTTGAAGTTTCGAAGTAAATTGCTTGTACGTGGTGTGGAATGGACGGTGATGAGTTTGTAATTGAATTGGTTGCACAGTTTAAATTGTTTTTTTTTTTCGGGAGTCGTGATCGGGATGGCGGGGATGGTGATTGCATGAAAATAAGTTTTCGGTGACTGCGAGGTGGTGATGGTGGTTTTCGGTTAGTGCTGTAAGTGGTGTGTTTGTTCAGTTGGGAGGTGATGTAGTTGCTTGGATGCAACAGTTTTCCAATCAGGATCTACTTCGATCATAATTTAGTTAAACGGTAATTGGAACAGAGACAAATTGGCGACGATAAAAGTTGGAAATTATTTTATAGTGATGGTGGTTATTACCAAATGTCGCCAAACAGGAGAAATTTTTAATTGGAAAATAATAATTTTGAATTTTAATAATAGCAACGCTTACAGTGAGAGATCCTTAATTTTCAATGTCACAACATCAGACTAGATTTACACTTTTATGGCGGGGAAGTCCGCAAACACGGTTAGGTAAGTTATGGTTATGGTGGCTGCACGCGTGCACACTTAAACCATAAAGGTCCGTTGTGGTATCACTTGGATCCGTCGAATTCCCTATATTCCTTTGCCTTACTCAACAATTTAAAGCTAACTATGCAGCGAAAGAGGTTTCTGACATTGACACTGCCCAGCTCAGCAAGATTATTGAAGAAGTAGTCTTCCAGGTGAAGCTTGATTTTTTCTGAGAGAGCTTTACAAGAGCATAGAAGGTGAGCAACACTTTCCTGCTCTTCCTCGTCTAAGAAGCTTCGACAGAAGTCGTTGCTGAAAAGGACTCGCAGTTATACATATAGGCCAATATGACAGTGTCCTGTGAGAACACCGGTTAGGTGCTGATGTTTGATCTGTTCAGTACTGTTGAGCAGATGGAGCGCGTCTGGTGGAAGTTATACCAGAGTTGCTTGGATATTTGGCACGTTGTGCCGTATATCCATCTGTGATTTGCTTTCTTGATCGTATCCTGTTTGATCTGTGATTTACATGTAGCAAGGGGCATACCTAACATGACTACTGGCGGTAGAATGTCAAGAGTAGAACCCTGTCTGCCAAGCTCATATGCCTTGCGATTCAGAGGTTTGTCCCTGTGGTCCGGCACCCAAAGAAGTGAATGTTAAAATTTTCTTCTCTGTAGATTGCGGATATCCACGATGCCACGACAATCCAGACATACTGTGAAGTAATTTATGTCGAAAGACTGCAAGGCCAAGCAGTCACCAAGGCCTTCGCGCAACGCATATCTCCTAACCTCTCGACTAACACCATACAACTAGCATCGAAAGTCGAAGAACAATGGCAACGATGACAACAAATCATTAGATCAGCCGCAACTGATGTGCTAGGTGTCTCGATCCAACCAGCAAGAAACCCCAGGTTTGATAAGGAATACCAACTAAAGCTCGCAGCCAAGAACGATGGCTACAAGGCTAAGTGGCAGGTGAAGACGAGAGCTACCACTGAAGAAGGGAAGAACACGGGCTTTTCAGAAAGAAGAAAAAAAAGCAAGAAAAGCGCTAATTCGAGAAATTAGAGAGGTTCCACTGCAGGAACCATGTTCGCAAGTTTAACCAAAGTGTAAATCGTTACAGCCGAGGGTACAAGGTTCGAACAGAATGCTGTCGAGATGAACAAAGAAATATCATAGTTGCGACACAACCGATGATGAGGATATGGAAAAACCACTTCTGCATTCCGCTGTCAGGCATTCAATATTGGCGATGAAAGCTGAAACCACCAACCATCCTAGCTAAGGGAAATGAAGATAAACTCAAGCATAATAATGATGCCGTTCGTGACGGCCTTCTTGCTAAGCTTCATAAAGCCGGCAGAGATGACTTGGTAAGTAACATCCACCAACTCATTATCTAAATCTAGTCGGATAAAAGTATACATGAAGAATGGAACCTTAGCATCGTTTGCCCGATCCACAAAAAAGTATACCCTCTGAACTGCGCCAATTACAGAGGCATAAGTCTCCTTAACATCGCCTAGAAGAGCCTTTTTTTCTGTAAAATGTGAACGCTTGAAATCATTTACCAACAACCTGATCGGTCCTAATCAGTGTGGTCTTATGCAAGGAAAGTCCACAACCGTTCAAATTTTTAAACTTCGACAGATCCATCAAAAAACCCAAGAAGTCCAATTCGATACCCACCACCTATTCATCGATTTGAAAGACGCATACGGCAGCATTTATAGAGACGAACTATACAGAGCCATGTCTAGTTTTGGTATACCGCCCAAACTCGTCCGTTTTTGTAGGATGACGATGGCGAATTCTCGCTGCTATTCATTGTCGGAAACGACCCGACACCGACACATTCGGTACCAAAAAAGGTTTTAGGCAAGGCGATGCGCTGTCATGTGACTTCTTCAACTTGATTCTTGAGAGGATTGTGCAAATCTCACAATATTCCAAAAATCAGTGCAACTTCTAGCATATGCCGACGATATTGACATCATTGGTCGGACCCAACGTGATGTCATAGCCATGTCTGCTAGTATAGGGTAAGAAGCGGGGAAAATGGGTAAGGACGAAAGGACACAAAACATCGACGAATTGGACAGAACATCACCATTGACAGATAAAACTTTGAGGCATTACAGGATTTTGACTACTCGGCTCCGCTGTTAACTCTGACAAGAGCATCTCGTCAGAAATCAAACGAAGAACACGAAAGGACACAAAACATCGACGAATTGGACAGAACATCACCATTGACAGATAAAACTTTGAGGCATTACAGGATTTTGACTATCTCGGCTCCGCTGTTAACTCTGACAAGAGCATCTCGTCAGAAATCAAACGAAGAACACGAAAGGACACAAAACATCGACGAATTGGACAGAACGTCACCATTGACAGATAAAACTTTGAGGTATTACAGGATTTTAACTATCTCGGCTCCGCTCTTAACTCTGACAAAAGCATCTCGTCAGAAATCAAACGAAGAATCACTCTTGCCAACTGCAGCTTCTTCGGGGTAAGCAGACCATTCAATAGTAAAGCCCTCACTCGAACTACTAAGGAAATGCCATATAACACCCTAATCATCCCAGTCCTGCTCTACGGCACTGAAGCATTGACCGTCATAAAAGCGGATGAAGAAATCCTTCGTCGATTCGAGATGAAAATTCTTCGGTCAGATTTGCGTTGACGGGCTATAGAGACAACGATTCAACCAAGAACTATACGAGCTGTATAGCGACATGCCCCTGGAAAAAAAAACTCCGCATTTTACGTATCTTAAACGTCCAGTGCGAACGAATGCAGAACGAATGGACACCAATACTCCGGTTCGCAGAGTCTTCGATTCCCAGCCAGACGTCGGACGCAGTAGAGGAAGACCTCGGCTTAAGTGGCGCGCACAAGTAGAAACCGACCTCAACCAACTTGGATTATGCAACTGAAAACACTTAGCCAAGAACCGGGATAATTGGAGGGGTATGTTGGTTGAGGCCCAGGTTCATTCCGGACTGTAGCTCAACTTTAGAAAGTCAGTAATCTATGAGAAGAATGGCAACAAATTTTTGCTCCCCCAACTAAGGGTGTGTTGATGCTCTTTGAATTTATAGTTATATGACAAAGACTTTCCATTGCAACGTATATAAAGAGAGGCTAACAGTATGTTGAAAAATTGCAACCTATGCAGGCCAGCCGCAGTGTAGGACACTGAATCCATTTCTTGAGTAACCATAGGTAAACAGATTTGTAATGTTGTATAGCAACTTTTTCAATGGTCTTAACATTTTTTCCAAAGTCACTTGATGAAATAAATTTATTGCGTCGTCTTCAAAGAACTAAACCCTTGGATTTGGCACTATAAATTGCGGAAAAAGCAGGAACTTTCAAAGGAAAGTTACCTACCAAACATCAACTACTCATGATAAAAAAAATTGCTAGATAAATCGCATACTAAGTTGCAATACAAATGCAGGAAGGGTGGTACTTATAGTGAGTAAAAATCCTGCACTACTTTGGGCACGTGCTCATCGTGTCTATGAAGATTTGCACTAGCCCACGGAAAAAAACTTGATAAATGCTGATGAGTTTTCAGATACCAGATCAGAATTTTAGGATTAAAAAACGTCTACATGCAAACAGACAGCCTGTCTTTATGTACTCAGGATTTCATGTTCATATGGTCATGATTTTATGCTACCAAATGTCAAAGTTCGTAAAAAACGCAGTCACCCTAATAAAATGGACATCACTATCCGAATAGCCTTCACCATACCATACTCGCTGCTACTCATATATTAACAAGAAAAAATGTAAATTAACGGATCCCATCACTGCAACCCATCCGACCGCATCTCGGTATTGCTCCTCATCAATAATAAAAAAAAAATGATGCTCCTGCGATTGGTTTCGTTTCTTTTACAACCACCTCACCTCCTTGCAATTGCAATCCTTTCAGGATCCACTCTCGCCCATCCTAGAGCGCGACAATGCAAAAGCCGTCACTACACGCTAAGTATATACAGAACACGTACTTGTTCCTCGAAGCAATCATTTAATGATGCATTTACCATATACTTGGAATATAATTACCATGATTGGTAGTGGATCCATCATTTTTCAGTGGCTCCTCGGGCTTCTCGGGCGAATACGTAACATTTACTTCCGTTGAATCGATGTGAGTTAATATTGAGAGTACCCCTCACCTACCCAATGCTATTCATTTCGAGACCGTCTTTCATCTCTTCATCCTGACGATCCTTGTTTTTTTTTTTTTGCATTTTTGTTTTCGCTGAGTTGCAGGAGTAATTCAGTGCATGCTTGTTAACATATCACAGAGGACGTCGTCATCGTCGTCGTCATTGTCGTTGCTGTAACTTTGGCTACAACAATGCCGCTGTCGTAATCATTTCCAGTGAAAATGTCTCTGTTACGAGAATGGAAACGGGCGTACTTGCGTACGGAAGCGGCCTTTGTGGAAAAGTTTTCCTCACCAAGAGCCGGCAGTTGTTACCGCGCTGTTGGCAAGTGCCTTGTAAAATTTCCTCAAATTTGGACGCATTCAAAGACACCATGGAAAAGTAAAAGTTTGCATCTTAGAGGGGTTGACATTATTTCATCTCAGCACCAGAACAGGGCGACATGGTAATCCAATTAATATCACAACAGCGGGTATCTGCAGTGCCTCCACTATAGCTACACCAAAATTCGAAAAGCCGGAAAATCAACATCCTCATCATTGTCATTGGTGTAACCCCACCCCCTCTCCATTGGGGTTGGGTTTTTTCTTTTTTTTTCTCAGAGATGTTATTCAATTAAAATTTAATTTATTACGAAACAGTTATACTGGCATCCTGTATCTGCAGGAGCTTCTGATGCAGATATACATAAATAACTCTCATTTAATATGTCAGTGCGCCTCTCTGTTGTGCTCGCTCTGTTCCTGGTATTGTGCTCCTCTTTCGTGTATGCAAGCGTTGTAATCCGATTTCAATTGTCCCTAATGGGGAGCAAACAGAAAACTGTAGAACCGCACACAGGACGAGTGTAGTCATTCATTCCGCTTGTATCCTTTCAATTAGCTACTATTACTGTTTGCTCCATGACTATGACTCTTGCTATGTGTGGTGGTGCAATGGTGCACTGGTACTCTCTGGCACATGCCAGCAACTTAAACCGAAAATGACAATTAGTGCTAGGAGGGGATCATTAACATGATTGCCATCGCAAATGTGATGGCATTTCGAATGGCAGGTGTGGTTATTAGAATTAGCGAGGAGAGATTTTCAAAGGTACTTACACATGCATGTGCATGGGAGTGAAAAATAGTTTTGTAGTTTAAAAATTGTGGACTTTGAGCTGCTTGTCCGTCGGAAAAGATGTCAGTGATTCGGTTTTCCGATTTTTAAATAGGAATGCCGCCATTTTGCTTGCAATTATCAATTTAGTCCTGGGGGTGTTTTTTTGTTTTTTTTTTTATGTTACTAGCTAAGAGTCTAGTTAAAGCCACCATTGAACAACTTCATAGGAACACAACACATGATGGCATTGGCATTTTACCTTCATAGCGCTGCTTATAAGAAACACTGGGACATTATGTCACAATTAGGTGGAATGACACACATAACCTCAAAAAAACTAAATATTGATCATTGAAAAACAAAAATGGATTTTCTGTGAAACCTTCAAAATTGAAAAATTTTTGGATAATCCTGTGTGAAAGTTCAAGAGCTTAATTTTTACACCGACTCGCCAATGATAAAAATTAGAAAAAAGCCGCAAGAAAATTTCAATTAGGGGTTTTCAATGATAGCTATAAGTGGACACTAAGGGAAACCCGCTGCTTTATGGCTACATTTGTCGAAAAACGATTGTTTACCTTACTTACATAAGTGGCGCTACAGTCCGGAATGAACCTGGGCCTCAACCAACATGCGTCTACAATTCGCCCAGTCCTTAGCTAACTGCCTCCAGTTGCACACTCAAAGATGGTTAAGGTCGGTTTCTATTTGTGCGCGCCACTTGAGGCGAGGTCTTCCTCTACTGCGTCCGACGTCTGGCTGGGAATCGAAGACTCTGCGAGCCGGAGTATAGGGGTCCATTCGTTCCACATGTCCTTTTCATTTTAAACGTGTAATGCGGAGTTTTTTGACCAACGGCATGTCGCTGTACATCTTGTATAAATCTCGGCGGATCTTTGCCTCCATAGCAACGCAAGTTGGACGATTTTTCGAAGAAATTTACTATTGAATCGACCAAGGATTTCTTCTTCCGCTTTTGATAAAGACCGCTTCAGCGCCGTAGAGCAGGACTGGAATGATCAGGGTCTTATATAGGATCTCCTTAGTAGTTCGAGTCAGGGCTTTACTACTGAATTGCCTTCTTAGCCCGAAGAAACAGCAGTTGGCATGAGTAGTTCTTCGTTTGATTTCTGACGAGATGTTTTTGTCAGAGCTAAGATCGGAGCCGAGATAGACAAAGTCCGGTACTACCTCAAAGTTATATCTGCCAATGGTGAAGTTCTGTCTGATTCGTCGATCTTGTGTGTTATTTCATGTTGACAGCATATGCTTGGTCTTACCGTCATTCACTGCTAAACCGATTTTAACCGCTTCCTTCTCTATACTAGCTTAAGTGGCTACGACATCACGTTGCTTCCGACCAATGATGTCAATATCGTCGGCATATGCTAGTAGTTGTACAGATTTTTGAAAAATTGTGCCTCTGGTGTTGGCTCGTGAGTTTTGCACAATCCTCTCAAGAATCGGATTGAAGAAGTAACATGACAGCACATCGCCTTGCTTAAATCCTTTTTTGATATCGAATGTGTCGGTGAGGTCGATTCCGACTCTGATGGAGCAGCGACAATTCTCCATCGTCATCCTACACAAACGGATGTGTTTGGGCGTTATACCAAAACTAGACATGGCTCTGTATGGTTCGTTTCTATAAAAGCTGTCGTATGCGGCTTTGAAATCGATGAATAGGTGGTGGGAATCGATTTGGACTGCTAGGGTTTTTTTCAGGATCTGATTATCTGTGAAAATTTGATTGGTTGTGGACTTTCTTGGCCTAAAACCACACTGATAAGGGCCGATCAGGTTGTTGGAAAACGGTTTAAGGCGTTCACATAGTACGGCAGATAAGATCTTGTAGGCGATGTTGAGGAGACTTATGCCTCTGTAGTTGGCGCAGTTCAGGGTGTCTCCTCATTGTGGATTGGACAAACGATGCTGAGGTTCCACTCTTCATGCATACTTTATTCCGACCAGATTTGGATTATGGATTTTTGGGTGTTATTTACCAAGTAATCTCCCCTGGCTTAAGAAAGCTCAGCAGGAAGGCCGTCATTTCCGATACCCTTATTAGTCTTGAGCTTAGATATTGCTATCCTCACTTCAGTCAGGTTGGGTGGTTGGCAGTTTTCGCTTTCGTTGCCAAGATTGAATGGTTCGTTCTGCCTGACAGCGGAATATTGTTCATCATCGTCGTTTAACAGTCCGCAGAAGAAGTTTTGCGATATCCTCATTATCCACTGTTTCTCAGTTACGATATTTCCTTGCTGATCTCGACAGGATTCTCTTCGCGCTCTTTATCCCTGTCTTTCACGATTTACACTTGGTAAAACTTGCGAACATCATTCCTGGAGTGGCACCTCCCTATATCATCGATAGAGCATTTTTCTTGCTCTTCTCTTTGAAAAGCCGGTATTCTTTCCTTCTTCTCCGCCTATAGAGCTCAATGGCAGCTCTCGTCTACACCTGCAGCTTAGCCTTGTAGCCCTCGTTCTGGGCTGCGAATATCTGTCGGCATTCCCCATCAAACCTGGGGTTTCTTGCTGGTGGGCGCGAGAAACCTAGCACACCAGTTGCGGCTGATCTAATGGCTTGTTGGCATCGTTGAGATTGTTCTTCGACATTCGATGTTGGTGGTATGGTGTTAATCAAGATTTTTAGGGATACGCGTTGCGCGAAGGTCTTGGCGGTCTCTTGCGATCGCAGTCTTTCGACATTAATTTTTTTCACAGTATCTCTGGATGGTGGATATCCGCATTCTAACCTTAGCTGCAACAAGGCAGTGGTCCGGGTCAATGTTAGCTCCTCGGAATGTTCGGACATTCAAATTACTGGATGCGTGCAGCGTGCCTCTTGTCTTTCGCAATGTGTTCAATTTGGTTGATCGCTCGTTGATCTGGAGACCGCCATGCCCCCTTTTGGATATCGAGGTGAGGAAACCGTGTACTGGCATTTCGTTCCGTAGCGAAGTCAATTAACTAACCTAAGTCCGTTACCAGACGTTTTGTCGTGTATAATCTGTGTTTTTCGACAAAACTGCTAAAGATGTCTTCTCTTCCTACCTTTGCGTTATGATCTCCCAGCTCGATTTTAAAATCGTTCTTCTGTAGTCGCTCATAGGTTTTTACAAGGAGCTCATAGAAGCAGTCCTTAGCTATATCATCTTTTTCCTCCGTTGAAGAGTGAGCGCATATAAAGCTTATGTTGGCGAATTTGGCCTTGATGCGGATTGTTACAATGCGTTCGCTAACGTCTTGGAAACATAAGACTTCTTGCCTTAGTCTGGCAGTTATAACAAATCTGCTTCCTAGAAGTGGCTATTGCTGCTCACTATAACACTGTCCTTAGTAGATTTCATAATTTTTTATCCTCTTTTTTCCCGGCCCATCCCATCGGATGGCAGTAATATCTGCTTTGTAGCAGTTTAGGGCTTCCGCTAGTTGTTCGCTTGCACCTCTCCTGTTTAATGTTCTCACATTCCAGGTGCAGGTACGAACGCCGTTGTCCATTTTTCGTTAAGCAGGGTCGTCAACCATAAAATTAGTCATTTCAGAATCTTTTGGTTGCTTCGTAACCTAAAGTTTTTTCCATTGTTGGGTAGTTTACCCAATGCACAGCCCCAACCTAAAGGGCCAGCCAGTTCCAATTATTAGAGACCCCTAGGACACGGATTCATCAGTATCCAATACGTGATTGATCGCTGCCGTTGGCCTTTCGGTTCATCTGCTACCATCTCTTTTCGAGGGGGCCTGACTAACCCTTGAAATTCCTAGACAACCTGTTGCCCGAATAGGTCGAAGCAGCTTGTCTACGTTCGCCTGGGACAGCAGGCCGGGTATTTATTCCGTGCCATTCTGACTGGCTGATTATAGTGTTGCTGTTTTTCGTCGTGTCATCAGCACTCGCGCTTTTTGTTAAGCATGTCAAATCCGGTTGGATGAAACCAGTACCCGATGGTTACCACTTGGAGATTAAAAATAAGCACTTGATGTGTAGTCAGAGTTAAAACCACTGGGCATTGCCAATTTAAAGCCAATCAGAGTCTACCCTCGTTCTGCAACACCCCACCATCGCTCAAATGTAATAACCTCACAAGCTAAACATCTTCGTTGGTAACTTGGTTCATTGATAACAACAAAATGATCACTCAGAACGAAATGAACAGCGGATACGAAGTGATTTTCAAAGTAACCCATGGCCGATTCGCACGCAACCACAAAGACCATAACCATGTCACAAAATTTGGTGCAAAAACAATTGTCACAAAAAAATTGCCAAACAAAAAAACAAAAGTTGTCACAACGTAACGTAAATATAAACGCCAAACGCCATCTATAATGAAGATGGCGTCGTAAATTCGCTCCTAAAGAAATTTATGGAACAATGAATTTTCTTCACAATTTTTTTTGTCGTTGATTTTTTGGGAATTTTCGTGGGTATTCTATATGTTTGGCGTGAACCTCCCAAATAACTATTTTGCTTCTATAAAGCACTATTGTGGCTATTTCCATCCCAGCAATATTACCTGTATGAAGTCTTATGGAAAGCCATTTGGCGCAAGCTATTTACTTCTATAAAACTTCTTTAAATACTTCTAAAAAGCCTTAAAAAAACGTTGTTTGCTGTAAAAGGCTTATAAAAGCAAATTATAGGTTTCGCTAAAAGCCTTAAAGAAAAAAACTTTGTTTGCTGTAAAAGGCATACAGAAGCAAATTGTAGGTTTCGCAAAATGTCTTTCTGAAATATTTGCAAGCCTTCTCAAGCTTGAAGATTAACAGCTTTTTTTTTCACCCTTGTTCCCTATCATCTTAATCTTAGCTTTCTTAAGCCTTTACGAAATAACCGCCAGGATCATGTGATTTGACAACATTGGACACTTTCTTTGGGGTTATTTGAAAGAAAATGTTTACGTCGATAAACCAGCAATAATTCAAGAGCTAAATGGTGGGATAATTCGGCACATTGACGGCATAGAACCTCAATTATGCTCCGGCGTCATCTAAATTTGGACCATTGGATGGAAGTGTGCCCCGAGGTCGCGGCGGCCATTTGGCCGATATTTTTTTCCATTCATAGTTGAACCATATACCAGTACTATCAAAATAAATAGAAATGACAATATTTTCTGAAATAATTTATGTTTTATTCAAAATCAACATCGGCCCTTAAAATTTAACCACACTTTAGTTCTTGACGATTACTGGTTTCAACAAGACGTTGTGCCATGCCACGCTGCAAATCAAACAATAAACAGCCTTACAGAGGATATAACAGGTGATCCAAGTAGAGATACTTTTTTCAATAGCCTTTTTTGACAGATCACGTGTGAGTCGTGTCATGCTGTCATGTTATTTTTTTTTTAGTATTGTTTGGCATTTTATAATGGAAAGACCTACGCGTAAACAACGTTTACAAATTGTTCAACTTTATTATGAAAATTCACGTTCTGTGAGGAATGTGTTTCGTGCACTTCGCTCAACTTATGGTCAACATAATCGGCCTACTGAGCGTACTATTCGCAACACCATCACCCATTTTGAGACCCAGCATTCATGATTGGCTAATATTCGACCGAATAGACCACGTCCAGCACGCTGTGAAGAAAATATAGCGGCCGTTGCTGAGAGTGTACACGAAGACCGTAGAGAGTCGATTCGGCGCCGTTCGCAGCTACTCGGACTCACGTATGGAACGACTTGGCGCATTTTACGTCAAGATCTTAAATTGAAAGCGTACAAAATACAGCTTGTGCAACAACTGAAGCCGCTCGACCTTCCCAAGCGACATCGCTTCGCTCTATGGGCTCTTTAGACTTTTTTAGACTTTTTCCTGTGGGGATATGTTAAGTCAAAAGCTCATGCCGACAAACCCGCTTCGATTCAGGCCTTGGAGGAAAACATCACGTGTGTCATTCGCCAGTTACCAGTCGAAATGCTCGAACGAGTGATCGAAAATTGGACTCAACGGATGGACCATCTGCGAAGTAGCAACGGCCAAATGATAAAAAACATTCTCCATTAAATTTGAATTTTCTGTGTTTTTTTTTTCTTTAAAAAAGTAGGGAACCTCGAAATGGATCACCCTTTATCACCATAACTTCGGTTATGCTTGTGAATTTTCGTGCATAATGTTTGAAACAGGCTTCTACCCAACAATAACGCCACGAATGTTGGCTTTCAAATCTCCAAACTTTTGTGGTTTGTTGGCGTAGACGAGAAACCTCATATATCCCCAGAGAAAATAATCCAATGGTGTCAAATCACACGATTTTGGTGGCCAATTGACAGGTCCGCGAAATTATGCGCTCATCGAATGTTTCCTTCAATAAATCGATTGTAACGTGCGCTGTGTGGCATGTAGCGCCGTCTTGTTGGAAATACATCTCATCCACATTCATGCCATCCATTTTGTGAACAAAATAGTCGGATATAATAGCTCAATACCGGTCTCCATTAGCGGCTTCTACCCAAACAATCGACTGCAAAATGCTCAAACTCCTCGCAAAAGTATAAAAAGCCTACAGAAATAATTGCCTGTGGGAATCGAGTTGTATTGCCTTATAGAGGCGGTGCAAATCATCGAAATAGGTTGTCATTAGGTTGTTTTTAGTTAAAGTCATGGTAACAAAAGTCACTCTCATTTTTTTTATAAATCAGTTTCTATTCCCACACATAAATAAAGCGCGGTGTGCTAGTTTATAGGTGTGTTAAGGAATTAAATTCTTATTTTCTAATAAAGGGTGATCCATTTCGAGGTTCCCTACTTTTTTAAAGAAAAAAACACAGAAAATTCAAATTTAATGGAGAAAATGTTTATTATCATTTGAAAGAACATTCTTTGGCATTTATTTTTTGAAGATTATGTCTATCAAATGTTGGCCGTTGCTACGTCGCAGATGGTCCATCCGTTGAGTCCAATTTTCGATCACTCGTTCGAGCATTTCGACTGGTAACTGGCGAATGACACGTTTGATGTTTACCTCCAAGGCCTGAATCGAAGCGGGTTTGTCGGCATAAGCTTTTGACTTTACATATCCCCACAGGAAAAAGTCTAACGGTGTGATATCACACGATCTTGGTGGCCAATCGACCGGCCCAAAACGTGAAATTATGTGCTCACCGAAATGTTCTCTCAATAAGTCCACTGATTGATGCGATGTGTGGGAAGTGGCGCCGTCTTGCTGACACCAAATGTCGCCGAGATCACGAGCTTCAATTTCAGGCATCAAATAGTCGGTTATCATGGCACGATAACGGTCGCCATTGACGGTTACGTTCGCACCGGCATAATTTTTAAAGAAATATGGACCGATGATTCCACCGGCCCACAAACCACACCAAACCGTTGTTTTTTCTGGATGAAGTGGCAGTTCTTCAATCACTTCAGGTTGCTCTTCGTCTCAAATGCAGCATTGAGCCAGAAATGGGCCTCATCGCTAAACAAAATTTGCCTCGAAAACGTCGGATCTTCTTGGAACTTTTCAAGAGCCCATAGAGCGAAGCGATGTCGCTTGGGAAGGTCGAGCGGCTTCAGTTGTTGCACAAGCTGTATTTTTTACGCTTTCAATTTAAGATCTTGAGGTAAAATGCGCCAAGTCGTTCCATACGTCAGTCCGAGTTGCTGAGAACGGCGCCGAATCGACTCTCTACGGTCTTCGTGTACACTCTCAGCTACGGCCGCTATATTTTCTTCACAGCGTGCTGGACGTGGTCTATTCGGTCGAATATTATCCAATAATGAATGCTGGTTCTCAAAATGGGTGATGGTGTTGCGAACAGTACGCTCAGTAGGCCGATTGTGTTGACCATAAGTTGAGCGAAGTGCACGAAACACATTCCTCACAGAACGTAAATTTTCATAATTAAGTTGAACAATTTGTAAACGTTGTTCACGCGTAAGTCTTTCCATTATAAAATGCCAAACAATACTAAACAAAAATAACATGACAGCATGACACGACTCACACGTGATCTGTCAAAAAAGGCTTTTGAAAAAACTATCTCTACTTGGATCACCCCTTACATACACCGATGCATCATCTAACTAATTATTTATATTGAGAAAAATTGTTCCTTTAAACATTTCATCATGAAAAATTTCCCCAAAAATATCTGTTGAAATTCCTTTGACTGATGTCGGATTTTTTCATCTTTTTTTCCATTCCATTGAAATGTCATAAAGCAAAGGTTCTTAAAGTAAAACATATCAGATCTTAAATTACAAAAGGGTGTTTAAATTTAATTGCTACCAACCCTTAGGCACCCGTACATAATGCCTAATTCAATCTTCTCAAGCAAATTTTAATTGAGTTTGTGGTTAATTGGACCATGAAAATAGCCTCTGTGTACCTTTGCCCTTTTCCTTAGGTAAACAAAAGGATTATTACGATGAAACCAATAAAAACCTACACCTACATCTAGAAGGCGTACAAAGAGAAATTTTTACCTTTTTGCATTTATTTTGTAGACAAATTGGGTGTTGGTTTATATACAAATTTTTTATTTTTTAAGTCACCAATTGTTTTTTTTTTCTTTTTTTGATAACATGGGATTAGGAACTCGTGATTATTAAAAATATCTTTGTCAAACCAAAATGTATAACCAGATTTTAGATGTCTTGTAGCCTTTGAAATAATCTCCCAAACAAAAAGGGCTTGATATCAAAATTTGCTATACAGGTATCCGTTTGGTATACCTGTATAGCAAATTTTGATATCAAGCCCTTTTTGTTTGGGAGATTATTTCAAAGGCTACAAGACATCTAAAATCTGGTTATACATTTTGGTTTGACTTCATGAGACTGACAGTGCTGTGCATATAAGGTCAACCCACCTTAGTCGTTTTTTTTTCCTATTCATCGACGCATTTAAAGTTTTTAATCGGTCTAGCATTTTTGGAGATTTTCATTTTTTTTAATACAAATATAAGGGTAATAACTACTTATCTCTCTTAATCCTTCCATTTCCTGGCAAGATTTGATGCCCATAACAAATTCATATAAAGGATTTTTCAATAAGAGCGCTACAAAAGTTTTTTTTAATGAAACAAAAACGGTTTTGGACATCAATGAAATTCTATATTTCTGTGAAAGTACGTTTGATGCCATTATGTATGGAACTCGACTTCTTTTGCATGACCACCACGTGCACGCTCGCAGAACTCCAGACACGGAACCCAATTTTCGACGGTTTTCAAGCATAAATCGGCCGATAGTGCTGCAATTTCACGTTCGATATTCGAACGAAGTTCATCAATCGTCGCTGGCTTGTTGGCATAGACCATAGACTTGACGTAGCCTCACAGGAAATAGTCTAACGGCGTCAAATCGCACGACCAAGACGGCCAAGCGACTGGACCATTTCGTGAGAAAACACGAAATTGATTGTGGCATTCGCTGTGTGGCTTGTGGCGCCGTCCTGTTGGGACCACATGTCCTCCAAGTCCATATCATCCAATTGGGGCCAAAAATATTCGGTTATCATTGAGCGGTAGAGATTCCCAGTCATAGCAGCGTGCCGATCTTGATCATCACGGAAGAAGTACGGCCCAATGACGCCGCCGGCCCATAAACCACACCAAACCGTAATTTTTTCGGGATGCAATGACGACTCATGGAGTACGTGTGGATTGCCGCATATTCAGCCATTCAGCCAGAAATGAACATCATCGCTGAAGATGATTTTTCGATGAAAATCCGAATCATTTTCAAGTTGTTGCTCAGCCCAATTCAAGAATATACGACGCTTCTGGTGGTCAAGCGGCTTCAGTTCTTGTGTCAATTTAATCTTGTAAGGATGTAGGCCAAGATCTTTTCGCAAAATTCGCCACAACGACGTCACAGAGATGCCCAATGCTTGAGAACGACGTGTGAGAGACACATCTGGGCTTTCTTCAACTGAATCCTCAGCGGCAGCAATATTCTCGACACTACGGGCACTTATTTGTCTCACTGGCATGGGAACATTTTGTACTGTGCCTGTGGATTCAAATTTTTCCACTAGACGCTCAATTGTTGATCTGCTAGGACGATTGGACGTAGCGCTCTTAACGTTGAGGCCACTGACTCCGAATTTCGGTTGTAAATTTTAATAATTTCGACTCGTCGTTGGATCGTATATCTTTCCATCATGAAATGGCAAACCTTACTGAAGAGAAATGTCAAAAGAGCGGCAAGAAATATGGCGTCGTTTGCTGTCCCTGTCGCTCAACTTTTGTAGCGTCCCTGTTGAAAAACCCGTTAGAAGAGACTAAAGTTTTCTTAATTTATTTTGTGTTTTTTTGATACGGTTGGATGTATCGGGTGTTTTTTTTAGAGGCATACAACTTCGAATTAAAATAAAATACAAAAAAAAAATCTTAATTTCCATCAATTTGGATTTATTGGAAGGATAATCCCATGCCATTGTTGTTTAAATCTGACTTAGGGCATGTGGTCGCCGCGGCTAGTTCAAATAAAGCCAAGTCTAGTGGTCCCATTTTCAACCACTTTTCAAGCGTTTAGTGCTGTATGTCGGCAATAAGGCCACGAATGTTGGCTTGCAAGTTCGCTAACGTTTCTGGTTTGTTGGCGTGGACGAGTGACTTCACATATCTTTTTTCTTTAAGTGGCGCTAAAGTCCGGAATGAACCTGGGCCTCAACCTAACTTCACACACCTCCAAAGAAAATAATTCAATGGTGTCAAATAACACGATCTTGATGGCCAATTGACAGGTCCATTCCACGAAATTATGCGCTCATCGAATATTTCCTTCAATAAATCGATTGTAGGGGGCGCTGTGTGGCATGTAGCGCCGTCTTGTTGGAACCACATCTCATCCACATTCGGGAGCAAAATAGTCGGCTATCATAGCTCTATACCGGTCTCCATTAGCGGTAACTGACTTTACAGCATTATTTCGGAAGAAGTATGGCCCAATGACACCACCAGCCCATAGAGCACACCAAACAGTCAGTTTTTGTAGAGGTAATAGCGTCTAAAGGGTCTCATGTGGATTCCCTTGAATGCGGCAATTTTGCTTGTTGACGTATCCAACAAACAAAAAATGAGTCTCATCACTGAACAAATTTTTGTGATGAAAATCAGCATTGAGATCAAGGCCTATACACAAAAATCACGACGCATTGCCTTGCACAAGCTGGATCTTCTAAGGTCGTAAGCCAAGATCTTTGCGCAAAAACTTCAATAAAGTTGATGGACAAGGCTCTAATTGTTATGCACGGTGCTAAATCGATTCATTCGGGTGTTCTTCAACACTTTGCTCTACAGCGGGCATTGTTTCTTCGGTGCGCACTGTTCGACGTCTTTGCGGATGCATATTATCACATAAGTAAACGTAGTGCGAAAACGATCCATGGTTAACGGACTAAATTGCTCCTATGTCGACCATAAAATGGACGGAGCTTGCGGTAAACTTTGCCAACCGAACCATTATTTTTGAAATAAATTTGAACGATTTGCAAGCGTTCTTCATTTGGGAACCTGTTCATGATGAAATGGCAAACCAAACTGAACATAAATGATATTGGAGTGCCCCGATTTGACCACAAAATGTCAGTTTTATCTCTATTCGCAAAACCAACCTCTAAAAAAAAACACCCGATAGAACGAGGGTAGATCCTGCATACACGTCAATAGTGTGCTTGTTTTTACCTCAAATTGGCAACCATCTCATACTGGTCTCATTCAACCGGAAACATAGCAACACCATAAACAGACTGGCACCGAATACCTGGCGTGCTGCCCCAGGCGAACCTAGATGAGCTGCTCTGACATATTCGGACAGCAGGTTATTTAAGAATCTCAAGGGAAAGTCAGCATCTTGAACAGAGATGATGGCAGATAAACCGAAAGGCCAACAGCGGCGTCCGTCCACATAGTGGAAACTGATGGCACCTCGTTTAAGGGTATATAATAAATTGGGACTGGACCCCAGGATGGGGCTTGTGCTTTGGGTTAACTACCCACCAATGGAAAAAATCAATTGTTACGAAGCAACCAACAGGACATATTTTATTGTCAAGGAACCTGCTAAACGAAAAAAGGACAACGACGTATCTGCAACTGGTGTGCAAGCGAATGACAAGCGGAGGCCCTTAACTGCTACAAAGCAGACATTATTGCCATCCAGGAAAGACGATGGGATGGATCGGGCAAAAAGAGGATGAAAAACTGTGACATTTACTGCGGACCTTGTCCGCTTGAGCACAAGCAGTGAATATTCGGATGCGGTTTTGTTATGAGTCCCATATTTTATGTCGAAAGACTGCAATCGCAAGAGACCACCAAGACCTTCGCACAATGCGTACCCCTTAATCTCTCGATTAACACCATACCACCAGCATCGAATGTCGAAGAACAATGGCAACGATGCCAACGATGATCCTTAGATCAACCCCAAATGATGTTTTAGGTGTCTCGCGCCCTCCAGCAAGAAAACCCTGGTTTGATGAGGAACGCAGGCAGAGAGGATAGCAGGACGAGGCCTACTAGGCTAATCTGCAGGTGAAGAGCTCTAAAGGCAGAGAAGGAGGGAAGACCACTAGCTTTTCAGAAAGAAGAAAATAGCGCGCTAACAAGGATATAGAGTGGTATAAGGAGGATCTAGAGAGGTGCGACAGGCTCGAACAGAATCCTGTCGGGATGAACAAGGAAATTTCGTAGTTGAGACACAGGCGATAATGAGGATATGGAAGAACCACTTCAGCAGACTGCTAAACGCCGATGATGAACAACATTCCGCTGTCAGGCACAACGAATCACTAAATACAGGCGTCGACATCGGAAGCTACCAACCACCCGTCCTAAGAGAACGGAGGATAGCAATAACCCAACTCAAGCATGAAAAGGTTGCCGGAAATGAAGGCCTTCCCATCGATTTATATAAAACTCGAGGAGATGAATTGACGTCTTTGCTGAACAAAAAAAGGACAACGAAACCTGCACCTGGAATGTGAGAACATTAAAAAAGACAGGAGCAAGCGAATAACTAGCGGAAACCATATACTGCTGAAAAGCAGACATTACTGCCATCCAGGAAATACGATGGGATGGGCCGGGAAAAAAAATGAAAAACTGTGGCATCTACTGCGGACCGGAAACCCTAAACTGCTGAAAAGCAGACATTACTGCCATCCAGGAAATACGATGGGATGGGCCGGAAAAAATATGAAAAACTGTGGCATCTACTGCGGACCGGAAACCCTAAACTGCTGAAAAGCAGACATTACTGCCATCCAGGAAATACGATGGGATGGGCCGGGAAAAAAATGAAAAACTGTGGCATCTACTGCAGACCGGAAACCTTAAACTGCTGAAAAGCAGACATTACTGCCATCCAGGAAATACGATGGGATGGGCCGGGAAAAAATTGAAAAACAGTGGCATCTACTGCGAACCGGAAACCCAAAACTGCTGAAAAGCAGACATTACTGCCATCCAGGAAATACGATGGGATGGGCCGGGGAAAAATTGAAAAACAGTGGCATTTACTGCGAACCGGAAACCCTAAACTGCTGAAAAGCAGACATTACTGCCATCCAGGAAATACGATGGGATGGGCCGGGGAAAAATTGAAAAACAGTGGCATTTACTGCGAACCGGAAACCCTAAACTGCTGAAAAGCAGACATTACTGCCATCCAGGAAATACGATGGGATGGGCCGGGAAAAAATTGAAAAACAGTGGCATCTACTGCGAACCGGAAACCCTAAACTGCTGAAAAGCAGACATTACTGCCATCCAGGAAAAACGATGGGATGGGCCGGGGAAAAATTGAAAAACAGTGGCATCTACTGCGAACCGGAAACCCTAAACTGCTGAAAAGCAGACATTACTGCCATATAGGAAATACGATGGGATGGGCCGGGAAAAATATGAAAAACGGACCGTCTTATAGTGAACAGAAACAGCGACTATTCGAATGCGGACTTGTTATAAGTGCCAGACTTAGGCAAGTAACAATTCTCATTAAAGCTAAAGGCGCCATCATAAGCCTTATATGCGCTCACGCCCCAATGGAGGACAATGATGATATAGCAAAGGATTGCTCCTATGAGCTTCTTGACAAAACCTATGAGTGACTACCGAAGTACGATGTTAAAATCGTGCTGGGAGATTTTAACGCAATTTTAGGAAGAGAGGACATCCTAAGCTGTATTTTCGGAAAACACGTCAACACGTCTGTTAATGGACTTAGCCTAATTGACCGCCAGGCCTTCTTCGCGCAACGCGTATCCTTTAAAGTCTCGATTAGCACCATACCACCAGCATCGAATGTTGAAGAACATTGGCAGCCACAAGCCCACCAACAAGAAACCCCTGGTTCAACATAAAAGATTCTATCTGCCGTAATATATGAACGCCTCAAACCTGACAACCTGATCGGCCCTTATCAGTGTGGTTTTAGGACAGAAAAGTCCACAATCGATCAAATTTTCACACTTCGGCAGATCCTGGAAAAAAACCCAAGAAGTCCAAATCGGTACCCACCACCTGTTCATCGATTTTAAAGCAGCATACGACAGCATTTATAGAGACGAACTATACAGAGCCATGTCTAGATCTGGTATACCGCTCAAACTCCTCCGTATCTGTAGGATAACGATGGAGAATTCTCGATCATTCATCAGGTCATATGCTGTCAACATAAAATAGCACACAACATCGACGAATCGGACAGAACTTCACCATTGGCAGATATAACTTTGAGGTAGTACCGGACTACCTACTACTCTCCGATCCGATCTTAGCTCTGACAACAACATCTCGTCAGAAATTAAACGAAGAATTACTCTTGCCAACCGCTGTTTCTTCGGGCTAAGAAGGCAATTCAGTAGTAAAGCCCTCACTCGAACTACTAAGAAGATCCCATATAAGACTCTTATCATCCCAATCCTGCTCTGCGGCGCTGAGGCATGGACCGTATCAAAAGCAGCTAAAGAAATCTTTGGTCGATTCGAGAGGAAATTTCTTAGAACAATCTTCGGTCCCGTTTGCGTTGACGGGCTATATAACATGAAGATTCAACCAGTGACATGCCCCTGTACAGTGACATGCCCCTGGTCAAAAAAAAACTCCGCATTGGATGTTTCAGATGGCTAGGAGATGTAAAACAAAGGGACACCAATACCCGGCTCGCAGAGTCTTCGATTCCCAAGCAGACGTCGGATGCGGTTGAGGAAGACCACGTCTTAAGTGGCGAGCACAAGAAGAAACCCGACCTCAACCAACTTGGAGTGCGCAGATGGAGGCAATTTGGGAGTCATGTTGGTTAAGGCTTCAGTCATTCCAGACTGTAGCACCACTTAAGTAAATAATTGAGGAAGCTAACTGGCTTCTCCTTGTAAAGCAGCCTGTAAATCTTTCCCACGTCTGAGATATTGTGGTGAATCGTGAACGAGGTGCTTAAACAAATCGTGGAATAATTCCCAGTCATCCACTTTGCCGCTGAATTCGGGAATTTGAATATCTCCCAGCTTGACTTTTTTTTTTCGAAACTCGATTTCTTTTTAGTTTTTGTTTCCTTCGCCCCTAATCCATCACGTAAAGGGTCCAGTTTTTCGTTGATGTTTTGCCACTCAATTAGGGCTGCAATATCCATTGCTTACTTATTCATCATGTTGCGATATGTCTTCTTTAGATCGCACGAAAATCGCCTTTACTGTCATCGGAAACACAGTCTTTGCTGCCAACTTTTCCCTGTCCTCCTGGGGCTTTTCTGGCAGATTTCTTGCTTCCGCCGTCTGCTGAGGCAGAACATTTATTTGTTGCCAAACATTTTTTTCAAGGTTCCTTTTTTGGAATGCTTCGAAGGTTTATCTTCTAGATAAAATCTTGCTGAGAACCTCCTGGTTAACGCCAAATCCGAATGCAAAATTTAAGTAGCTTCTCATGACAATGTAGCTCTCGGATGTTTGTCAAACTTTCACAAAAGGTGGAACAGTGAAAAAAAAAACGTAGGTGTTGTCACTTTCGCGATTTAAACCATGGGCCCAGCAGTCTCGGCCAACGCCCACAAATTCCAATCTTGAGTTAGTTTGAAAAATATTTCTCAGCTACACTAGACATGTTCCGAATTGCGTGTCAAACTTCTGTCAGTGTTACCAAAACTCACAAAATAAAATATACAAACTGTTACTAGCGTTGCCACTTTGATGCAATTGCAGTAGATCTACTCAAAATTTAAATCTACTGCCAAAAAATGAAATCTACTGCATTTTCGTAGTACGCTTGTACGCACTTCTAGATTCCAGAATGAAAAAATGTATTCGTTCAGAAAACATAACAACAAAACTTTTGAATAAGTTGAATATTCTGATCTGAACGTAGTCACAATACACTATCCTTAAACGAACCCATTCACATTGTCATCGGCTGATGGATGACGGCTGACGGATACCACTGCATTGTCAACGACTCAACGTTACCTACTTCAAAGTCGTTCGTTAATTCTGTTACTTCACTTTTCCTTAGCTCGCTGCAAAAGCAATGTTTTACAATGGATAAATTTATAATTAAATCTTCAAGAAAATGGTAAAATATATATAAGTTTGATTAGGTTAAGTGAAAAACATACGAAATTGTATTTTGTTTAACAGTGAAGCCCAAAAAAAGAGCATTGGAGAATGAGATTAACGGTGTAGAATTAACTGCTGAGCCCAGCAAAAAATCGTAAGTGATTTGTTTAGAAGTATATAATATCTATGTATGAATATTGGTATTGGTTTCTGCAAGTATTTCAGAGTTTGTTATTTCCTATATTTAATAGCATATATGACGCTGCTGTTGAAGGAGAAAAAACCGCACAAATGATGAACCAAAAGCAAAAATTATAAAATATGAGCAGAAATACAAGCCTATTTGGGAAACTGAGTTTTCCTGGCTTTAATTCGTCGAAGGAATCTGTTTCTGCAAAATATGCTTCAAGTCTTTGGACAACAACAAATCCAACCTAGAAAGGCACACATTGTCGAAGATGCATACAGAAAAAATGGAAAGCACTCAAGACACAACTTCGATGTCAGATTTTTTCCGAGGAGCGGACTCTCGAAGTTCGAAACTTAAATCCGAAATAATTTGTGTAATGTATTGTGCCAAACATAATTTATCATTTTCATTGACATTGACATTGACATCACAGTACTTCGCACATAAATGCAACGAACTACGGACACATAATAGCACTGGCGACTGAGGCCATCGGCTGGGACAGATCACGACATTTATACAACAGAGAGAGACGGATAGATACATAGAAGGAAAGACATATAACGTAAACCTACGTGGCACAGAGGAGGAGACATCGATTTATATTGTCTCATGTTATCGCACAGGTGGCTTCAGATAAGCTGGCAATTTCCGTAGAAAACAAATGCTTCCGAAGCTGGGGCTTGAACCCGCAGCGCTTGGCTTAGCAGTCAACTACGTATTCCTCTGAGCCATGGCCACCTGCATCATTTTCATTGATGGATACAATTCCTGCTTTATTGCGCACTGTGTGTAATGATTCCACAGTTGCAAAAGACATTAAGTGCGGGCGGACAAAGGCAACAGCAATGGTAAATCAAGTGATTGGACCATTTGTACAAGAAACAATTAGCAGGGTGTTAAGAAGTGGCAGGTTTTCTATTATCATCGATGAGACAACAGATGTTTTTTTTTTTTTTTGATATTCATTTTTATTTTACTTTATCTTAAAACTAACTTACATGCTAGACAAAAATTCATGAAAAACTAGCTTACTTATCAACTACCCTAAATTAAATGATAACAACTTAATTCTAATGCCTTTCGGCCTATTATCTAATAAGTAAATCTAAAAGTAATAAAATGATGTTTAACAAGAAACATTTGAGAAAAACTTGGTTTCTTGTCTTTTTTTTTAATTTAAACTTACATGCTAATTAAAACTACTTATCGACTAACTTAAACTACTTAAAACTACTTACATCTAACTAAATAAGAAATTAAACTTAAAAACTAGAAAAGCCACAGCAAGCATTTTGATAATATTTTTTTTTTTTTTTTTGCCACCACGACTGTTTCCCTTAACATAACCTAAGCAACTATGCAAGTCGGCCATATATTTTCAAAAGTCAAAACTAACTATAACTACGTTAACGACCACAACAGGTTCTCCTGTTGCAACCTACTCCGGCGGTCCCAATCGGACACACTCCTGCTGAACCGCTCCGCTCTGAGTGACGACGTCTCGGTCGTACAGGAGCCGCCTATCCACAGTTCGTGGTAGATTAGCGGAACCGCCGATCTATCCTGTATCAGCCCTCGACTATCCAAATATAGGAAAGCTTCGGGCCGAATAAAGCCGCTTAAACGCGCACTCTCAAAATTTTCATCATTGGGGTAGAAGGCCGCAATGATGAGACTATTGTTCGAAGCCATCGATCTTTCAGTGTGAAACCGAATGAGTTTCACCAGAAAATTGTCTGTTCTGTTTATGTTGGCCCCGTTGTATAGGACCTGGTTGGAATAGTACTTTGTGTAGTCAGATACTGGTGTTCTGTGAAGTCTAAGGCAGCTCCTCAGACACTGCCTCTCGAATACCCGTATCTTTTCCATTTGAAACAGGGCAACGTTGAACCACACCGGACACCCATAGGCAATCATCGGCCTAATGAGGGCCATGTAGCAAATCACCTTCACCCTGCTGTCAAGACGACTGCTATAAAACAATCGTCTTGTCAGGGCAAATGCTCCCCTAGCTCTAGCCAGAGCAGCATCTACGTGTCTTCCGAAATATAGATACTGATCTAACCAGATGCCAAGGTACTTTACTACACTTTTACTCGCCAGTGGCTGTCCATTTGGTCCCACGATCACCAGCTTTCGCCAGTTCTTTCTCGTATCCCTAGAGGCCCTAGACAACGGTGTCCTAAACAGGATAGTTTCTGATTTCTGAAAGTTGATTTTCAACTTCCAGTCATCACAATATCTCTGGATCTTGTCGAAGTCCCGCTGCAAAAGAGTTCGAATGACTTCGACAGTAGAGGCTGTTCTGTACGCGATAAGATCGTCCGCATACGCAATTGCCTGAGTAAGACTACCTATCATATCACTGGTGTAAGTGCTGAAGAGAATCGGCGAGTTTACCGCTCCCTGTTGCAGACCATTCTTAATGAAAAATTCTGTGGTAGAAGTTACATTGCCACTTTTGACAACAAACGTTCTACCAGTCAGCATGTCATGAAGCATATATAGCAGACAACAGATGTATCAAGTTTAATATGCCTTTGTTGCGCGTTACTTCGATAATACCCAGGATAAGATTTTCGACAAATTTTTTGGTCATATACAACTACAGGACGCAGATTCTGAGCAAATATTTTCTGGTTTGAAGGGATTTTTCTTAAATAGGAATATTCCTCTTAAAAATATTAAAGGACTAGCTACAGATAATGCCTCTGTAATGTCGGGCAATATCAGTGGAGTAAAGGCAAAAATTCTTATTGAAAATAAAGACTTATTTTATCTTGGGTGTACATGCCACTCCTTGCATCTATGTGCCTCGGCATCATGTAAAAAACTACCTTTTTATTTGGAAAAATGTATTAAAAGTATATATATAATCATTTTTCACATAGCCCGAAACGCATTGGGGCTTATAAAGTTTTTCAAGATTATTTTAATATAAAAAACAATAAAATTTTAAATATTTCTCACACACGATGGCTTTCTGTTGAGAGTGTCGTTAAACGGATTCAACAACAGTGGAATTCACTGCAACATTATTTTAACCTTTTATATTACGAAAAGCCTGACTCCGTTAAAGAAATAAACGACTTCCTAATTGATCCGCTGAACAAATTATATTTATTTTTTCTCTCATATATATTAAACTTTTTTAATCAAAAAAAAAAAATTTTTCAATCTGAACATTACCCAAATACATCTACTTGGCGAACACATTACTAGTCTTTATTAAGTTCTTATTCAAAATTTTATCAATCTTAGTGCAATAGATGTCAATATTGATCTTAGCAGATACATCCCTTTATTTACCATTTTCAGATATGTATTTTGGGGTTGAATTTAAGCAATTCGTCGATGAAAATCATTTCGACTCAAATCGTATTTTAGAAATAAAAAGAAATATGCTGCAAAATTTTATATGGAGGCTTGTCAACAGATAGAAAATCGTTTTAGTTTTAATGATGAAAAACTGAAACTTCTGAGGTACGTAGATGCAAAGTTAATAGTGAAAGGCAGTCTACCCTCGATATTGCCTATTTTAAACTTGTTTCCTTTTTATGACGATGACAAAGAAAAAACTTAATAGCCAATGGAGATCTTTGGTTCGAAACAAAGATGTTTTAGAGAAATATTATGATGTTTTAGATACGACAATATTTTGGGCGGGTTTGCTTAAAGGAGAAAACTTGTTTGGTAAAAAAAAAACTATTTAGAACTATGTAAATATATGTTAATTTTGTGCTCTCTGCCACATAGCAGTGCAGCAGCAGAGCGAAAATTCTCAACGGTTAGCTTAGTCAAAAATAAAATTAGGAATAAAGTTAAATACTGCAACTCTGGAAAATTTAATTCTCTGCAAGGAATTGGATAATTTTGATAAAGACTGTTGGGAACCATCGGATTCGCCAGGGCTCTTGCAATATTTTAACGAATTTAATTTTAATGATGGAAAATTTTCCAAAAAAATGAGATGAATGACGTGTTTGTTTTTAAATTAATATTAATGATTTTTTTTTTTGTTTTTTTTTAAAAGTGTACTCAGTTCTCATTTTTAATATTTTTGTATTGTTTATGTTCTTTTATGTTATTTGAATAAGTTATGTTTGAAGTAAAAATCTACTTCGAAAAAAATCAATCTACTGCACTTTTTTACAGAATCTACTGCGAAAAGACAGTCCTAAAGTCGCAACGCTGACTGTTACAAGCCATTAATCCTACCTCCTTGTTAAGGTCCTAATGTACGGCAATCATCTGATGTATGTTTCCAACTTTAATCCAAGAAAGTATAAGGATGTCGGATAATTTCTTTGTTACAACAACCCTAATGCATTTCACATCGAGACATACAAATTGACTATCGTACTCCTTAAACTATGCTTATGTCATTATAAACCACTTATACGCCCAGGTCCTTAACGAAACCAATTCATCATGCTTATTCGCCCGGCCCCATATCAAAGTCCGCCGACTTGCCTGTCTATAACTGTACTTTGTAGCCGGTTTACCAACATTTTTGACTAATTTAACAAATTGAAGGACCTTCCTCATCATAAACATGAAAACAGGCATCACCAACGAAAAAAAAAAAAACGTAATTAATCCTGCACGCGACGTCAACGGCGCAGGAATGTACCTGCAATGGGAAATTAATTAGAAATAATTAGAAAATTTCTTCTACGAGTAGGCACCGAAGTGAGTCCTTATTTCAGGTCGTACATAGAGGGACTGGCATGGTTGCGACTGACGAAAACGTGGTAATTAGCGTTGTATGCTAATTTGGCAACTTTTTCGTCCGAATACGCTCATTTCCGTATTACATCCTTCGGCGGAGATAATATTTCACCTTTATTGTCATGATGGTAGGTGCTGAGTTCAGGCGGAAGTTAATCTTGTGGAAACATATTTTTTTGTTTTTGGTTTTGGCGAGGGCTAAGGATTGAGGGGAAAAACTGAATTATGCTTAAAGTGCGAGGTTGGGAATATCCTGTGTCGGAAATGAGGTTGTTAAGGCTTTGATTTTAATTGCTCGCAATTATGTGGTAAATAATTTATTATCCTGCGATACCATGATAAAAAGGTTCAAACGTGTTGGTATCTACGAAATGAATTCTGGGATGGAATAATAAATAAGATGTAGGACCTGGGCGAAGGTATTTCGTTGAGCACGCACTTTACGCACCGTAATCGTCTAAAAATATATTTCTTACCGCTCTGTCGTGTTAATTTGTTTCTCAATGTCTGAGCATATAGACAGTTATGGTTCTAAAATGTCTTTCTTACAATTTACATCTACTCCCACATGGGAATAGGCATGCAAATGTGGTCCTGGTAATTATGTAGGTACTACATGAATTAAAAATGGCGACAGGTACCAATTTGGAATAGAGGTGTATAAAATATGGAACGCTCTTGGTCGACTGCGGAAATGAGGTAGACGGCTTCAAATTGGCAAACTAATGCCATTCAAGTCAATGCTGAAGCGGAGTGCTTGAATTTATCTATAATAACCGGAAGTGCGGTATTTATAACCCTTCGACTGGATATGGTGATCTTTCAAACTACTCCTCGAACGCAATCGATGACAATTTTAAGAATTCTTGGGTAGACTTCATGCTTTATGGTCAGATCTAACTGTGTATTGAAGCATAGTGTCATCTGGTACTTAAATTCTGTTCCCACTTGACACAACGTCACGAGTAGGTACTTACCGTGGAAAATGTTGTTCTTCATGAGAGAGGTCGCTATTTCCACCAATTTGACAGCTTAAACCACCAAATTGCGATATTGCGATTCCACTTCGGCGTTACGGGGGTTCGAAAGTTAATTTCGTCTGCTCTACGACCTTTGTTTCGAGGCTCTTTTTGCACGCTTTGTAATCGGCGTACGACGTTAAAATCGCGCTGGGAGATTTTAAAGCAAAGGTAGGAAGAGAAGACATCTTTAGCAGTATTATTGGAAAATATAGCCTTCACGACAACACATCTCATAACGGACTTAGGCTAATTGACTTCGCTACGGAACGAAATGCCACTACAGCCAGCACACGGTTTCCTCACCTCAATATCCATAAGGGGACATGGCGGTCTCCAGATCAACGAACGGTCAACCAAATCGATCACATTGCGGTAGACCAGAGATACGCATCCAGTATTTTGGGTGTCCGAACATTCCGAGGAGCTTATATGGACTCGGACCACTACCATCCAAGGTAAGAATGCGGTTATCCACCACGCCACAACAATCGAGAAATACTGCGAAAAAAATTTAGATCGAAAGACTGCAATCGCAATAAGCCGCCAATACCTAAGCGCAACGCATATCCCTTAACCTCTCGAATAACACCATACCACCAGCATCGAATGTCGAACAAAAATGGCAACGATGCCAACAAGCCATTCCATCAGCCTCAACTGCTGTGCTAGGTTTCTCGCGCCAACCAGCAAGAAACCCCTGGTTTCATGAGGAATGTTGACAGATGCTCGCAGCCAAGAACGAGGCCTTCAAGGCTAAGCTGCAGGTGAAGACGAAAGTTACCACTGAGCTCTATTAGGGAGAAGGAGGGAAGACCACCGGCTTTCAAAAAGAAGAAAAGCGCGCAATCGAGGATACAAGGAGGTGCCACTCCAGGAACGATGTCAGCAAGTTTTACCAAGGTGTTAGACATTGAGGTCAAGGACACAAGGCCCGAACAGAATCCTGTCGAGATGGACAAGGAAATATCGTAGTTGAGACACAGTCGATGCTGAGGATATGGAAGAACCACTTCTGCAGACTGTTAAGCTGCGATGACGAACAACATTCGCTCTCAGGCAACCAAACATACAACAACAAAAAGGAGACCCTCTAGGCTGCGCCAAGTACAGAGGCATAAGTCTCCCTAACCTAGCCTAAAAGATCCTATCTGCCATAATATGTGAACACCTGAAACAGTTTAAGAACAACCTGATCGGCCCTTGTCAGTATGGTTTTATAACAGGAAAGTCCACAACTGAACAAATCCTCACACTTCGCCAGTTCCTGAAAAAGAGTACAGTAAGTCCAGGAAATCCAAATCGTTACCCACCACCTATTCATCGATTTCAAACCCGCATACGACACCATTTATAGAGACGAACTATACAGAGCCACTTCTAGTTTTCGTATACCACCCGAACTAGTCCATTAGTGTAGGATGACGATGGAGAATTCTCGCTGCTCCATCAGGGTCGGAAACACCCTCACCGAAACATTCGATACCAAAACTTTTTTTAAGCAAGGCGATGCGCTGTCATGTGACTTCGTCAGTTTGGTTCTTGAGAGGAGTACAAAACTCACGAGCCAACCCCAGAGGCACAATTTTCCAAAAAATCTGCTAGCAACTAATAGCATCCGCCGACGATATTAATATTATTCGTAGGACTCAACGTGATGTCATAGCCACGTTTGTTAGTCTTGGCAATAGCAGCATAGGTGGCCTAGCCGAAGTTACCCAAATTACCAGTGGAGCCATGAGCCGAGGTGTAACAAGGAAGGAAGGAAGCGGCAGAAATGGGCTTAGCAGTGAATGAGGGCAAGACGAAGTATATGCTGTCAACACGAAAGGACACATAACATCGACGAATTGGACAGAACGTCACCATTGACAGTGGGGCAGTACGTTACTTTGTCTATCTCGGCTCCGCTATTAACTCTGACAACAGCATCACGACAGATATTAAACGAAGAATTACTCTTGCCAACCGCTGTGTCTTCGGGCTAAGAAGGCAATTCACTCAAACTACTAAGGATAAGACCCTGATGATCCCAGTCCTGCTCTACGGCGCTGAAGCATGGACCGTCTCAAAAGCGGATGAAGAAATCCTTGGTCGATTCGAGAAAAATCTTCAGTCCCGTTTGCGGTGACGGGCTATGGAGCCGAAGATCCAACCAAGATTTATACGAGCTGTAAAGCGACGTGCCCTTTGTCAAAAAACTCGGCATTTTCGTTTAAGAGGAAGACCTCGCCTTAAGTGGCTCGCACAAGTAGAAAACGATCTCAACCAACTAGGGGTGCGTAACTAGAGGCAATGAGCTAAATACCGGGCTAATTGGAAAAGCATGTTGCAAGGGAAAAGCAGCAAGCTCCCGCCCCTCTTACGAGCTAATGCTGGCACCGCAACCGTGCCAACAGCTGCTTCATAACGAGGATATATAACAACTTGTCCTCCATCCTATCAGGTCAATATTAACACATAGAACGTGGTATGTCCCTTACCGCCACTGTCTTTCTGTCAATCGATTTCAACTGGTTGATCTTGTTCAGACATATAATCATCACTCTATCGGCTTTATAAAGCCGTTAAACATTGGTGAATTCTACCTCGCATAACCTTAAATATCATTACAGGGAACACAATATTATCCAGGACAGACCAATGAAATCTATTTTCCTTCAAAAAGCCCGTCTTAAGCTTTAATTCATGTCCGCTCGATTTATCTCGAATTATAATTTTTTTTTTACGATAATTTCGTTTACACACTTCTGATGTTAAACTTCACGCTAAAACTTTCTGAAAAAAAAGTCCATTAGCCAGTTTACCCAGACAAACATCTAACTCGTCCGCTCTTATCCTCCATCGATTCATGTTAAACTTCCAGACCACACTTAACTTTCCTAAACCAAAAAAAAAAAAAAAAAAAAAACCAAAAAAAAATCAAAAGACCTCGAAATATTTTCGAAAAGCTTGTTTTCTCTGCTCCATTTCATAACATTGTTCCTCGAACCCGCTGCTGGCATCCTGGTAATCCCTCAACAAACAACACCCAGCGGAACAACCACATCTCCCCAAACTCTGCGATAACTCACTTTTCGGGTTAAAATCAACTCAACTCAACTCAACTGAACTCCACCGTTTGTTCAGCAGTTATGCAAACAATTGGGCGAGTGCAGAGAGGCACACCCAGCCCATCCAAACAAAGGGCACATGTTGAAGCATCGCCACTGGCAGGAGTCAACACAGAGACCATTAACCCTTAATCCCATCAATGAATTAAGTAAATTGGACATGTGTGCAGCTGTGCGCATTATTGAGGCCAGCAAAATCCAATTCAATGTAATAATTGATTCGGAGGTTAACATCGGCATTATCATGTCCTGCGTGTAGCTGTGCAACAAGCATTTCGACAGTTCCTCCTGTGTTCGCAAGCAAGATGGATTCGGGCATAAGTATCTCTTTGCTACAGCGGAATTCGTTGTGGTTTATAAAATTTCCCTTGTTTCAGTCAAGTGGGTGAGCACATCCTTTGAGATTGACAACCGCACATAGCATTTCTTCCAGAATACTATCGTTTGCATCATGTGTGGCAAAGGGCAAAGGCAAGCCAAAGATTCACTCAATTAGTTTGAAAATTCCTTCCCAAGACGGATTAAAAAAAAAAAAAAAACGAAATTGGAAGAGCTGTTCTTACAGCGAGTTGTGTTCGCTAGGTTTTATTTAAAATCGATGAAATTCTTTAGGTTTCAGGGGATTGCGGCTTGAGATTGCGAGCAGCACAGTGGTGGGTGGCCGCAGGCCTTGCAAGTTTTAAACCACAACACCGTTGGTGTGTTTGTTTGTGTGCATTGATTTTCGCTTAGTGGAGTCCGCAATTGCAAGCTTCGTGTTCTTAAGGAGATTTAACGTGCTGTCGGCTGTTGTGATTGTTTTCGTACGATTGAGGAGGGATTATGAATCTTTTTAAAGTGGAATATTGCAAGTAAGCGCTTTAGTGGAGGGGTTTACTCTGCAGAATTGGGAATTATAACTTTTAAGGGTGCTCCTAGCTATATACATCAGATGACATTGAAAGGGGCTTACGAAAGGTAACAACTTGAAGCGATTTACACAAAAATAACATGTGAGTGGCATTACCATATGGATCTTTGTAGGTGTCTTAACATATGTTGATTCGTATGTGGTCTTCTTTGGGGGTGTTAACATTTGGCGGAAAGAAAATGTGCATAGAACCGAACAACTGTGCTTGCGACTTTTTTAAACCTTTCGTCAACGATGTGACTGGACAAAATGTTGAAGTCGACCAAATGTAGTTTTTCTAAGGACCTTTCTTAGCTTAACTACAGTCCGGAATAAAACTGGGCCTAAACCATCATGCCTCTCAAATCAGCCCGGTAATTAGCTAACTGCGTCCAGTCGCGCCATCTAAGTTGGTTGAGGTCGGTTTATACTTGTGTGCGCCACTTAAGGCGAGGTCTTCTGCGTATGGCGTCTTGATGTGAAACGAAGACTCTGCGAAACGCAGTATTGACTTCCATTCGTCCTACACGGCCTGGCCATCTTAAACGACCAACGCGGAGTTTCTTGAATAGGCACATGTCGCTCTACAGCTGGTATAGTTCTTGGTTGAATCTTCTCTTCTTAGCCCGTAAACGCAAACGGGACCGAGGATTTTTCGAAGAATATTCCTCTGAAAAGGTTCACGCAGTATATCACGTATAGTTGGTTGAATCTTCGTCACACAAACTTTACCGAAGATTTTTTGAAGAATTTTCCACTCGAATCGACCAAGGATTTCTTCATCCATTTTTGATACGATCCATGCGCCCTATAGCAGGACTGGGGTGCACAGGGTTTTATGTAAGTTCTCCCGAGTGGTTCCAGTGAGGGCTTTACTACTGAATTGCCTTCTTAGCCCGAAGAAACAGCGGTTGGCAAGAATAAGTCTTCGTTTGATTTCTGACGAGATGTTGTTGTCAGAGTTGAGGTAGCGGAGCCGAGATAGACAAAGTCCCGTACTACCTCAAAGTTATATCTGTTAATGGTGACGTTTTGTCTAATTCGTCGAGTTGTCCTTTCGAGTTGACCGCATATACTTCGTCTTGCCCTCATTTACTGCTAAACCCATTTTTGCCGCTTCCTTCTCTATGCTAGCAAACGTGGCTATGACATCACGTTGGGTCCGACCAATGATGTCAATATCTTCGGCGTATGCTAGTAGTAGATTTGTTGAAAAATTGTGCCTCTGGTGTTGGCTCGTGAGTTTTGCACAATCCTCTCAAGAATCCGATTGAAGAAGTCAGGCATCGCCTTGCCTAAATCCTTTTTTGGTATCGAATGTGTCGGTGAGGTCGTTTCCGACCCTGATGGAGCAGCGAGAATTCTCCATCGTCATCCTACACAAACGGACTAGTTTGGGCGGTATACCAAAACTAGACATGGCTCTGTATAGTTCGTCTCTATAAATGCTACCGTATGCGGCTTTGAAATCGATGAATAGATGGTGGGTATCGATTTGGACTTCTCGGGTTTTTTACTGGATCTGCCGAAGTGTGAAGATTTGATAGGGCCGATCAGGTTGCTGGTAAATGGTTGCAGGCGTTCACATATTACGGCAGATAGGATTTTGTAGGCGATGTTGAGGAGACTTATGCCTCTGTAGCTGGCGCAGTTCGGAGGGTCTCCTTTTTTGTGGATCGGGAAAACGATGCTGAGGTTCCATTCTTCAGGCATACTTTCTTCCGACCAGATTCGGCTTATGAGTTGGTGGATGTTACTTGCCAAGTCATCTCCGCCGGCTTTATAAAGCTCGACGGGAAGGCCGTCATTTCCGGCAGCCTTCTTAAGCTTCAGCTTAGATATTGCTGTAATCATTTGACTCAGTTCGGATGGTTGGCAGCTTTCGCTGTCGTTGCCAATGGTTCGTTCTGCCTGACAGCGGAATATTGTTAGTCATCGCCGTTTAACAGTCTGCAGAAGTATTTCTTCCATATCCTCAGCATAGACTGTGTCTCAACTACAACATTTCCTTGTTCATCTCGATAGGATTCTGTTCAAGCCTTGTATCCTTCGCTTTGACGTTTTACCCTTTGGTAAGACTTGCGAACATCTTTCCTGGCGTGGCACCTCTCTATATCCTTGATCGCACGCTTTTCCTGCTCTTTTTTCTTCTTTCTAAAAAGCCGGTGTTCTTGCCTTCTTCTCTGCCTATAGAGCTCAACGGCAGTTCTCGTCTTCACCTGCAGCTTAGCCTTGTAGGCATCGTTCTTGGCTGCGATCCTCTCTGCCTGTATTTCTCATCAAACCTGGGTTTTCTTGCTGGTGGGCGTGAGAAACCTAGTACACCAGTTGCGGCTGATCTAATGGCTTGTTGGCATCGTTGCGATTGTTCTTCGACATTCGATGCTGGTGGTATGGTGTTAATCGAGAGGTTTAGGGATACGCGTTGCGCGAAGGTCCTGGCGGTCTCTTGCGATTGCAGCCTTTCGACATTACATTTTTTCACAGTATTTCTGGATTGTTGTGGTGTAGCCCATTCTAACCTTGGCTGCAACAAGGTAGTGGTCCGAGTCGATGTTAGCTCCTCGGGATGTTCGGACATCCGAAATACTGGATGCGTGACTCTTTATTATCGCAACGTGATCGATTTGATTGACCGTTCGTTGATCTGGAGACCGCCATGTCCCCTTATGGATATTGAGGTGAGGAAACCGTGTGCTGGCTATAGTGGCATTTCGTACCGTAGAGATGTCATTTAGCCTAAGTCCGTTACCAGACTTGTTGTCGTGGAGGCTATGTTTTCCGACAATACTGCTAAAGATGTCTTCTCTTCCTACATTTGCCTTGCAATTTCCCAGCACGATTTTGACACCGTACTTCGGTAGTCGCTCATAGGTTTTTTCAAGGAGTTCATAGAAGCAATCCTTAGGTATGTCATCTGTTTACTCCGTTGGGGCGTGAGCGCATATAAGACTTATGTTGGCTAATTTGGCCTTGATGCGTATTGTTACAATACGTTCCCTAATGTCTTGGAAACATAAGACTTCTTACCTAAGTCCAGCACTTATAACAAATCCGCATCCGAATCTTCCCTTCTTCTGCTCACGGCCCGTAGTATAACACGGCCCGTAGTAGATGTCACAGTTTTTCATCCTCTTTTTGCCCGCCCCATCCGTCGTATTTCCTGGATGGCAGTAATATCTGCTTTGTAGCAGTTTAGTGCTTCCGCTAGTCGTTCGCTTGCACCTCTCCTGCTCAATGTTCTCACGTTCCAGATGCAGATACGATCGTCGTTGTCCTTCTTTCGTTAAGTAGCGTCGTCAACAATAAAATCGGTTCCTTCCGAGGGTAATGGTTGCTTCGTAACTAGTGGATTTTTTCCATCGGTGGGTGGTTAACCCAAAGCACAACCCACAACCTGAAGGGCCAGTTCCAATTTATTAGATACCCCTGGGACACAGGGCCATGAATATCCACTACGGGATTGAGCGCTGCCATTGGCCTTTCGGTTCAGTCGACACCATCTCTCTAGGGGCCTGAATAACCCTTGAAATTCCTAGACAACCTTTCATTTTTTATAATTTATACGTACTCAAGGGGTTAGGAATCCCCTTTATATGTAACCACAGTACGTGCCTTAGATAAAAGGAAAAAAGAGAGTGTAAGGAAAGATTTTGTATGTAGTGCAGACTTACTCCATGGGTGGTGTCCGAACTAACTTCGGGGAGTCACTTTTTCTTGTGTTCGCTAAATTTGAAGATATTCAAGATGGTGCATACCTTTAGGTATAATATCCGACCTTTTTTATTTCTTTTAAGTAAAAGCTAGCTAAATGGATTTTGGCTCTGATTGAACGCACAGCCTTTCACTTAACAGGCGAACACATTACCACTACACTGAGGCCACCCACCTGTTGTCCGAATATGGCGAAGCAGCTTGTTTAAGGTTGCCTGGGAAAGCAGGCCGTTTATAGTGCTGCTGTTTTTTTTCGTTATTTAGCAGGTAAAATGTAGTTAACAGGTAAAACCAGTGGTTAACAACTGGATTGTGTAGTCAGAGTTCAAACAGCTGAACATTGTTAAGTTAAAGCAAATCAGAGTCTACCCTCGTTCAACCACATCCATCCGCTGTGATGGATGTCTTCTCGGTAGCGTCAATATATTATGTTTCGACAGTATCCACACATGTTTTGACAGAACCGATATGATTTCATTAGCAGAGGTTACTCTTACTGCAGTCTATGTACCAATGAACTTGGTGATGTCATCATGTGGTCAACATTGACGAAGCTCTAGCTACCTCTGAGAGTACCAATAACCCTGTATGGAAGACACTGGTGTGTTCCGGGAGACCAAATTAGTTCCTGGCTTATGGCCAAAGTCAATTTTTGACCCATCTTTCACTGATGAACATATATTTAGAGTTCATATTATTCCTTGTCTAATCCTCTTTGCTCAGAAAATGCTGGCCAAAGTCTGTTTCTAGAATCATTCGTGAAAATTGTCTTAAATTCAGCGTTTATTCCATTCCTCTTCCGCTCCGCTTTGATTAGAAAGCCATTAAACTTTGACAGTCGGTTCTACCCAGCCTGATGTAGCTGAGCACAAATATCTTTATAAAATCTGGGTGAGTTCTCTGGAATCAGTTTTCTACCAAATTTCTTCACACAAAATGTTTTCATTTACTTGACCTAAGGTACCAGGATGGATGTTTAAAATTTCGGCTTTTTCTAAACCCCATTTTTATGTCATAATATTATGCTTCATCGTTACAACTAATCCTTAGATCTTTTTCATAAAACTTTTTCAAGCTGGGGTGAAAGGAAATATCGTACCTAACGCTATGCCAAACCAAACTTTTCTAACAAATTCTCCATATGGCAAGTCCCTAGATGCAAGTCGCTAACATGCTCCAACAATTTGTTGTTAAAACTCATCAACATCCCGTTATCAATATATTAATCTATTGACAACAATATGCCTGTGAAAATAATTTCGTAAAACTTTCGTCCTTTAATCTCAATCGCACTGAAAAAGGTCTCTGAAATTTAATTAAACCGATACGGGCATATTTTCTCAAAAGAAAACTTTCTCCAAACTTTGTGCAAATTAAACCACCATCTCAGTCGAGACGCCCCATATAAGGTATCTACTCTTCGGATGAATTTAGGTCCCAATTCAACTTTAGCGACTTAATCTTCATATCTCGACCGAGACCACAGACTCCCAAACCACTGCCGTATTGTCTAACCCACAGAATGTTCACTTCAAACACGTCATGCAAATCTTTTCAAAGTCCTCCCCCCCAAAAAATAAACTCCACTCTCTCCATTGTGTGTTGGACTATCACCACAATCTGCATTACAGTAAGTGGATTTGTGGTCCGTTCAAGTATCCGCAGGATATTATGCGACAGAGTATACCAAACCATCCACACGTGACTATTCCCTCTGCCAACGGGAGAGTTGTCAAGTCAAAAGTTCAACATTGAGGGGGCACATTGTTTCCGTTATAAATGTGAGAAGGAAATTTAACAACCTTATCGAAAAGTCTGAAACCTACCCCGCCCTCCACTGTTGGGTATCACTTCAACGGCAACCTCTTAAGGGTCTACTCTTGGTCTGACTACTCTAATTAAATATCTCTCGCATAATGTTTTTCCAACGAGTGTGCACACAAAACTGGAATGGAAGGCTGCTCGGTCGCGTTTCGTCCTGGATAAGGATCGTAGCAGGTGTAGCACACAAGCAAATACAAAAATGATTTGCATGTCGCGCATAGGTAACCAGAACCACAGGCATCGCATCTTTCCATCAACGAAAAAAAAAATGTAAACACAAGGATATCAAAATAAAGAGACCACCAGCAAGGACATGCATATAAACACAGCGGTTACACCAAATAACATATTCCTAACCACCGTCGAAGTACTTGTGAGGATACGCTGTTCATTTCATTGCCGCGCATGGATAAATGTAAATAAGGCACGACGACGATGCTAAAAGAAATCCTAATCCAAATGAAGATTTGCTTTATGTCCTTGTGGCCCGCAGAGGGACGTAGAAGCGAAAAACGATGATGGCGACAAAAAATCAGCCCAAATGCAAATTTATTTACCCAATCAAGTTGTTTGCTCGGTATTCATCATGGCGGTAGTGTTCCGGTGGTGGTGGTGGTGGTATAACATATTCCCGCCGTTACCGACCGCACAAAAGGAGGATGTAATCCATGGCAATTACATAACCCAGTTACATACAACATACAACCGGTGCTCATCTTGTATGTGTTGGTTGTTTCTGTCGACACACAAAAACTGTGTCACTAGTTACCAGTTACCAGTCACCGCACCGAGATGGCTTTGGGTTTACACCTGGTTGCCACAGATGTTGGTGACAGGACGATTTTTATTTTTTTTTCTGCCGCTCCTTGTGCGGAACCAAGGCGGAAGTTTTGCAATCTTGTGTGCAAGGATAACACCATGCCAACAGCACCCCACACACCACCCGTCATCGTATGTCACCCACTTCCTTGCTATCAATTACACACTGGAGAGGCAAAGGACAGAGAAAATGTTGAAAGAAAATGGGCCAAAGTCCTTTGGGAGACGAGTTGTGTGTGGGTGGTTGTGTTTAATTTCGGTGGGGTGGATATTTTTTCTTCAGCTCCCACGATACAACGAATCTCGGACAAAGTTGAATAGAGTGGCATGTACGCGCTCTCTGCAGTCAGACTGATGATGATGAGATCGCTGTAGTGGTGGCAGCTCCTCCGTTACATAGTACAGAAGGACGAAATACCCTTGTACAGAATATGTGTACCTACCACTGGATTGCGCCAAGTTTCAAGAGCTTGGTAGTCGTCGTTATACTCCTCCGGCTTAACACGTCTTTGTTGGCACTTCCTTTTTGTTTTCCTCCTGCGCTACTGGAATAAAGCACAAGGATCAAGAAAGAATAAAGCAAATTAGGGGCTCGCATACTCGGGACCATTGTACCGCAGCAATACAGTGAAAATGGGTGTGAAATTAAAATGCACCAGGGCATGAACGTAACCATTTCTCAGGTAGACAACCCAGCGGAATGGTTATAGGGTGCGAGAATTCTTTATTCGAAGGGGTGGTTGGAGCGATGTAAGATGCATAGGTAAGGGCGAAACCGATAGCACCATGCAGTTTCTTGGGAAATGAATTTTACAATTTCCGAAAGGTTCAAGCGGGTTGAGATAGGAGACCTTCGCGGTACTTACTTTAAATGAGCAAAAGTTGTAATTCATGTTTTTATGCGATGGTTACATCAATTTTAATGTCCTTTAGAGATTTGAGGAAACTTACGAATGGAATTTAGTGTTAAGGAGGGCAAAGATACTTTAGTGTCAAACTGTTAAGGAGATTTCATTTGTCATGGAGAATGTCTGTTATTAAACCGATGGCACTGCGGGTCTAGCGATAGAGCTTAAAATGGATCATTAGTTCGCAAAACTTTAAAAGGTGGAATTATATCCTGAAATAGATTAAGTAATGGGATTCTTGTGAAAAGCAGCTGAAAGTAGCTTACACTATTTGAAACACTAGTGCAACTCTTAAGTATCAGAAAGGATGTAGAAGGATACGAACGTTCAACGTGTAGACGATGGACAGCATGAGTAATGTTCTTCTGAAATTAAGACTTTATCACTACTGAGAGTAAGAAACAAACTTTAGGTATTCGTCAAGCAGGTTTACAAGTAAATACAAGTTAATTCCCATATAATGGTTTTTGTAAAACCAAAATTCGTCAAAAAAGGCTTTGAAGATTTAATTCATCGTTATCAACGTTAATATTCAAGAAATACGGAGTACCAAAGTTTTCTAAAAACAAAAATGGCTTCAATGGGCCTCAATCAACATGCCTCTCCAATTAGCCCGGTCCTTAGCCAACTGCCTCCAGTAGCGCACTCCAAGTTGGTTGAGGTCGGTTTCTGCCGCGCGCCACTTAAGGCGTGGTATTCCTCTACTGCGTCCGATGTCTGGCTGGGAATCGCAGAATCTGCGATCCGGATCATTGGTGTCCATTCGTTCTACATGTTTTAGCCATCTTAAACAACCAATGCGGAGTTTTTTTTTTACCTGCACAGCTCGTATGGTTCTTGGTTAAATCTCCGTCTCAATTGCTCTTCAACACAAAGGGGACCGAAGAGTTTTCACAGAATTTTCTTCTCGAATCGACAAAGGATTTCTTCATCCGCTTTTGAGACGATCCATGCTTCTGCGCCGTAGAACAGGACTGGGATGATCAGGGTCTTATATAGGATCTCCTTAGTAATTCGAGTGATGGCTTCACTACTAAATTGTCCGAAGAAACAACGGTTGGCAAGAGTAATTTTTCGCGTAATTTCTGACAAGATGTCGTTGTCAGAGTTAAAAGTGGAGCCAAGATAGACAAAGTCCCGTACTACCTCAAATTTATGCCTCTCATAGTGACGTTAGTTTCGATTCCCCGATATTGTGTGTCATTTCGTGTTGACCCTTAGTTTTACCCTCATTCACTGCTAAATCCATATACTAGCAAACGTGGCTATGACATCACGTTGAGTCCTACCAATGATGTCAACATCATCGGCGTATGCAAGTAGTTGCACCGATTTGTTGAAAAATGTTGCCTCTGGTGTTGGCTCGTGAGTTTCGCTAAACCTCTCAAGAATCAGATTGAAGAAGTCACGTGATAGCGCATCGCCTTGCCTATATCCTTTTTTGGTATCGAATGTGTTGGTGAGGTCGTTTCCAACCCTCATGGAGCATCTTTGAACTCCATCGTCATCCTACACAAACGGGACGAGTTTGGGCGGTATACCAAAACTAGACATGGCTCTGTATGCTGTCGTACCCGGCTTTGATATCAGTGAATAGGTGGTGGGTATCGATTTGGATTTCTTGGGTTTTTTCCAGGATCTGCCGAAGTGTGAAGATTTGATCGGTTGTGCACTTTGCTGGCCTAAGACCACACTGATAAGGGCCAATCAGGTTGTTGGTAAACGGTTTCAGGCGTTCACATAATATTACGCAGATAGAAGATTTTAGACGATGTTAAGAAGACTTATGCCTCTGTATTTGGCGCATTTCAGAATGCCCCCATTTTTGTGGATCGGGCAAACGATGCTGAGGCTCCATTCTTCAAGCATACTTTCTTCCGACCAGATTTGACTTATGAGTTAGTGGATGTTGGTGGAGGCCGTCAATTCCGGCAGCCTTATTAAGCTTGAGTTTGGATATTGCAATTCTCACTCAGGTCAGGTGGGTGGCAGTTTTCGTTGCCAACATTGAATGGATCGTCCTGCCTGACAGCGAAATGTTCTTCGTCATCGCCGTTTAACAGTCTGCAGAAGTGGTTGTTCCATGTCCTCAGCATCAACTGTGTCTCAACTACGACATTTCCATGTTCATCTCGATAGGATTCTGTTCGAGGCTTGTACCCTTGGCTTTGACGTTTTACACTTTGGTAAAACTTGCCAACATCTTTCCTGGAGTGGCACCTGTCTATATCCTCGATCGCGCGCTTTCTTGCTCTTTTTTTTCTTTCTGAAAAGATGGTGTTCTTCCCTACTTCTCTGCCTATGGAGCAGCTTTCGTCTTCACCTGCAGCTTAGCCTTGCTTGCAGGGCTCGTTCTTGGCTTTAAGCATCTGTCGGCATTCCTCATCAAGCCAGGGGTTTCTTTCTGGTGGGCGCGAGAAACCTTGCACATCAGTTGCCGCGGATCTAATGACTTGGTGGCATCGTTGCCATTGTTCTTCGACAATCGATTCTGGTGGTATGGTGTTAATCGATAAGTTAAGGGATATGCGCTGCGCGAATGTCTTTTGCGATTGCAGTTATTTGACATTAAATTTTCCCACAGTATTACTGAATTGGTCAAGATGGACGCAGTAGAGGAAAACCTCGCCATAAGTGGTGCGCACAAGTAGAAACTTGGAGTGCTTTGGCTGCAACAAGGTAGTGGTCCGAGCCGATGGTAGCTCCTCAGAATGTTTGCACATCCATCATACTAGATGCGTGCCTGTTGTCTATCGCAACGTGATCAATTTTGGTTGACCATTCGCTGATCTGGAGACCGCCATGTCCCCTTATGTACTACGAGGTGAGGAAACCGTGTGCAGGCTACAGTGGCATACCGGTCCGTAGCGAGGTCAATTTGCATAAGGCCGTTAACAGACGTGTTGTCGTGTAGGCTATGGTTTCCGACAACTCTGCTAAAGATGTCTTCTGTTCCTACTTTTGAGTTCAAATATCCCAGCACGATTTTAACATCGTACTTCGGTAGTCGCTCATAGGTTTTGTCAAGGAGCTCATAGAAGGCAATCCTTAGCTATATCATCTCTTTCCGCCTTCGAGGCGTGAGCGCGTATAAAGCTTATATTGGCGAATTCGGCCTTGATGCGGATTGTTACAATGCGTTCCCTAATGTCTTGGAAACATAAAACTTCTTGCCTAAGTCTTGAACTTATAACAAATCCGCACCCGAATAGTCGCTGTTTCTGCTCACCATAACACGGTCCGTAGTAGATGTCACAGTTTTTCATCCTTTTTTTGCCCGGCCAATCCCATCGTATTTCCTGGATGGCAGTAATGTCTGCTTTGTAGCAGCTTAGGGCTCCCGCTAGGTGTTCGCTTGCACCTCTTCTGCTTAATGTTCTTGCATTCCAGGTGCACATATGATCGTCTTTCGCCTTTTTTCGTTTAGCAAGGTCGTCAACAATGAATCTCTCCTTTCCGAGGCTATCGGTAGCTTCCTAACAGTGTTTTTTTTTTAAATGGGCGGGTAGTAAACCCAAAGCATAACCCCAACCTGGAGAGTCAGTTCCAAATTATTAGATACAACTAGAACAAGGGGTCATCAGTATCCACTGCAGTTGGCCTTTCGGTTCATGCGCCACCATCTCTGTTCAAAGGGCCTGAAATTCCAGGACAACCTGTTGTCCGAATATGTCGAAGCAGCTTGTCTAGGTTCGCCTGGGACAGCAGGCCGGGTATTCATTCCGTGCTATTCTGATTTGGCTGTTTATAGTGGTGCTGTTTTTCGTCGTGTCATCAGCACTCGCGCTTATCATTTATCATGTCAAATCCGGTTGGATGAGACCAGTATCCGATGGTTACCACTTGGAGGTTAAAAATAAGCACTCGATATGCAATCAGAGTTACAACCACTTGACATTGCCAAGTTAAGGCCAATCGTAGTCTACCCTCGTTCTACAAAACCCATCATGGTCCGAAATAGTAATTCGAACAAATTTTAACATTCAGATCATAAAAATAAATGTCTGCTCGTTTTGCGGAAACTACAAATCTTAGCGTAGCAAGACTATTACCAGCCAGAGCCTAGGTTTCCTTCACAACCGTTTTTTTTTGTTGTCATTTGTACTTTTTGCACTATTGTGGAACCTCTTGTCTTATGCCGAATCCTGAACGTTCGAGTTGCGATAACCGTTTCCTTATTATATGCTACAACTTTTCAGATGCGCCTATGGCATATAACTCGAAGGAAGTTATAAAAATAGTAAATTCTAAAAGGTCATCCTTTGTTAGAAGATATTTCTTCCAGCTAACAATGAAAATATCTATACGAATATAAATATCAAAAAAGGATTTTACATTTCATATTCCCAGTCAAATATATATTTCATGTCCTTCAACCTCTGTTGGTTGACGTTGGTACTTCAAACTGTTTTCCTTTTCGCAGAAGATGTCTGTATTTTATGCATAAGTCCATTCAATTCTAACCACCCTAAGGACCCCTTCTAGGTGAACTAATCAGCATAAGTTCCTTTTTATTCATTTGTTCAACATTCAGAAAAGCTCTCCAAGTGCATTCCCTACCACCAAAACACAATAGTAACTCCGATTCCCATTTCCAATCCGTGCACCCACAGTCAAAGGAATTAATTTCATTGTACGACTTGATTTTTGCAAATTTCACCAGACAATTTCTCACTCAAGATAGCCACCCCTGCTTGACTTGGGAACCCTCCTTGACTTGAAGGTATAAAGTGCAACTGGGGAAGAAAAAACCTCGCGTAACAAAAATCCTGAAATAATTAAAATCAATCTGCTCCACTTTGCAAAAATTATTCACTCTCTCTCTCTCTCTCTTTCTCCCTCTCCCTATCTACCTCTCTAACAGTTTATGTAAACATCAAACGGAGAGTTAAAAAAAAACACACTCAAGGATAACAAAAGTCTGCTCCTGCATTGTTTGAAGAAAAACTTCAGAACGAAACTAAAAAATCAAAAAAAAAAAAATCAAAAATTAGAGCAAAACTCTTCTGTTTAATCGGGAGGAAAAATACTGGCGAAATTGTAAACTTAAAAAGGACTATAAGCAGGATCTACAACAAAAAAAAAAATCAATCTGGAAAACTAATATTTATCTCGAGTGTCTATATGAGGTGGGAGTACTTTCTGTATGTCCGTGAACTTGTCGTACTTATCATTTGGCTTTTTGTTCTATTTCCGTTAGGAAAATGATTTTTCGTTGTTTTGTACAATTCCGAAGGGTAAGAGGAATACGATAGAAGCCTGGAAAGTCTCTCGAGGGAGCTGAGAAACTGTGTCAACACCGAGGGTACTCGATGAAGGAGGCATTCTCATGGTATATGAACTAGTTTCTGTTGTTTTGCTTTCTATCCGATAAAGGATTTTTTTTTGAACAGAATAACATCCAAAACTGTCTGCAGCATTTCATTGCAGCAAATGGGACTCGTGTCTCCACTGAGTGAGGCTTTGATAGGCGTTTTCATCATGCCATGAAATAAATGGTGTACTTGGTAGTATTTTTGATTGAAATACGCTTTGGTAGGCAAAAGCCACTAATTGGTTATCGAAAGGATAGAGGGAGATAGAAAGGATTGCTTTATTTGAAATTAGTTACAAAAGGACGACACTAGAGTTGGCCTTTTGAATCAATTGGTGGTGAGGTATACCATGTTCTGCTTAGTGAAATCATATTCGCAGGTGATTTAAATGTCCAGTACTTGGTTGGCCAAAATTTATTACTCTCTCTATAACGTTTGCAAATGGCGGCAACTACACCAACAGGGCCACAATACACGCTGAGAAGCCATGGGATGGTATACTCATCAAGATAGAGGAATAGTCGTGACGGAACAATTCGGCGTTGCCTTGGCATAAATCCCAGCGACAAATCTTTAAATTTGGACTTATGACGCATTGTGAAAGTGGCATAAGGCCAAATTCTAGCATTTGGTATTATGATCTGAGCATTCTAAGAAAATCGACAATAGTCGACGAAATCAATATGAAATAAAATATTCCAAGATAAAAACCCTTGCAATCGAAGAACTGGATGCAGAAGTGCAAACTTTTGAGAATGCGATGAGCATGTCGCGGTAAATTTTACCGCAACAAGGCTCACTCTCTAATCCCCCTTAAACACTTTCGTTCCCTCTTTTCATTGTGGTCGCAAACCCAGAACTTGGAGGATGTGACGGGCAGCCAGGGTTCCATCAGCCACTGATCCACGACCTTCAGATCCGGGAATGCAACCAATAACAGGTATAACGAGTGCGACAGAGGAGTCCACTCAGGAAGAAGATTGCCCAACTCTGTTCGGTGCAGCCCTTGGGAGATTAGGGAGACTCACGACAGAGCAACGTCACGCAAAACGTGCGACAGGAGTCCACGAGGAAACGCCGTCGTCGGAGCCCAAAGGACGTGGGAGACTCGCGACGGGTAGCATCGGACAGGAGCGGTCCGAAAAGTTCGATGGGTGAGGGAGGACGATCCCTCGTCGACCCCAACACGATGACGACGAGTGGGGAAGGACGATCCCTGGAACCTACGCCCCATCAAATCATTTGCGCCACCGCATTATTGGCGCAAATGCAAACAAAAAAGTACGATGGCATGGATTAGACGTTCTCCTATTTCACCCAACGAGGGAGCAAGGGTGGAGCAGCAGTGGCGCGGGGCGGACGGCCCAAAAGACACCCCTCCAACAAAGTCGCAGCATGGAACGATAGGTTCGATGGCAAAGAGAAGACGATCTCTTGCCCCCAACGCTGGAGCAACGGAGGAGCAACAGAGGTGTTTAGGCGGACGGCCATGTATAAACACGCTCTTCGAAGTTATATACACATACACGGACACCAACGATATGGGACATCATGTCTAAAGACAGTCTAAAGACAACTGTCAAAGTGTCCAATGGCAGCTGTCATATTACCCGACAGCTGTCAAAACGGCAAACGGCTGTCGAAAGGGACAGCGAAACGTGTCCAAACACTATCGACACCCAAATCAATGGCCTAGAGCCCAACTTAAAAATAATGTGAAGATGGCCTCCGAATGGGAATCCCTGACCCCAAAATCTGCACGCGAAACCACCAGCATAGTTCGCGCAAAATTTTGTTTTTGACAGTTCATCGTTTCCTCCTTCCACAAAGCTCACTGCTTCTGAGGAAGTGCGGTGCTCTCCTTGCTACCTTCTGACATTCAATCTCCTCCATCGTAGTTCGGGTTTCGTATTGGTCGCGGTCAATCAAACGTAGGCAGTCGGGGGCAAATGTTTGATTGTCAGAAAATGGTTGTCCAGGATTGACACCGGGGTTTTCCTAGGACACTGTAGTGACTACGGAAAAACCCGTGTGAGTGCTATCCAATGGGGGTACCCAATTGGAATGAGCAAATGGGAGGTGTCTGGCAGCGATAGCTCGCGTAGGGGAAATATCTGACGTCGATGCGTTAAATGCGCGGTAAGACCAGTCACGTATGAACGCGGGTATCTCAAGACTAGTAAGCGCGAACGCGCTTTCCAGCCAAAGGGCAGAAAGGGCGAGAAGTCGCAGTGGGCTTACGAGTGGAGAGTACTAAGTGTGAATGTATGTGTGAATGCAAAACGGGATCGATTCTGGACAACGGAATCGTGGGAACAAAGAGAATCCACTTCTTGGATATCTAGCGGATCGGTTAGACGTGCGTTTTTTTGAATAGGAAAAAAATCTTCGCGGATAAATCTTCAATTAGTTCTTGTGAAAAATTTTTTTTTGTGTTTGAAAATTCCTCCTTTTTTTGGATAAAAAAAGAGATTGTCGACGAGGAGAGGAGATAACATGAAGGGAGGAAGAACAAGGAAAAAGAGGTGGGAAGAACAGAAGAGCGGAAGAAGACAGGAAAAAAAAAGGAAAATAGATAAGTAGAGTGATTAACAGTGAAAAATCGAGTAGTGCAGAATAGTGTTAAATTAGTTGGTTGTTCCGCGGCCGACAGGAATTCCCGAGAAAAGACGGGACACGCGACCCTTGTTAAATAAAGTTCTTTGTTAAATTTCGGGAGAAAATTTCGTTCGGGGGCCATCTTCGTGGTCCGCCATCTTTCCTTGTTTGATATACTTAGTATCAACCACCAAGTTCGTCACAATAAAATTTAATTGGGCGCACCACCCCATATCATAACGTGGGTAAAATATTTTTTTGGTTTTCTTTTAATTTTCAGGTTTTGTAATTTCCCGAAAATTACGTGGCGTCCAAAAACGTTTTGAGTATCGTGTGAACACGAAATGCGAACCCACTCCGCACGCTGATTCAGCGGGGCTCTCGTAGTACACATACGAGAAGTTGTGAATCTTCGTGTGAGTGATCTGTGTTTGACAGTTCGCTCACACAGGAACTTTCGTAGCAAGCGTCGCATACAAAGTCTCGTGCCCAGTTTAACGAAGCAAATAAAAACACTTCCCGCGTGGTGGAATGAAGACCCCTCTAATCTAAGACAGATGAGCACATCAATATTTAACATCCGCCAAGAAACACATCTTCTGGAATCCTCATAAGGACTGTTTTAGTCTGTATAGAAAACCATTAAAACATTCAAAAGGGAGGCCTGTATGGATTATTGAAATTCCATTGAATCTCTCAAGGACTCCGCTACGCTTAGTAAAATTCTGTCTAAGGAATACTCCAACCTTTTTTCTCTAAGAAGGTCTGATGGAGGGTGGACAGAATCCTCGGCGGAGACCGGAAACTCTTGTTAAACACACACTTTCTCGGAAGTTGTGATACTCCCACGGAACATGGGTGATCTCAGCAAGTTAAAACTGCACCACACAGTAATATCAACCAATAATCCACGGAAAATATGTCATAGGCTATTAGCAGCTTCTCTCCGCTTAAGTCCCCGGCAGCTGATGCCATACTTCCAGTTATGCTTCAGAAAAAGCGAGACCTAACAGTGCCCTGGCTGGCGAAAATTTTGTTAAAGCTGCTTTATGCTAACTAAACCACGTACCTTACTCTTGGAGATGTGCTCTAGGCAAACGCGTCCACGAGACCGCGAAGTACTTCAGACCAATCAGTCTAACCTCCTTTGTAGTAAGAACCCTCGAGGGGACCCTTATGCCGTTATGGTGACTGTCACTTTTGATTTTTTTATTTGTTGAAATACCGTTTCATTCTCAGTTACGCAGGGACCTTTGATGTGAAAGCTTTTCTTTTATTATTTAAAAAGCGTGATATTTTGTGACAAAACTGTTTTAATCCCGGCCTGCTGTCCCAGGCGAACTTAGACAAGCTGCTTCGACATATTCGGACAACAGGTTGTCTAGGAATTTCAAGGGTTAGTCAGGCCCCTTGAACAGAGCTGGTGGCGGATGAATCGAAAGGCCAACGGCAGCGCTCAATCTCGTAGTGGATACTGACGGCCCCGTGTCCTATGGGTATCTAATAAATTGGAACTGGCCCTCCAGGTTGGGGGTTGTGCTTTGGGTTAACTACCCAATCATGGAAAAATCTAACGATTACGAAGCAACCAATAGACTCGGAAAGGACTAATTTTATTGTTGACGACACGGCTAAACGAAAAAAGGACATCGACGTTCGTATCTGCACCTGGAATGTGAGCACATTCAACAGGAGAGTTGCAAGCGAACAACAAGCGGAAGCGCTAAACTGCTACAAACCAGACATTATTGCCATCCAAGAAATACGATGGGAGGTGCCGGGCAAAAAGAGGATGAAAAACTGTGACATCTACTACGGACCGTGTTATAGTGAGCAGAAACAGCGACTATTCGGACACGGATTTATTATAAGTGCCAGACTTAGGCAAGAAGCCTTATGTTTCCATGACATTTGGGAACGCATTGTAACAATCCGCATCAAGGCTAAACTCGCCAACATAAGCCTAATATTTGCTCACGCCCCAATGGAGTAAACAGATGATATAGCTAAGGATTGCTTCTACTCCTTGACAAAACCTATGAGCGACTACCGAAGTACGGTGTCAAAATCGTGCTGGGAAATTTTAACGCAAAGGTAAGGAAGAGAAAACAGTATTGTCGGAACTCGACAACACGTCTGGTAATGGATTTACGCTAATTGACTTCGCTACGGAACGAAATGCCACTATAGCCAGCACACGGTTTCCTCACCTCGATATCCATAAGGGGACATAGCGATCAACGAACGGTCATCCAAATTGATCACACAGCGATAGAAAAGACGCACACATCCAATATTTTCGATGTCCGAACATTCCGAGGAGCTGACATCGACTCGGACCACTACCTTGTTGCAGCCAAAGTTAGAATGCGGGTATCCACCACGCCACAACAATCCAGAAATACTGTGAAAAAATTTTATGTCGAAAGACTGCAATCGCAAGAGCCCGCCAAGACCTTCGCGCAACGCATATCCCTTACCCTCTCGATTAACACCGTACCACAGCATCGAATGTCGAAGAACAATGGCAACGATGCCAACAAGCCATTAGATCAGCCGCAACTGATGTGCAAGGTTTCTCGCGGCCACCAGCAAGAAACCCCTGGCTTGATAAGGAATGCCAACAGATGCTGAAAGCCAAGAACGAGCCCTACAAGCAAGTCTAAGCTGCAGGTGAAGACGAGAGCTGCCGTTGAGCAGAACACCGGCTTTTTAGAAAGAAGAAAAAAGAGCAAGAAAAGCGCGCGATCGAGGATACAGAGAGGTGCCACTCCAGGAAAGATGTTCGCAAGTTTTACCAAAGTGTAAAACGTTAAAGCTAAGGATACAATGCTCGAACAGATTCCTGTCGAGATGAACAAGGAAATATCGTAGTTGAGACACATTCGATGCTGAGGATATGGAAGAACCACCTCTGCAGACTGTTAAACGGCGATGACGAACAACATTCCACTGTCAGGCAGAACGAACCCTTCAGTATTGGCAACGACAGCGAAAACTGGCCTCCACCCGACCTGAGTGAAGTGGGGATAGCAATATATAAATTCCAACTTTATAAAGCTACCGGAAATGACGGCCTTCCCTTCCTTCCTTGACTTGGTAAGTAACATCCACAAACTCATAAACCAAATCTAGTCGGATCAAAGTATGCCTGAAGAATGGAACCTCAGCATCGTTTGCCTGATCCACAAAAAAGGAGACACTCTGATCTGCAAAGGCGTAAGTCTGCTCAACATCGACTAAAAAAAACCTATCTGCGTTAATATGAGAACGCCTGAAACCGTTTACCAACATCCTGATGATGGACCGTATCAAAAGTGTATGAAGAAGTCCTTGGTAGTTTTGCAAGAAACAAATCTTCAGTCAAACGGGACTGACCGTTAAATTGTTTTTTTTTTTGTAGATTCATTTTGATTTGAATTTCTCTTAAAACTAACTTACATGCTAGACAAAAATTCATGAAAAAACTAGCCTACTTATCAACTACTTTACTAACTTACTGGCGGTCGTACAGGAGCCGCCTATGCACAGTTCGTCGGAAGACGTGGTAGATAAGCGAAACCGCCGATCTATCCTGTATCAGCCCTCGACTATCCAAATATAGGAAAGCTTCGGGCGGAATAAAGCCGCTTTAACGCGCACTCTCAAAATTTTCATCATTGGGGTAGAAGGCCCCAATGATGAGACTATTGTTCGAAGCCATCGATCTTTCAGTGTGAAACCGAATGAGTTTCACCAGAAAATTGTCTGTTCTGTTTATGTTGGCCCCGTTGTATAGGACCTGGTTGGAATAGTATTTTGTGTAGTCAGATACTGGTGTTCTGTGAAGTCCAAGGCAGCTCCTCAGACACTGCCTCTCAAACACCCGTATCTTTTCCATTTGAGATGGGGCAACGTTGAACCACACCGGACACCCATAGGCAATCATCGGCCTAAAGAGGGCCATGTAGCAAATCACCTTCACCCTGCTGTCAAGACGACTGCTATAAAACAGTCGTCATGTCAGGGCAAATGCTACCCTAGCACTAGCCAGATCAGCATCTACATGTCTTCCGAAATATAGATACTGATCTAACCAGATGCCAAGGTACTTTACTACACTTTGACTCGCCAGTGGCTGTCCGTTTGGTCCAACGATCACCAGCTTTCGCCAGTTCTTTCTCGTATCCCTAGAGGACCTAGACAACGGTGTCCTAAACGGAATAGTTTCTGATTTCTGAAAGTTGATTTCCAACTTCCAGTCATCACAATATCTCTGGATCTTGTCGAAGTCCCGCTGCAAAAGAGTTCGAATGACTTCGACAGTAGAGGCTGTTCTGTACGCGATAAGATCGTCTGGTGTAAATGCTGAAGAGAATCGGCGAGTTTACCGCTCCCTGTTGCAGACCATTCTTAATGAAAAATTCTGTGGTAGAAGTTAAATGGCCACTTTTGACAACAAACGTTCTACCAGTCGACATGTCATGAAGCATATACCTATAGCAGTGGCTTACTTATGCCAAGTCTGGTCAGCTTTAGATAGAGGCCCTCTTACCATACGGTGTCAAAAGCCTTCTCTACATCAACCAGACATGCACCCGTGCACTGTTTTCTTGGCTTTGTTCCATTGTATATCAGAGACGAGTTTGGAGGCGGCATGAATACAGTCATGTCTGGCCTTAAAACCAAACTGGTTCTCCGGTATAATATTATTGTCCGCAGACCTCTTGAACAGAGCTCGATTGAGAATCTTTTCGAAAACCTTGCTGATACTCGAAAGGAGACTTATCGACCGGAAATTCGCCGGATTGGAGTTGTCCTTTCCCTTTTTCGGGAGAGGATGAACCACCGCCGTCTTCCAACGCACTGGATGTTATGCATTATTCAGCGCGTTGTTGAACAGCGTGGCGTAAATGTCCAAAGCTTCAGGGGGTAAGTGTCGCAGTACAATGTTGGATATACCATCGACTCCCGCTGACTTCTTTTTCTTTATGGAATCGAAGATGATCTGGACTTCCACCTTCGAGATTAACAGTGGACTAGACCCACTTCGCTCGGCGACTATGGGGTTTGCCAAGTTTTCGTCATCAAACCGGGTGAAACCACGGTCCTCATATCGCCGTTATGTCATTTCGGGGATAGAAATGATGGAGCAGGGCATTGTTTTGCAGGACGCGGTCCGGCGAATGCTATCATTTTCCTTATACACTTCCTGAAAGACAGCCCCACTGCCTCCACTTTCTCCTGAGGGTCTTCAATAACATAGAAATCGTCGTCGAAGACAGCTTCCCCCGGATCAATTCCTGCTGTCAAAAGTATGTTTGTATTGTCAGTTGTTCTACTTACTTAAGTGGCTCTACAGTCCGAAATGAACCTGGACCTTAGCCAACAGGCCTCTCCAATTAGCCCGGTCCTTAGCTAGCTGCCTCCAGTTGCGCACTCCAAGTTGGTTGATGTCGGTTTCTACTTGTGCGTGCCACTTAAGGCGAGGTCTTCCTCTACTGCGTCTGACGTCTGGCTGGGAATCGAAGACTCTGCGAGCCGGAGTATTGGTGTCCATTCGTTCTACATGTCCTAGCCAGCTTAAACGTCCAATGCTAAGTTTTTTGACCAGGGGCATGTCGCTGTACAGCTCGTATAGTTCTTGGTTGAATCTTCGTCTCCATAGCCCGTCAACGCAAACGGGACCGAAGATTTTTCGAAGAATTTTCCTCTCAAATTGACCAAAAGGATTTCTTTATCCGCTTTTGAGACGTTCTATGCTTCAGCGCCGTAGAGCAGGACTGCGATGATCAGGTTCTTATATAAGATCTCCTTAGTAGTTGGATGGTTGGGTGTTGTACAACGAGGGTAGACTCTGATTGGCTTTAACTTGGCAATGCCAAGTGTTGTAACTCTGACTACACATCTAGTGCTTATTTTTACCTCTAAGTGGTAACCATCGGGTACTGGTCACATCCAACCGGATATGACTTGCTAAACGATAAGCGCAAGTGTTGATAACACGACGAAAAACAGCAACACTATGGACAGCCAGGTCAGAATGGCACGGAATGAATACCCGCCCTGCTGTCCCAGGCGAACCTAGACAAGCTGCTTCGACATATTCGGACAACAGGCTGTCTAGGAATTTCAAGGGTTAGTCAGGCCCCTTGAACAGAGCTGGTGGCGGATGAATCGAAAAGCCAACGGCAGCGCTCCATCCCGTAGTGGATACTGATGGCCCCGTGTCCTAAGGGTATCTAATAAATTGGAACTGGCCCTCCAGGTTGGGGGTTATGCTTTGGGTTGACTAACCAATCATGGAAAAACTGAACGGTTACGAAGCAACCAATAACCTCGGAAAGGACTGATTTTATTGCTGATGGCACGGCTAAACGAAAAAAGGACAACGACGTTCGTATTTGCACCTGGAATGTGAGAACATTGTCAGTTGTTTGTGGAGCTTAATACACGAAAGATCGTTATGACCTTTCCTCCTTAAGATCTTATTAATTTGTGGAAACATGCTCGGGTCGCCGGAATTTACGGCCCGAATTCTGTTATTCCAAAACAAATTAATGGACAACCGTTAGTTCTCCTTGATCAATTGCTTGATGTTTTTGATCAACGCCTTCAGTGTACTAATCTCCGGGTCGCGCGGGTTTGTCAGTCGTCTGTACAAGAGTTTAAGTCTTGTCAGAAGTCCGCTTTTTTTGCCTGTGTAGTGCGTCAATGGTCGCGTTTCTGTACGTGGACATTATGTCATGTTCTTTGTATTTCGGTATCGTCCTGTTCATTGTTCGCTGAATCGTTTCGTCCATTTGTTGGAAGTATTCGTGGATTTCGTTGTTCGTTAGGTTTCTGTTGTTTGGTGCTGAAATGGCCCTCGAACGTAGTTCTCTTGAATAGGTATTGGTGAAGCGAGGCCAGCGCATCATACCGTAGTTGTAAGAATGCACAGGCACATACTCCTCCAGCGCCACAAGCTCGTTCGGAAGCTGTATTACGGCGGCGAGTCCGCAGTGATCACTGTCGTACTCGATCGTCCGTAAACAGTTTCGCGGGTGTTGGCCTACTCTGTTAGTAACTGTCAGTCTTGTGTCTCGAAGCAAAAGTTCCAGGAAAGCATCACTTCTCGGAAACGATGGTCTATCTGTGGCGAGAATGTCGATCCTATATTCAACATTGTATGCGTTAAATGGTTATCGAGGCATAAATTCTACCACGAGCTATACAAGATAAACAGAGACATACCCCTAGTCAAAAAAAACTGCATAAGCCAGCTACACCGGTAGTATACAATAAACACCTACTAGAGGAAGAAACACGTTGTTCGACCAAAAATTATTCGAAAAATCAGGTTCCGGAAGGCCAATTGTCGGAAATTTACTACGCACTTTAGGGAATTTACAATAACAGGATACAACATCAACGGGAATAATACTACTTAGAGTACTTTTTTGGCGTTTACGATGCCCACCGGTACGACGAGCAGCATTAAGACCGACCTTACGACCAGCGGTGGTTCCTCGCTTAACGGAAGGTGTGTTATCAATATGCTGATGGATACCACCACCGTGGGGATGTTCAACAAGGTGCATGGCAACACCACGTACCATTTGCGAGCTGTTCCTCTTCGCCTCGCACTTGTGATAGGCACGACCAGCATTCAAGATAGGCTGGTCGTCCACCATCGGCTACAATACCAACCAAAGCAAGATTGGCTATTGAGGTAACTTTCCTGTTGCCGGATGACAGTTGACACGGGTCTTCTTTGTGTCTAGTTTGCAGGAGATGACTGTAGCATAGTTGCCCAAGGTAAGTGCCAAATTTTTTTTATAATTAGAACGGGCTAAAGGGTTTATGAATTCCCTTATAGTGTTTGGACACAGCGCGGGCATTAAGGAAATTGAGGAGAAGAAAAGAGGAGATACCGATGTGCATTGGTTTTAAATTTTTGTAAATTGTAATGGGGAGGTAAAGCATTCCACATTCTTATTGTTCGGGTTAGGAATGAATCTCTATATTTCATAGTACGTCCGAAGGTAGGCTTGATGGTGAACTGATTAGCATTCATGGCATGGCGAGTATCACGGTTGAATGTTTGAAGGGGCGGAATGCAGCTGGCTATTTCGATTGAGCATTTCCTATTAAAATAGCGGTAAAAAAAGTGTTTGGCAGGAGATATTCCTACGGTGTTCAAGCGAGACTATAGAGTTCGCTACGGTTGGATCTCCTATCAGTTTTATCGCACGCTTTTGTATCCTATCCAGTAGGTGCAATGATGTTTTTGCTGCACCTGACGAGATGTGGGCGTTGAACTCAAGTTTGTGGCGTATATACGCCTTCTATATTGAGGCCAGATCAGAGGGGGTGAAATATTTTTTGCATCGATTAAGTAAACCTAGACATTCCGCTGTGTTTTTAGCGATTTCGAATATGTGCTCGTTCCTAACACACATACCGAGCATGGAAAGTTTTTCGGTTTCGGCGATGCAAGTGCCATTATGTTTTGGAAGAATTAAATTCCACTCTATTCGATTTATCCCATTTAATTATGCTGTCAAGATCGGAATTTAATGAGCTTAACATATTTTGCTGTTTCTGTTCCACGTCCGAAGATGAGAGGCGTGGATTAGAGAATGAATATGAAAAGGTGTGAGTGCTGTCATCCGCAAAGGAATGGATTGGATTAGAGGTTGCAGACAAGAGGTCATTAATAAAAATGAGAAATAGTGTCGGAGACAGAACAGAGCCCTGGGGAACACCAGCAATTTATTTCGTGGGAAGCAAACTTGAAACCGTCCAAAACAACTTGAATTGGACTTTTCGAGAGATAGTTTCTAATCCATAGAAGAAGAGTTTCATCGATTCCAAAAGCACGTATTTTCGACAAAAGGGCTTGATGCCAAACCCTGTCAAATGCCTTTGAAATATCAAGTGCAACGATCTTGTTTTCGCCACCGAGGTGAACAGATTGGTTGCACTTTTCAGTGAGATATGTCATCAAATCACCAGTGGACCTGTTGCAACGAAAACCGTATTGTCGGTCATTTAGAAGTTTTCGTGACTCAAGATATTTCATAAGCTGAAGGCTTATCAGCGTTTCCATGACCTTAGAAAGAAGGGACGCAAGTGCAAGTGGTCGGTAGTAGGAGAGGGGAGAAGATTCGCCTTTTTTTGGGACGTGCTGGACAAATGCTGTTTTTCATCTACTTGGGAAGAGTCCTGATGAATATGACAGAAGGAAAAGCTTACGCAGTGGTTTTGCCAGCGTGGAAGAACACCCACTCAGAATTATGGGGGAGATACCATCTGGACCAATGTTAAGATCTAATAATACTCTTGCGACTGTATGAGTACGGAAGTGGATCGGTCCCATAGAATGTTCTACGTTCTCAAGTACAGAAGGAGACTGGGCACAATCTGTTAACGTGGAACTGGCTGCAAAATGGGCAGCAAGCAGATTGGCTTTGTCTATAGAGGTGACAGCTGGAATGTCATTGTAAATGAGCGTTGGGATTGAAGATGAGGTCGAGTTCGTAATGTTTTTGACAAACGACCAAAAGTTGTTACCTTTGGGACGTAGTAGAATTTTTTGTCTCAGCTTTTGGTCGTGGGAGAATTTGACACGCTTGATGCGGGCATTACAATCGTTTCTTCTCTTTCACGTTGCAGATGATGGTAACTTCAGGCATTTGAGACAAAGGCATAACATTGCCGTTTCGGAGGGTGCTCTTGAGTCCACAGAACATCGGTGGAAATAAACAATTTCTTGCGAGTCTTATAACGATAGGCGTTGTGAAAGTGAACGACTGCCAATTGAGCACCACTACCATGATCGTGGATGAGCTCTTATGTAGCTATGACGTTCGGCGAAATCTAAATGTCTGAGTTTGGCAGCTCCCTTTCACCACTCAATGTGGGTGTGGAAGAAGGACACAAAAAAAATACAAATTTTTGGAGCAACAGGATCGTTAGTACCCAAAGCCGAGCTTTCTAACAACCATTCGTTAGTGCGTGTGTAGCTCTTGCGAGATGGCGGGACCTCCTGTTATATGTCGACTCCGAACGACACGAGAGGAGGGACAGTGAACAATTATTTAGGTGTTGCTACGGTTGGAAATCGAGTTCATCGCACTAACCATAGTGCCACTGAGGCCGTCAAAGAATGACACAGCGCCCTTACATTGTTCATCAATCACGAGATCCATTATTGACTTTAGAGATCAAAAGCCTTCTGAATGAAAGCATGCAAATCATGCAAATCGTCGAGTCTGACAGTCATTTGAGCACTTTTTCGCTTGCCCAGGAGCTAAACATTGCACGGAAACCCATTTGGAATCATTGGTGGCAGTTAGTTAACCACGAATTAACCCACCAAAAGCTCTTGAACTGAATTTTCATCTGGGAACTACTGCTGAACCCAACAAAATCTAGCATGTGGACTGGTGATGAAAAGTGGATCAGCTACGAGAACCTCAAACGAATGGCAGTGAGCCGACTTACACGGTGGCTAAGCCAGAATTGAAAGCCAGTAAGGTTTTGCCGGTGTTTGGGATGGATTGGCCGGAAAGTATCTACAATAGGCAGCTCTCCTAAAACAAAACTCTTTATTCGGACCCGTACTGGCAATAATTGGATCGTTTGATCCAAAATTCGTTTCAAGTAAAGCTTTTAGAAAATTATTGCCACAGTTTTTCGCCAATAGTGATGAGGTCTTCAACGAGAGAGGTATATTGGAATTATCTTCCTCGCCAGAAGCCCTAAGGGAGGTTCTTTTGCATCCTAATTATAATGCCGACCTAGCACCAAATGATTACGACCTGTTCCTGTAGGTAGGTAGCTAGAGGTGGAGGTTCATCATGCACCCAAGTAGCACTGATGTCCGTTTTTATTACCACGACTCGTGTGACTATTATTTGGAAGATTATTGGGAATATAATGCAAGCGGTATCTAGATCCAGCCTGTTAGTTTTATAAAACGGATAAGATCTTGTATCCTTTTATCCGAGATGTCGCTAAGGTTGTCGAAGAATGGTTGGTCTAATGCAAGCGATTTGGATCTTACTAGTGCCGGTCATTTGTAGATGAAGTGGGAGAGGGTTTATCTCTCATTTGCGTTTCCGCAGCTGCGGCATTGAGGGTTGTATGGCCACATGGTCCTTGATTGGCCACATGGTCTAGAATTAGCCATACTGAGCCATGTGTGAGAATTCGACGTACTACAGCTGTGTACATCAACAAGGTCATCTTTGGTTGAAGTCTCGACTTCTTTCCAAAGGTTTTGCTGCAAGCGTAGAAGTTAACACACATATCTTCCTTAATCTAGGTTCGATGTTGTGTTTGCAGTGTCATGAGTCAATCTTGATACCCAAACACCAAGTGCTTGTGTGGTTATCCATTTAGATGGGGGAGGGTGAAATCGGGTGTTTTTGTGTTGGTGGTGAATAACACCAATTTCGTTTTGCTTGGGTTTACACCGAGGGCACAACTTGCAGTCCAAGTGCTAACCTTGTCTAGAGCAACCCCCTTATTTCGATTATCATGGAGGGGAATGTCCCCCCTAGCCAATAACACTACGTCATTCGCATACGCGACCCGTTTCTTATCTTATTTGGCTAGGATTTTATTCGTAACCATTAGCCAGAGTAGAGGAGAGATGACGCCACCCTAAAGGGTTCGTCTATGGCCAAATTTGGTTAAACGACTGTTGCCAAGTATTGCCTAGATAATTCTTGTCCCGAGCATTGATAATATCCACTGGCTAATAGATTCCTCTATAGCCAGCTCGATCAGAGATTCTAGAATATCTCCAGTGTGGACGTTCTTGAATGTTCCCTCTATGTCTAAGAATGAGGCTTGAGTGGGTTCTTTATGGTATATGGATTTTTCAATTGTCCCCACTACCTCATGGAGAGCCATTTCCGTAGATCTGCCCTTGTAGTAGCCGTGCTGTAATTTGGATAGCGAAGATTCTTCCAAAAAAAACTTCGCATGTGGATGTTTAGAACACGCTGTAGGGTTTTTAGTACAAAGGAGGGTAGACTGATTGATTTGAAGTCCTTCGCGGTCACGTGCCCGAGTTTGTCTACCATCGGTGTAAACACCACTCGGGTGAGTGTAGGGTAGCGGCTTAGTACTAAGCAGCTTCTAAAAATTGACACCAACCATGGCACAGTCAGGTCTCTCGTTTGCTGTGACATAACTGGCAGTATGCCAGTCCCAGATGTCCCAGAGACTTCAACGAAGAGAAGATGTTAATAGCCAGATTTCTCAGGAATTTTTGAAGTGATATTGCTGTGTGGTGCAGGTTTAACTTGCCGAGATCTCTCGGATTCCGTACTAATATCACTGCATCCGAGGAAGTCTGTGTATTCCAGTCGAAGACGAACGGATTTCCTGGTGAAAAAATCATCACTAGGGAGGCTTTTTAAAAACGACTAGCCCACTTTTTGCCAATAGTGACAAAGGCGTCGATTGAAGAGATATAATGGATTTACCTCTAAGCTGGCAACAAGTTTTCGAAAGATTCGGCACATATGTGTCCTAAATTCGATCATTCGAAGTATGCCAAATAAAGCCTCACATTGAATGCAGAAATAAAAGATTTCATTCTTAAATTCCAGACACATCTTGAATTCCTCATAATTCCCTAGATAATCTTCATTCCTTAAAGCACACCCAACTACATGAGTCAGCATTCCAAGATAAATGCAATCTATTCCCAGTGATTAATAGATCATTTAACCCCAAACCTCGAATCACACTTAACTGTAGAAAACTTTTCAACAAGTCTCGGTATCAGCATAACAAGAAATTAGTTTGCTGAAACTGTAAAGTGTTGTTGCAAACTCATGTATATTCACAGGCAAAGTTAACGTGTACTCTGCACATCCTTGTGATTTTAGGAAACTCCAATAAACGTGCCTTCTTGAGTTCATCTGGGTGTGTATTCAAAAGACGAGCTGTTGGTGCATGCAAAGTGCATCTGAAAATTTCACATCTCATTCATTCATGCATCATGGCATTTGTGTCATGCCAAAACACTACCATACCCATGGTAAATCAATTTGAAAATCTAATTTCCATTCAAGCACCACAAGCCATCACAGTATCCCACCCACTCTCATGCACAGGCTCGTCATATAAATAGAAAATTCGTCTCAAGCCCCAACCTGCATACGGCATAACTCCTGAATCATATTTCCTTTCGATTAAGCAAGACCGTCTATCACCTGTCATAATATATTTCATAAATCGCTTTTGCATAAAATGTATCTTTTGCATACACATCCCTTTTGGATTTTGCCCCGTCTGATAACGAGAGGGCTTGCATAAATGCTGGCTTCCTAAAAAGAGCCATCGAACACACATGTTTAGAGGAGTCCTGCACCAACATTCATAAATTACGCTTCCAGTGTAAATACCATTTTCCATCCGGCGGAGCATGAATGCCCACATTTGCAACCTCCGTTATCTTTGGTGGATATACCTACCCCAATCCATGTCGTGTTTTATCAAACAATTTCACAATCTAAGGGTGGATAGATAAGTTGGGCACCGTTTGTGCCTCTCCTTGAAATCGAAACCTCCGTCATCGGCAATCTAGGATTGGAATGGAACTTTTTCAAGAAGATTTGCATTTTTTTTTCCTATGCACGATGAAACGGAATTTAATTTCACTTATCGATGATGGTGCCGCTACCGATGTAGTGGTGATGATGATAAATAACGAGGAAATATTTTCACAAAAGTTTCCTGATAACGGTTTTGTTTGGTAAGCCATTGTCTGAGTGGTGTTGGTGGTGAACTATTCCAAGGACGACAGCGGGTGTTTTAGTTCTCATGATTTCAGTCCGTAAAATTGGACGAAATGAGTTCTCTGGCCATGGCAAAGGATAACACCCGAGCGCAGGCTGTGTGTGATAATGGGTATACGTGTGTTGTGGGAATCAACATCGCGCACGCCTGTGTCAATAAGAAAATTGGCCATTTGGTCGTTTTTGGGGCGATCCCTGGCCGAAATTGTGTTTCTTAATTAAATTGAGATACTTGACGAGAGGGCAAACAAACGAATGGCAAAACATAAATATAATGGAGGAACATAAATGCTCGCATTGTGACGCAGTTTGTTTGGGAGGACGTCATTTGGTGTAGAGATTTTCAGTGGACTTAGTCCAGAAAACACCTGTGGGTGGACAGGTATTATGCCGATACAATTAGATGAATACGTGATGGATGGAAGTTCGGGAAATTTTATATTTAAACTTGGGATGCCCATGGGCGCTTATCTTAGAAAAATAAGAATTTTATGTTGAGCAGGTGTACATTCCCATGGTAGATGTCTTGTCGGGAAATGGTCGGTACCAGAGTGGACGACTATAAAGTTTAGTGCAGTAGTAACCGGTTAAATGCATCCAGCTGAAGGGCGTTTCCTATAATTCTTAAGATCAATTCATCGGCGGAATTTACTGGGGAATACTTTACTAAAATTTATAGTTGTCCACTTTGGTGCTTGACCTCTGCCGGTAACATGGGAATGTACAGGTACGCAACATAGCTTAGGACGGAAGCCCTAAGCTGCTACAAAGTAGACATTATTGCCATTCAGAAAAATGATATGATGAGCCGGGCAAAAGGAGGATGAAAAACTGTGACATCTACTATGTACCGAGTTATATCGATCACAAACATCGACCATTCGGATGCTGATTTGTTATAAGTGCCAGACTTAGAGAAGAAGTCTCATGTTTCTAAGACATAACCTACAGCATTAACAGAGACGAACAGATCCATTTCTAGTTTTTGAATATCGCCCAACCTTATTAATCTGTGCAGGATGACAATGGAGAATTGGGAGTCAGCAAACATAAATTTAACACTTAATGAGGAATTGCGCAGACCTGATCAAAACAGAGTTAATGCACTCTAATTGTCTGTCCAGAGTCTTCGATTCCCAACCAGATGGTAGACGCTAAGGAGTGGGCTAATTGGAGAGTTATGTTGGTTCAGGTCCAGGTTCATTCCACAGTCCAGGGACCAAATTACAAGCCCAAATATGACATCATACTTGCTTACTTACTTCTTACTTAAGTAAGCAAGTAAGAAAGTACTTGCTCGCGTCACTTGTATTTTGATCTCTTGACTGCGGAATGAACCTGGTCCTCAACCTACATACTTACATACTTAAGTGGCGCTACAGTCCGGAATGAACCTGGGCCTCAACCAACATGCCTCTCCAATCAGCCCGGTCCTTAGCTAACTGCCTCCAGTTGCGCACTCCAAGTTGTTTGAGGTCGGTTTCTGCTTGTGCGCGCCACTTAAGGCGAAATCTTCCTCTACTGCGTCCGACGTCTGGCTGGGAACCGAAGGCTCTGCGAGTCGGAGTATTGCTGTCCATTCGTTCGACATGTCCTAACCATCTTAAACGTCCAATGCGGAGTTTATTTGACCCCGGGCATGTCGCTGTACAGCTCGTATAGTTCGTGGTTGAATCTTCGTCTCAATAGCCCGTCAACGCAAACGGGACCGAAGATTTTTCGAAGAATTTTCCTCTCAAATCGACCAAAAGGATTTCTTCATCCGCTTTTGAGACGGTCCATGCTTCAGCGCCGTAGAGCAGGACTGGGATGATCAGGGTCTTATATAAGATCTCCTTAGTAGTTCGAGTGAGGGCTTTAGCCTTCTAAGCCCGAAGAAACAGCGTTTGGCAAGAGTAATTCTTCGTTTAATTTCTGTCGAGATGTTGTTGTCAGAGTTAATAGCGGAACCGAGATAGATAAAGTCCCGTACTACCTCAAAATTATATATGTCAATGGTGACGTTCTGCCCTCCAATTCGTCGATGTTGTGTGTCCTTTCGTGTTGACAGCATATACTTCGTCTTGCCCTCATTTACTGCTAAAACCATTTGTGCCGCTTCCTTCTCTATACTAGCAAACGTGGCTATGACATCACGTTGGGTCGTACCAATGATGTCAATATCGTCGGCGTATGCTAGTAGTTCTACCGATTTTTGGGAAATTGTTCCTCTGGTGTTGGCTTGTGAGTTTTGCACAATCCTCTCAAGAACCAGATTGAAGAAGTCACATGACAGCGCATCGCCTTGCCTAAATAATTTTTTGGTATTGAACGTGTCAGTGAGGTCGTTTCCGACCCTGATGGAGCAGCGAGAATTCTCCATCGTCATCCTACACAAACGGACGAGTTTGGGCGGTATACCAAAACTAGACATTGGTCTGTATAATTCGTCTCTGTAAATGCTGTCGTATGCGGCTTTGAAATCAATGAATAGGTGGTGGATATCGATTTGGACTTCTTGGGTTTTTTCCAGGATCTGCCGAAGTGTGAAAATTTGATAGGTTGTGGACTTTCCTGTCCTAAAACCAGACTGCTAAGGGCCGATCAGGTTGTTGGTAAACGGTTTCAGGCGTTCACAAATTATGGCAGATAGAATTTTGTATGCGATGTTGAGGAGACATATGCCTCTTTAGTTGGCGCAGCTTAGAGGGTCTCCTTTTTTGTGGATAGGGCCAACGATGCTTCGGTTCCATTCTTTAGGCAAACTCTCTGATGAACAGATTTGGCTTTTGAGTTGGTGGATGTTACTTACCAAGTCATATCCGCCGGCTTTATAAAGCTCGGCGGGAAGGCCGTCATTTCCGGCAGCCTTATTAAGCTTCAGCTTAGATATTGCTATCCTCACTTCTCTCAGGTCGGGTGGTTGGCAGTTTTCGCTGTCGTTGCCAATATTGAATGGTTCGATCTGCCTGACAGCGAAATGTTGTTCGTCATCGCCGTTTAACAGTCTGCAGGAGTGGTTCTTCCATATCCTCAGCATCGACTGTGTCTCAACTACGATATTTCCTTCTTCATCTCGACAGGATTCTGTTCTAGCCTTGTACCCTTGGCTTTGACGTTTTGAGCTTTAGTTAAACTTGCGTTCCTGGAGTGGCACCTTTCTATATCCTCGATCGAGCGTTTTTCTTTCTCTTTTTTCTTCTTTCTGACAAGCCGGTGTTCTTTCCTTCTTCTCTGCCTATAGACCTCAATGGCAGCTCTCGTATTTACCTACAGCTTAGCCTTGTAAGCCGTGTTCTTGGCTGCGAACATATGTCGGCATTCTTCATCAAACCAGTGGTTTCTTGTTGTTTCTTGTTGCTAGGTTTCTCGCGCCCACCAACAAGAACAGTTGCGGCTGATCTAATGGCTTGTTGGCCTCGATGCCATTGTTCTTCGACATTCGATGCTGGTGGTACGGTGTTAATCAAGAGGGTAAGGGATATGCGTTGCGCGAAGGTCTTGGCGGGCTCTTTCAATTGTTATCTATCGACATTAAATCCTTTCACAGTATTTCTGGACTGTTTTGGCGTGATGGATATCCGCATTCTTACCTTGGCTGCAACTAGGTAGTGGTCCGAGTCGATGGTAGCTCCTCGGAATGTTCGGAAATCCAAAATACTGGATGCGAGCCTCTTGTCTATCGCAATGTGATCAATTTGGTTGACCGTTGGTTAATCTGGAGACCGCCATGTCCCCTTATGGATATCTAGATGAGGACACCCTGTGCTGGCTAAAGTGTAAAGGCTATGTTTTCGGACAATACTGCTTTAAGATTTCTTCTCTTCCTATATTTGCCTTAAAACCTCCCAACACGATTTTAACATCCTACTTCGGTAATCGCTCATAGGTTTTATCAAGTAGATCGTAGAAGCAATCCTTAGCAATATCATCTTCTTCCTAAGTTGGGGTGTAAGCGCATATGAGGCTTATGTTAGCGAATTCGGCCTTGATGCATATTGTTACAATGCCTTCGCGAATGTCTTGGAAACATAAGACTTCTTTCCTATTTCTGGCACTTATACCAATTCCGCATCCGAATAGTCGCTGCTCCTGCACACTACAACACAATTATATAAGTATTGGGTGCTATTTTTAGAGGTCGGTTTTTTGAGAAAAGTGATAAAACTGACATTTTGTGGTCAAATCGGGAAACTCTGATGTCAGTTATCTTCAGTTTGGATTGCAATTTCCTCATGAACAGGTTGACAAATGAACAACTCTTGCGAATCGTGCAAATTTATTTCGAAAATAATGGTTCAGTTGGCAAAGCTCCGTCCATTTTATGGTCGACATAATCGTCCATTCGAGCAATTAAGTCCGTTAACCATGGATCGTTTTCGCACTACGTTTACTTTATGTGATAATACGCATCCGCAGAGACGTCGAACAGTGCGCACCGAAGAAACAATGCCCGCTGTAGAGCAAAATGTTGAAGATCACCCGAATGAATCGATTTGGCGCCGTGCATAACAATTAGAGCCTTGTCCATCAACTTTATAGAAGATTTTGCGCAAAGATCTTGGCTTACGACATTAGAAGATCTACTTTGTGCAAGTGCAATGCGTCATGATTTTTGTGTAAAGGCCTTAATCTCGATGCTGATTTTCATCACAAAAATTTGTTCAGTGATGAGACTCATTTTTGGTTTGTTGGATACGTCAACAAGCAAAATTTCCGCATTTGGAGTGAAGAGAATCCACATGAGACCCTTGAGACACCATTACCTCCACAAAAACTGACTGTTTGGTGTACTCTATGGTCTGGAGGTGTCATTGGGCCATACTTCTTCCGAAATGATGCTGGAGAGACTATTTTGTTCCCGAATTGGATGGCATGAATGTGGATGAGATGTGGTTCCAACAAGACGGCGCTACATGCCACACAGCGCCCCTTACAATCGATTTATTGAAGGAAACATTCGATGAGCGCATAATTTCGCGGAATGGACCTGTCAATTGGCCATCAAGATCGTGTTATTTGACACCATGGGATTATTTTCTTTGGAGGTGTGTGAAGTTAGGTTGAGGCCCAGGTTCATTCCGGACTTTAGCGCCACTTAAAGAAAAAAGATATGTGAAGTCACTCGTCCACGCCAACAAACCAGAAACGTTAGCGGACTTCAACATTCGTGGCGTTATTGCCGACATACAGCCCTAAACGCTTGAAAAAGTGGTTGAAAATTGGAACACTAGACTTGGCTTTATTTAAACTAGCCGCGGCGGCCACATGCCCTAAGTCAAATTTAAACAATAATGGCATGGAATTATCCTTCTTATAAATCCAAATTGATGGACATTAAAACGATTTTCTTGTGTTTTCTTTTAATTCAAAAATATAAAACGGGTGATCCAAGTAGAGATACTTATTTCAATAGCCTTTTTTGACAGATCACGTGTGAGTCGTGTTATGCTGTCATGTTATTTGTGTTTAGTATTGTTTGGCATTTTATAATAGAAAGACTTACGCGTGAACAACGTTTACAAATTGTTCAACTTAATTATGAAAATTCACGTTCTGTGAGGAATGTGTTTCGTGCACTTCGCTCAACTTATGGTCAACATAATCGGCCTACTGAGCGTACTATTCGCAACACCATCACCCATTTTGAGACCCAGCATTCATTATTGGATAATATTCGACCGAATAGACCACGTCCAGCACGCTGTGAAGAAACTATAGCGGCCGTAGCTGAGAGTGTACACGAAGACGGTAGAGAGTCGATTCGGCGCCGTTCGCAGCAACTCGGACTGATGTATGGAACGACTTGGCGCATTTTACGTCAAGATCTTAAATTGATAGCGTACAAAATACAGCTTATGCAACAACTGAAGCCGCTCGACCTTCCCCAAGCGACATCGCTTCGCTCTATAAGCTCTTGAAAAGTTCCAAGGAGATCCGACGTTTTCGAGGCAAATTTTGTTTACTGATGAGGCCCATTTCTGGCTCAATGCCGCATTTGGGACGAAGAGCAACCTGAGGAGATTGAAGAACTGCCACTTCATCCAGAAAAAAACAACGGTTTTGTTTGAATTTGAATTTTCTGTGTTTTTTTCTTTAAAAAAGTAGGGAACCTCGAAATAGATCACCCTTTATAATAACGAAATTCGATTTGTTGAATTTTAAAACTCAATTAATATTTTTCTTAAATTTTTTCACTTCAATCTTCGTAAGAATTGTACCAAAAAGTATCCGCGATATGTATTTTTATTTAAGGCATCACACTGTTAGGCATTGACTTCAAATCAGAATGACTTTCACTATCGTCGATTAAATGTTGCCTGTCATCTGGTTTAACTGACAGCAATATAAATGGAGGTTTATAGTTGAATGCTTTTTCTATTATGAACCGTCAAAAATCGTATTGATGGACTATTTTGTTAAGCTCGATGTTATATGAATTTATTTTGAAAGATCATTGACTGTAGCTTATTGTTCAAAACCACTTTCGGTCCAGTACACTTACAAGCTAATTTATCTCAACATCATATGATTGATGAATTGTGAACCAAATCGCATACCTTGATCCCATTGTTCAATTAGATTAACAGTTTGCACTAACTTGCGGCTTCGGTATCCCATCGAAAGCCATTAACGAATTAGTTGGCACTTAAAAACGCGAAACACCTTTAAGCATAATTGGATTGGATTGGTATATATAATTCAAATGCAAATTTCTTCCTCTGCGGATACCATCAATAATCATTTCGACACTGAAAAGGATTCCCACTGTAATACATTAACATTATCCTGCCACTGCCACTTAAACTGTCCTAAAAGTTTGACATATGATAGAGCTTTCGAGAAATGTATTCTAAGGACAGGTATACAGATATCAAAGAAAAGGGATTGATGAATGTCATTGCCGTTCACCATTTTGGATATAAATATTTAACTTTTGGGTAAAAATTTGTTTAATTTATAATTATTTGAGTTTGGTTTTGTTTTTTAAGGTATATGGGGTTTTGCTAAACTCGAGTTTTGATTTTTGTTAATATAGCAATAATGGTCTTTTAAAAGACTTTCCCCTGATGTCGTACGTCTGATATTAGGGGATTTAAAATATTTCCAACAAACAATGTCACCTTTCTGTACAATGTCACCCTTCTACACATCTGTAAAATATTTATAGTTATACTTATGCAGTTTTTTTTTTTAAATTCATTTTTATTTTATTTTTTCTTAAAACTAACTTACATGCTAGACATAAATTCATGAAAAAACTAGCTTACCTATCTAACATATAAATATAAAATAAACAAAATTTTTACCAAGAAAACTTTGAAAAACTTGGTTACTTGTCTTTTTTTTTTATTTTATTTAAATTAACATGCTAATTAAAACTACCTATCGACTAACTTAAACTTTTTAAAATTAATTAAAAATACCTAAAAATAACCTAAAACTGTGCCACCATGACTGTTATACACCTAAGCCTTAAGACTAAAAACTATCTAAGTCGGCCATAAAATTAAATCTTTAAGTCAACTACCTTTACCTAATTTAACCACAACAACAGGTTCTCCTGTTGTGACCTACTCCGGCGGTCCCAATCGGACACACTCCTGCTGAACCGCAGGCGCTCTCCTCCGCCCTGAGCGACGACGTCTCGGTCGTACAGGAGCCGCCTATCCACAGTTCGTCGGAAGACGTGGTAGATTAGCGGAACCGCCAAACTATCCTGTATCAGCCCTCGACTATCCAAATATAGGAAAGCTTCGGGCGGAATAAAGCCGCTTAAACGCGCACTCTCAAAATATTCATCATTGGGATAGAAGGCCCCAATGATGTGACTATTGTTCGAAGCCATCGCTCTTGCAGCGTGAAACCGAATGAGTTTCACCAGAAAATTGTGTTTATGTTGGCCCCGTTGTATAGGACCTGGTTGGAATAGTATTTTGTGTAGTCAGATACTGGTGTTCTGTGAAGTCCAAGGCAGCTCCTCAGACACTGCCTCTCAAACACCCGTATCTTTTCCATTTGAGATGGGGCAACGTTGAACCACACCGGACACCCATAGGCAATCATCGGATTAATGAGGGCCATGTAGCAAATCACCTTCACCCTGCTGTCAAGACGACTGCTATAAAACAATCGTCTTGTCAGGGCAAACGCTCCCCCAGCCCTCGCCAGATCAGAAACTACGTGTCTTCCGAAATATAGATACTGATCCAACCAGATGCCATGGTACTTTACTACACTTTTACTCGCCAGTGGCTGTCCGTTTGGTCCAACGATCACCAGCTTTCGCCAGTTCTTTCTCGTATCCCTAGAGGCCCTAGACAACGGTGTCCTAAACAGGATAGTTTCTGATTTCTGAAAGTTGATTTTCAAATTATAGTCATCACAATATCTCTGGATCTTGTCGAAGTCCCGCTGCAAAAGAGTTCGAATGACTTCGACAGTGGAGGCTGTTCTGTACGCGATAAGATCGTTTGGTGTAAATGCTGAAGAGAATCGGCGAGTTTACCGCTCCCTGTTGCAGACCATTCTTAATGAAAAATTCTGTGGTAGAAGTTACATTGCCACTTTTGACAACAAACGTTCTACCAGTCGACATGTCATGAAGCATATACCTATAGCAGTGGCTTACTTATGCCAAGTCTGGTCAGCTTTAGATAGAGGCCCTCTAACCATACGGTGTCAAAAGCCTTCTCTAAATCAACCAGACATGCACCGGTGCACTGTTTTTTGGCTTTGTTCCATTGTATATCAGAAACGAGTTTGGAGGCGGCATGAATGCAGTCATGTCCAGCCTTGAAGCCAAACTGGTTCTCTGGTATAATATTATTGTCCTCAGACCACTTGAACAGAGCTCGATTGAGAATCTTTTCGAAAACCTTGCTGATACTCGGAAGGAGACTTATCGATCGGAAATTCGCCGGATTGGAGTTGTCCTTTCCCTTTTTCGGGAGAGGATGAACCACCGCCGTCTTCCAACGCACTGGATGTTATGCATTATTCAGCGCGTTGTTGAACAGTGTGGCGTAAATGTCCACAGCTTCAGTGGGTAAGTGTCGCAGTACAATGTTGGATATACCATCGACTCCCGCTGACTTCTTTTTCTTTATGGAATCGAGGATAATCTGGAGTTCTATGGCGACTATGGCGTTTGCCAAGTTTTCGTCATCAAACCGGGTGAAACCACGGTTCTCAGATCGCCATTGCGTTATGTCGTTTCGGAGATAGAAATGATGGAGCAGGGCATTGTTTTCCAGGACGCGGTTCGGGCGAATGCTATCATTCAGCTTATACACTTCCTGAAAGACAGCCCCCACTGCCTCCACTTTCTTTTGAGGATCTTCAATAACATAGAAATCGTCGTCGAAGACAGCTTCCCCCGGATCAATTCCTGCTGTCAAAAGTATGTTTGTATTGTCAGTTGTTCGTTGGAGCTTAATACACGGAAGGTCGTTATGACCTTTCCTCCTAAAGATCTTATTAATTTGTGGAAACATACTCGGGTCGCCGGAATTTACGGCCCGAATTCTGTTATTCCAAAACAAATTAATGGACAACCGATAGTTCTCCTTGATCAATTGGTTGATGTTTTTTATCGACGCCTTCAGTGTGGGTGGCCGCGGTGTAGTGGTAATGTGTTCGTCTGTTGAGTGGAAGGTTGCGCGTTCAATCCCAGCCAAAATCCATTCCACTTTTATTTAAAAAGAAATAAAAAAAGAAATACAAGAAAAAGTGACTCCCCGAAGCTATTTCGGACACCACCACGACTCCCATGGAGTCGTTTACTCCACTACATCCAAAATCTTTCCTATCCTCTCTTTCTTCCCCTTCTCTAACGCTCGTACTATGGTAACATATAAAAGGGTATTCATAACCCCTTGAGTACGTGTAAATTATAAAAAAAATAACTAATCTCCGGGTCGCGTGGGTTTGTCAGTCGTCTGTACAAGAGTTTAAGTCTTGTCAGAAGTCCGCTTTTTTGTCTGTGTAGTGCGTCAATGTTCGAGTTTCTGTACGTGGACGTTATGTCATGTTCTTTGTTTTTCGGTATCGTCCTGTTCATTGTTCGTTGAATCGTTTCGTCCATTTGTAGTAAGTATTCGTCGATTTCGTTGTTTGTTAGGTTTCTGTTGGTTGGTGGTGAAATGGCCCTCGAACGTAGTTCTCTTGATATGGCGAGATGGTAAAGCCAGCGCATCTTACCGTAGTTGTAAGAATGAATACATACTTATGCAGTGCATAAGTATTTATGCAGCCATTTTTCAAGATCGCACTAATTCTAATTCAAACAAATGTTTCCCGACCCATACTAGGTGTACAAGGGTTGTGTCAAATAAAGTACCAAATACGGGAAAATTAGCCATTCCACTGCTCAAAAGAGTTACCAAGGGATCGTTTTTATAATTGGGAAACTCATGGCGACAACTTTGATTTCTAAACTCTTATAACATTTTGGTGACTTATGAAAAAAATTGCCGGTCAGTAGGTATAGAAGAATTAGCATTTGAATAAATGAAACCGTGAAATAGAACTGCTGAAATAAAAAGATACTCTGGAGGATTTGTTCGTAATTTGAAATTATGCACTGGTATCCCTGAAGCTTTTCCATTTGTAAAAAAAAATCAGAGATCAACAACTTAAAATACCCTTACAGACGCTTTATTCAACCTTTAGACGCAACTTAACTCTGTGAAAGTTTTAGTCTGGAATTAATCACAATTCCCAACGGGACAGGGTAGCTTCCGGGTGTACCTACACAGGTTAAACTTTCTGATGATCCATACGCCGTCATTGTGATTATAAAGTCCAAAATTCTCAGCATACATGCTGCTGGAATGTCGAAAGTATGAAGCTGCGAGAAATGTACTAGAAACCGAAATAGGTAGGACAGTAACCCCACGAAGTCTAACAAGGATGCGGCTTTGAAATCGATGAATAAGTGGTTGGTATCCAATTAGCATACATGCTGCTGGAATGTCGAAAGTATGAAGCTGCGAGAAATGCACTAGAAACCGGAATAGGAAGGACAGTCAACCAACGAAGTCTAACAAGGTATACGTCATCGACAAATGAAGCAAATGAGCGCGAAAGACCAGGCCTATAAGAGGAAAAAACACTAGTCAACATCTGCCCTATGAAGGAATGCCTTCAGGCGGTACAGGATAGAATAGGTCAATAAGGGAAGTCTTTTAGCTAAGTCTGTATGTTCTAGCATGGAGTCTGGAATAACTCGTAGCTCAGGGCACAGAGTATCCGTAAAGTATTTCACCTCTCCAGTGCAAAACAAAAAACTCATTTTCTGCATGTGACATCACGTTGAGGCCGATCAATCTTGCCAATATCGTCAGCGTATCGTAACATCGACTTATGGAAGATGGTGTCTCTGTAAATGGCTCGGGAGTTTTGAATAATCCTCTGACGAATGCGCTTACACACTAAATCCTATTTTGATATCGAATGTTTGGGTGAGATCGTCATCCTGCACCGACACGGACGAATTTAGGGCGTATACCAACCCAAGACATGGATCTGTATGGCTCGTTGGAATAAATGCTATCGGATGCGGTTTTGAAATCGATGAATAAGTGGTTGGTATCGATTTAGACTTTTTGGTTTTTTTTTCAAGATTTGCCGGACATGATCAGTTGTGGACTTTCTCTGGCTAAACCCAAACATAGTCAGATTCTGATAAAATGTTTTCAGAGCCAGAGTCTGAAAGGTTCGGACTTGACAGCCCTTCTAAATCGGTATCAGTACCTACTTCTTCAAGAGCCGCTTGCCAAGTCTTGAAAAGCGCGATTACCTCACCGGAACGTGATTTAAATGGTCCTGCAATACCTAGGGTTAGTTCAAACGATGATATCGTCATCTGTTGTGGCTAGTTTAAGTGGTTCCATAAAAGCAACCAAAATATCCGAATCAGTTGAATCTGGATTGGTAATTTTTTTGTTTATATAAGCCTTGCAATGAACTTCCAAAGAAAAACAAATACAAATTTTTGGCGCAACAGGCTCGATTGTACCCAGGTCCGAGCTTTCTCACAACCATTCATGTGTGCGTTTGTACTTTCTCGGCCGATGGCAGGACGTTCTTTTTGTGGCCACTCCGAACGGCGAATTCGAGATACGCTCTTCTGGATAATTGATATTATTCGTGTGATTTGTCAGATAGTCACGAGAGGAGGGCCAGTTCTGAGCCCATCGAAACCCCATTGAAAAATTATTTCCAAATCGGTGTTACAGGTAACGTTAAAAGATTCATCCCACAGTACAATTATAATGCGAAGAATAGTATGATCCAACAAAGATTGGACTTCCACTTCTGCTGCGTTCTCGCTGATCGATGTGCCTAGTGCCATATCGATATAAGGTTGCAATAACACCCTTTTTTGTCTCTAAGACAAGGTTGTAAGTTGTAATTAGCTGTATGCGTGCTTCGTTAACTTAGCATCTATAGATAATTCCAGTGCTTCTTCTAGCGAACATGGTTTTGGCTCTGTGAATTGTTTATCTCTTTCGGTCTTTGTCGGTCTTTCGGGAGAACATGAAAAAATTGTTTTTAAAAGTTTAGCTGCATCTCGATTACCCTAAGAATGAAATATTTTTTACGCGGCAGAAAGCAACTCAGAGCTTCCTTCTGAAGCTATCAACTGACGTACTCTACGCCGTTTAGTCTTTTCACACGATTACGAATACAAATTTTTGGGGCAACAGGCTCGTTAGTACCCAGGGCCGAGCTTTCTCACAACCATTCATGTGCGCATGTGTACTTCTTGCACGATGGTAGGACCTCCTAATTTTTAAGACCGACTCCGAACGGCGAATTCGAGATAAGCTCTTCTTAATAATTGACTCTGCGCTTATGATTTGTCAGATCATCACCAGAGGAGGGTCGGTGAAAAATCGTGCATTTTTTTAAATACCCCGCCAATTAAAAATTGATATTTCTGATTAAATATTATTAGGAATTGGATGTGCCATAAGATTCAGATTTGATATATCCTGCATACACAAGACATTTAAACAAATTCCCAAATTATTATTCTACAATTGTTTGCAGATAACACTGCAATATTCTCTTCTCATATAATTGCTCTCAATATTAAGATAAATTTTTAAAAATACAATCAAAATATTGGAAAAACTTTAAAATAGCAGATTAAATTAAATGAGAAAAAAATCCAAACAATTGTAGGCAAATGTATTGCAAATTTGTGGATGTTTTATAAATTGCAAGTCATGCGTTTATTTTTTTGTGAATACATGTTGATATGTGAATACTAACATTCCATGCACACATCGACAAATTAATAAAAACGGTTGGAATTGCAATGAAATTGAGTAAAAATTGAAATAAATTTTTGGAAAAAAAAAGCAATTATCCTTTTAAACTTAAAACGTGACAGAATAATCGGTTCAAAATTGCGTGAGCAAATAAACGGTTGACAAACTTGCATAAAAGCGTATAAAAAGCATGTGTACAAACTGAAATTTTTTGAAATGCATAAGAGAATAAGAATTCCTAAAAAAAATTATTTTTCATAGGCAGTATGATTTGTCCTCGGTCAAAATACTTCAATACTGGCTGAAGTTTTGGAGAATATTTGTAAACTTTTTGTTCAAATTGTTATACGACGAGTCGAATGCGGGAACAAAGAAAAGGGTCGGAGGCAAATTTTGCAGTCGCCACTGCACCGGAGGTTGAAAGTCAAATGAAGAAAAAAAAAAACGGAATGCCCAAGGAAAAGTGAAGAAATTTCCCCCGTGAGAGTATAACACGCAGCTGGTTAGATGCTGCCGGCTCGACCGCTCAGCTGAGGGTGGGTTCGCGGGTATTCAACTAGATTGAATTAAAAAGGGCGCCACACAATCTTTTTTTTTAGGAATTGTGAAACCTGGATAATTATCTGACGGTGTTTCTGAAAAAGCAAGAAGGTTCCGAACGAAATTATACACGGGGTTAGGTGACGTTATAAGAAAATAATTTATTGCTGCACAAAAGCAAACAGCTGAACATAAAATAAAATTATTTGGGAGATATTTGAAGACGGAAAGTATGGAATATAAAATGGCCCACTATCGCGTCTATTCCCGGAATTTACCAAAATGGCGTCGAACAAGGGGGTCGCGTGTCCCGTATATTTTATTTCCGGGATTTTCGTAACGGAATGCCAACGGATCTATTTTAACAATTCCCAATTCGGGTTCACTAACTTTAATAACTCTATCACAAGCACTATACTTATCTTCTCTTCCTTTCCGCTATATCTCCTACGCCCTTCCTGGCGTTCTCCAATTTCTCCTAGTCGCTCAGGGGGACTAGCCTGCCGCTAACTCCTTATGACTCTGCCTGTCTGTTCGTCCTTTTTCCAACTTTTCTGTTTTCCCGACAACTACGGGAATTCACACTTCTAATCAAAAAACTACAAAAAAAACTCCTCGATCCGACTTTTCTTCCTTTAAACCCTTCGTACACTCCGTTCGTTTCGCTGGTCAACCAAGAAGTAGTTTTTCTTTGACCACCTTCTTTGTTTCAAACAAAACGGTCACACTCTCTCTCTCATTCAGCCAATAGCGGGGCCGACTTACGGCTTAATTTCTACCAAGCTCCGCTACTTTGCTGGAGTGGGTTGCCGTTTCCCGCTATTCTCTCTTTCTCAGTCTGGCGTTCATTTGTGAATTCGCTTGTAACCTGGGAAACTTCCTTGGGCCAAACGTCCCACTGAATGCATTCAGACCACACACACAATTTCCCTCGTTTGTTCGTTGCACTTCGATCGAGGATCTGTTTCGCGGCATTTGTCCCCACGAATTTAGCAACGAAATTAAATCGAAACCCCAAGGTTGGAAAAAGGAACCCGCAGACATGGATTAGTGCTTAGGATTTACGCTTAGGGCAGTTACCGCCTAAATGCCCATTGTGGGTCGAGAGCGAAGTTTCTAACAGGAAGGAAGAGGTATAGTCCGTCCCATTAAAGAAGAAAGATCCCAACATGCGCAGTAGCAATTTATTTAAGGGAAATTTTCTCTTTTAAGGTTTTTTGATCGCATGAAATTGTTAATGCTTTTCTGTACTTTATCTTTTTTGCAGCGATATTGGAAAACGTAATTGTTTTATTAACTGTCATTGAGTTTCACCAATAAATTATTGTAGTAACTCATGAAAAAAGTTTCATGCACGAAGTAGGACATTACATTCAAGAAAATAAACAAATAATGAAAAATATCAAAATTGACATAAAATATTTTTTGAAAAATTAAATAGTTGAGATTTTATTTGGAGTTATAAATAGTGTTTTTTTTTTCATAAAAACTTATTTGTTTTATAAATAGTGGATAATATTAATCGGAATCCGTTGTGTCGGTTTCAAAATCATCTCCATCAGATGAATCATCTGCTGGGTGTATAACAATTCTTTCAGTTATTCTATCCCATGCAATTTCTGCGCGATGATATTCATCTTCTGTGCGTATTGCTTTTTCACAAACAGAGTTCCAATTTTCCGGAGTTATTTTGTTGAATTCTTCTTCCGCAATATTTTTGACATCGTCCAGTTTAAAAGTTGTATTTCTTGCTGCTACTCTGCTTTTTACTATTCCCCATATATTTTCTATAGGATTTAGGTCCGGATGATAAGGGGGTAATCGTAAGACTTCATGGCCTGCACTCCTAATGATGAAGCTTTCGGGAGGACTTGTTTTGTTTTATTATATATATATATAGCTGTACCTTGCAGCTAGCTGGTTGGTGAGGTATTTTGTTTTCGGATAGCCATTTAATCATATCAGCCTTTAATGATGACGAGTTGGGGACAGTACCATCAATTTTATTGTTATATGTTGCATTGTCCATAACAATAACTGACGGTTCTTCTAAGTTACAAAGAACTTGTTCCCTTAACCATTTTGAAAAGTTTTCGTAGTTCATCTCATTATGGTAGTCACCAGTCTTGCTTCCAGATTTAAAAAGCAGTAGTCCATTTCTAACAAATCCTCCTTTTCCACCAGCATGAGCTATAATCAACCGTGATCCTTTGGAAATATTTGACTTTAAGCCGTCCAAGCTGCCATCTGTCCAAGTATTGGGTCGAGTATGTGTGCTATGAATATAACTTTCATCTATATAAATAATTGCGTAGCCTTTCTCTCGGAATTCTCGTACTTGGGCAATATACTCGTAGCGTTTAAGTTTTATATCCGTTCGTTCGCATAAAATTCTTCGGTTGTTCTCTGTTTTTTTAAATCTGTATCCATTGTATTGTAAAACCCTGTGTAAAGATGATCGGCTCATGTTGATCTGCAAATCCGAAGCTATTCGTTGATTCAGTGCATTTAGTGTAATTATCATTTTTTCTTCTTTATGAAAATTTTGAATTATTCTTTTCATTACGCTGATGTCAAAGTTGTCCAGTCCGGTGACATAATGGTTGTGAGGTCCTTTTTTTTTGGACTTCTGACTGTACCGCTTCTTTCATACTCTTTAAAAATCCTCCATATTGAGCTTCTGGATACTCCTGTTATTTTGGATGCTTCATCAATAAATTTCCAGCTCTGAACTCTCAAATGTGTTTCGGCCTTCTCCATCTCATGTTTTATAACGTTGATGATAACCGCTCGTGTTTGCTTGCTTATGGATTTTCCTTTGCCAATAGAATCCATAAAATGGTGTTTTAAGATGTATTTTGGTTTACTGACAAAAAATGAATGCCTTCTAAAAAAGCTAATACTTGCCTTTTTATATAAGTTTGGCATGTTTCCTGGCATTCGAAAACTTTCATACCTATGACGTTTTTTTTTTGGTAAAAGATCATACGTAAAGATCATACGAGTCGTAAAAGAAAATAAAAAAAATATAATTTTTGCATGTTTCCTGGCATTTGTAAAATTTAATATGAGGTTTTTTTTAAGTTATAATAGGTATAGTGTGGTAAAGGTCAAACAAGTCATAAAAGAAAAGAAAAAAATTATAAAATCATGCAAAAAACGCTCACTTGAAAACATGGGTTTTCCAAAGTTGTATCCGGCAAGGCGGATCTATTTTAAGTGAGTAAAAAAACCCATCTTTTTTCAATTAACCTAAAAATCGACCTGTCTACCTGCATTCGTGCCCATTCACAAAGTATAATGGAAATTCCATTTTAACCCTTTTTAATAGTTGTTACTCAAAGCTCTGGCTTTTATTAATTATTAATTTTCTTTGGGGTGGGTAAAGTGTATCTATTGCATGCGCCAACGACGGTTCTGTGTGGATAATCAGTCATTCCTCGATCGTCGATCGAGAGAGATGTTTTCGCAAGCAGGGGTATGCTTGCTTTATGAAATGCGCACACATTTTTTTTAGCTGTAGTTTTTGTTGGAAAAGTAGTTTTGCTTTCTCTAAGAGAATAAAATCCCTGATGTGAAGAGACCTGCGCAAGATATTTTCAGGTACTTTGGGACGGGCTATATAATAATATCGCGGCTAGTTGCCGTCCGTTGGTATTTCGTGCAGATTTGGGGGTTGGGGAAATTTCGATAGTGTGCCATTTTGTTTCCCATGATTATTTAGGGTGGCCTCTTGGCCATAGATTTCGTTAACTTTAATCGTCGGGGTTCTCTGGCATTCAGCCTTTTACCCTTTTGTGTGCGCTGTTGAAATCAAGCGTCGTCGGTGGGCTTTTGCGCATATGTACGTAGTCGTGTCGGTTCTCGTTGGGGTGTTTATTCTACCCATTGTTGGCTGCTAGGGTTCTCGTTTGCAGCTTGAGACCGCCTGTCTCTTTCGCGTCCCTCAGACCGTCCGTCTGGCTCCATACCTGTTTTGTTGACTTCAAGAATGGTTGGTCGAGCAAGAGCGCTGGGCCGTAAACAACCCAGTACACTATTCCTTAACCGTTCTCCAAGGAGGGCAACGGGAGGAAGAAACGTGAAGGGGCGAAGAAGTGAAGGGGTTGGATATGGGGTGTGGCGGAGAAATTTTTTTGCCGCGTTATTTTAACGCGACAAAATGTTTTATCGAGCACGTGTGATTTAGTTTCTGTTTTTTTTAATCAGCATATAAAACATTTTTAAGAAATTTTATATCAACCAAAAAAATTCCTGGGACAATTTGAAAATCTTTTAGCTAACTGGCCGTATAACGCTTGCAGTATTTTTTTCCGTCTTGAAGACAAGAGTGTTGATTTAAACCGCGTCGTTTTAGTTGTTGAGGAGCTTTCGTCCGGGTATGCAAATCAAACCGGCTTTCCCTCGTCTTATTTTCGTAAAGGGTTATAAAAATTCCAAGATCCCCGAAATCCGAGGGATTTGCAAATCCCTTGGATAAAAAACATCGCAGTATGAGTGGTAGTAATGTGTGTAAAAGGGACCCAAGGTTAAATTATTGAAGTCCCTTACAATATTTGCCTGACAGTGATGTGGAAGTTCTGGACGAAATTATCTCGCCCACTGATCGCCCTATTATAAAAGTGTAAGTGCCTTCAATCGAACTCCTTCAAAAAACGAGTGACTTTGTGCATAATTTAATGAAAACATTAAACATTTCCACTTACTCAATCAAAAATCTGTCAATCGGTATAAAAATCCTATGTGATCCTATGTGAATCCTATGTGAACTGTCATCTGTGCTCTAAAAGAAAATAATTGTCAGGTTTTCAGCCATGGTGCGAACATCGAAAAAGCTTTCACGGTTGTGCTGTTTGGTCTAGACAATATCGAAGTGGAATTATTAAAGTCGGAATTGATTGAATGCGGTCTGAAATGTATTCGAGTAAGTCAAAAAAGTCACAAGGAACTTCGAAAGATACGGTGATGTTTTTTACATAACTTCACTAGAAAATGGATCAACAAAATTCAATGATCTGAAAAAGTGCTACCGATCTATTCTCCATACTCAAGTTAACTGGAGCTTTCAACGAAAGTTAAAAGGTAAACTGACGCAGCCCTCTAATTGTCAGACGTTCCGGCATGGTGATCGTCATTGCCACATCAAAACTTATTGTGGAATTTGTGCCGGCACACACAAGACCATTGAGTGCAATTATAATACCCTTCACCCAAATGTGCCAACTGTAATGGAGATCATAAAGCTAACGATGCAACTTGCTTAAGCAGAGCAAAGTTCCTAGAGCTCAAGAACAACATGGTCAATCGAAGAATCCAATCTCGCCGAAACACCCGAAAAAATCTTTTTCCTCAGAGCAAGCTCCTTCCTCTTCTGCATCGGTGCATAATATGCAGCCAATTTGTCATCAATGTCAGATTTTCCCGCTTTTCCCCACCGGAGACAACCGATCGAGGGAAGTATTTTCCTACCAGATGCCAGCAGTTGTTTACAACCATCAAATATATCATGTGGGACTGATACTCGCCAAACAAGTGGTTTGATCGCCCAGCAACAACAATCTTTTCAGTATGGAAGAACTAAATAGTTAAGCGTTGGAAATGATTTGTAAGCTATCAAAATGTGGATCTAAGTCAGATCAGTCTCTAGTAATCGCACAGTTAGCAACTAAATTTTTATGTTCTAATGATGACAAACAACATGATAGACACTTACATAAGTGTCGCTACAGTCCGGAATGAACCTGGGCCTCAACCAACATGCCTCTCCTAGCCAGGTCCTTAGCTAACTGCCTCTAGTTGCGCACTCCAAGATGGTTGAGGTCGGTTTCTACTTGTGCGCGCCAGTTAAGGCGAGGTTTTGCTCTACTGCGTCCGACGTCTGGCCGGGAATCGAAGACTCTGCGAGCCGGAGTATTGGTGTTCATTCGTTCTACATGTCCTAGCCATCTTAAATGTCCAATGCTTAGTTTTTAGACCAGGGGCATTTCGTTGTATAGTTCTTGGTTGGATCTTCGCCTCCACAGCCCCAACGCAAACGGGACTGAAGATTTTTTGAACAATTTTCCTCTCGAATCAACCCAGGATTTCTTCATCCGCTTTTGAGACGGTACATGCTTCAGCGTCGCAGAGCAGGACTGGGATTGGTAGCTTGGTAGCTCGAATCAGGGCTTTTCTACTGAATTGCCTTCTTAGGCCGGAGAAACAGCGGTTGGCAAGAGTGACACGTGACAACGCATCGCCTTGCCTAAATCCTTTTTTGGTATCGAATGTGTCGGTAAGGTCGTTTCCGACCCTGATGGAGCAGCGAGAATTTCCATCGTCATCCTTCACAAACGGACGAGTTTGGGCGGTATACCAAAACTAGACATGCTCTGTATAATTCGTCTCTATAAATGTTGTCGTATGCGGCTTTGAAATCGATGAATAGGTGATGGCTATGTATTTTGACTTCTTGGGGTTTTCCCAGGATCTGCCGAAATGAGAAATTTTGATCGATTGTGTACTTTCCTGGCCTAAAACCACACTCATAATAACCAATCAGTTTGTTGACCAAACGATTTCAGGTGTTCAAATATTACGGCAGATAGGAACTTGTAGGCGATGTTGATGAGACATATGCCTCTGTAGTTGGCGCAGTTCGAAGGGTCTCATTTTTTGTGGATCGGACAAAAGATGCTGAGGTTCCATTCTTCAAGCAAACTTTCTTCCGACCAGATTTGGCTGATGAGTTGGTGGATGTTACTTACCAAGTCATCTCCGCTGGCTTCATAAAACAAAAATTAAAATTCTTGGTACAATAGGTTCGTTAGTACTCAGGGCCATTCAGGGCTATGCCGATTCCGAACGGCGAATGTGAGATAAGCTCTTCTTAACAATTGGTACTACTCGAATGATTTGTCAGATCATCACGAGAGGAGGGCCAGTGAAGTATCATTTAGGTGTAGCTACGGTTAGGAATCGAACCCACTGAGCCCGTCGGCTAAAAAAAAGGTCAGTGGAAAAGGTGTCATATTCGGCAGCTTTATTTAGCTTTAGCTCAGATATTACTACACTCAGGTCTCGTTACCAATATGGAATGGTCCGGTCTGTCTGACAGCGTGGGTTTGTCCGCCAACGCCGTTTAACATTCTGCAGAAGTGGTTCTTTCATATCCTCAGCATCGACTGTGTCTCAACTACAACATTTCCTTGTTTATCCGACAGGATTCTGTTCGAGCCTTGTGTCCTTGGCTTTGACGTTTTACACTTCGGTAAAACTTGCGAACATCTTTCCTGGAGTGGCACCTCTCTATATCCTTGATCGCGCGCTTTTCTTGCTCTTTTTTCTTCTTTCTGCAAAGCCGGCGTTCTTACCTTTTTCTCTGCCTATAGAGCTCAACGGCAGCTCTCGTCTTCACCTGTAGCTTAGCCTTGTAGGCCTCGTTCTTGGCTACGAGCATCTGTCGGCATTCCTCATCAAACCAGGGGTTTCTTGCTGGTGGCCGCGAGAAACTTAGCACATCAGTTGCGGCTGATCTAATGGCTTGTTGGCATCGTTGCCATAGTTCTTCGACATTTGCTGTTGGTGGTATGGTGTCAATCGAGAGGTTTAGGGATACGCGTTGCGCGTTGGCGGTCTCTTGCGATTTCAGTCTTTCGACATTAAATCCTTTCACAGTATTTCTGGATTGTTGTGGCGTGGTGGATATCCGCATTCTCACCTTGGCTGCAACAAGGTAGTGGTCCGAGTCGATGTTAGCTCCTCGGAATGTTCGGACATCCAAAATACTGGATGCGTGGCGCTTGTCTATCGCTGTGTGATCAATTTGATTGACCGTTCGTTGATCTGGAGACCGCCATGTCCCCTTATGGATATCGTGGTGAGGAAACCGTGTGCTGGCTATAGTGGCATTTCGTTCCGTAGCGAAGTCAATTAGCCTAAGTCCGTTACCAGACGTGTTGTCGTGTAGGCTATATTTTCCGGCAATATTGCTAAAGATGTCTTCTCTTCCTACCTTTGCGTTAAAATCTCTCAGCACGATTTAAACATCGTACTTTGGTAGTCGCTCATAGGTTTTGTCAAGGAGCTCATAGAAGAAGTCCTTAGCTATATCATCTTTTTCCTCCATTGGGGCGTGAGCGCATATAAGGCTAATGTTGGCGAATTTGGCCTTGATGCGGATCGTTACAATGCGTTCGCTAATGTCTTGGAAACATAAGACTTCTTGCCTAAGTCTGGCACTTATAACAAATCCTCATCCAAATAGTCGCTGTTTCTGCTCACTATAACACGGTCCGTAGTAGATGTCACAGTTTTTCATCCTCTTTTTGCCCGCCCGATCCGTCGTATTTCCTGGATGGCAGTAATATCTGCTTTGTAGCAGTTTAGGGCTTGCGCCTGTTGTTCGCTTGCACCTCTCTTGTTTAATGTTCTCACGTTGTCTCGTTGTCCTTTTTCGTTTAGCCGTGTCGTCAACAATAAAGTCAGTCCATTCCGAGGCTATTGGTTGCGTCGTAACCGTTAGATTTTTCCATGGTTGGGTAGTTAACCCAAAGCACAACCCCCAACCTGGAGGGCCAGTTCCAATTTATTAGGTACCTATAGGACACGGGGCCATCAGTATCCACTACGGGATTGTGAGCTGCAGTTGGCCTGCTTTGGCCTGACTTACCCTTGAAATTCCAATACAATCTGTTGTCCGAATATGTCGAAGCAGCTTGTCTAGGTTCGCCAGGGACAGCAGGCCGGGTATTCATTCCGTGCCATTCTGACCTGGCTGTTTATAGTGATCCTGTTTTTCGTCGTGTTATCAACACTCGCGCTTATCGTTTAGCAAGTCAAATCCGGTTGGATGAGACCAGTACCCGAAAGTTACCACTTGGAAATTAAAAATAAGCACTCGATGTGTATTTATAGTTGCAACCACTGGGCATTGCCAAGTTAAAGCCAATCAGAGTCTACCGTCGTTCTACAACACCCAACCATCCATCAAGTGATGTGAACTTTCCACCGAAATCGTGCGATTTGACACTTTTTTTCTGAAGCTACAGGTCTATGCAAATAAGCCCTGAAATCGGTGAATTTCAGCTTAATGTATGCGCCAGAGTCATGCAAAAATCACGGTGTATCACATACTTCAACGAAATGTGCAGTTCTGACGAGTGCGACTTTTCAATTTAAAAATTTAAATTTTCATATCTTTTTACTAATTTAACAACTTCACATCTTAAATACTAACAAGTCTATACTCCTTGAAAAAGTTTTTTTTTTTAATTTTTTTTTAATTTTTTATGAAATTTATATTTTTTTCTTTTACATAGGCCGTGTACCAATTGCATTCAAATGGCGTAAATTTTATATACTGGCTAATATTTGACATTTCCGCAGTGGTAAAAAAAAAGTTGAATTTGCTGTGTCAATTGGATTATATGGGGCATGATATGAATACTATTTTCAATAATTTCCCAAAAGAATCGTGAGAAACTTCCTTTCTTTATATTTTCTTGTAATAAGAAAAAAACCGAATCGATTTCAGAGAGATCACCAAAAATCCCATAATTATTTATTATTGTCAGAAAAAAAAAACTTTTTGTTGTACAATTTGTGTTCACTATTAAAAAATATGCCGTACTGTGTTCATGTTAAACATATTTCTCGTATAACGCATATAGCAAAGCAAATGTTATCATAAAATTTTTGAAACCATTTTTTTAAATCCAATTTTCTTAAATTTTACATTTTTCATTAGATTCTCTGATATAAAATTGGTTTACTGATTTTTATTGATTAATCTGAATTGTGTAGTATTTTCCCGCCACATATAAACACTGGTTATGAAGAATAAATAATCCATAGGTATACCAAATGTCAATTATTAGCCACTGGATGAATTTTAGCGAGGTGTTGTAAATTTCATAAAATCATATGGTAGACACGTTTTAGAGGAATTTTTAAACATCTGATTTAAATTTAAATAAAATGGGTGGAGCCATATAGTCGCCAGCTTTATGCAAAGACCAAAATACAGATGGACAGAATATGTAGAAACTAATTTCTCTATCATTAAAAAGTTATTTTTGAAGAAAATATCGACTTCAAGTTTTGTTTAAGGAACAAAGAATCGAACGAAATTATTTTCCAATTTTTTTGTTTGCTAATTTACAAAATCGGACATCACCCGTCCTTGAGATATCATTTCTTTCTTTATATTCTATCCCATAGGGGTAAATTAGTTTCCATATATCGGGTTTTTCAACAGGGACGCTACAAAAGTTGAGCGACAGGGATAGCAAACGACGCCATATTTCTTGCCGCTCTTTTATTATTTCTCTTCAGTAAGGTTTGCCATTTTGTGATGGAAAGATGTACGATCCAACAACGAGTCGAAATTATTAAAATTTACAACCGAAATTCGGAGTCACTGGCCTCAACGTTAAGAGCGCTATGTCCAATTTATGGTCGTCATAATCGTCCTAGCAGATCAACAATTGAGCGTCTAGTGGAAAAATTTGAATCCACCGGCACAGTACAAAATGTTCCCGTGCCAGTGAGACAAAGAAGTGCCCGTAGTGTCGAGAATATTGCTGCCGCTGAGGCTTCAGTTGAAGAAAGCCCAGATGTGTCTCTCACACGTCGTTCTCAAGCGTTGGGCATCTCTGTGACGTCGTTGTGGCGAATTTTGCGAAAATATCTTGACCTACATCCTTACAAGATTAAATTGACGCAAGAACTGAAGCCGCTTGACCACCAGAAGCTTCGTATGTTCGTGAATTGGGCTGAGCAACAACTTGAAAATGATTCGGATTTTCATCGAAAAATCATCTTCAGCGTTGGGGTTCATTTCTGGCTGAATGGCTGATTATGCGGTATTGGTCATCCAGCAATCCACACGTACTCCATGAATCGTCATTGCATCCCGAAAAAATTACGGTTTGGTGTGTTTATGGGCCGGCGGCGTCATTGGGCCGTACTTCTTCCGTGATGATCAAGACCGGCACTTTACTGTGAATGGGAATCGCTACCGTTCAATGATAACCGAATATTTTTGGTCCCAATTGGATGATATGGACTTGGAGGACATGTGGTTCCAACAGGACGGCGCCACAAGCCACACAGCGAATGCCACAATCAATTTATTGGAAACCAAGTTTGGAAAACGTGTTTTCTCACGAAATGGTCCAGGCGCTTGGCCGTCTTGGTCGTCCGTTTTGACCCCGTTAGACTATTTCCTGTGGGGCTACGTCAAGTCTATGGTCTATGCCAACAAGCCAGCGACGATTGATGAACTTCGTACGAATATCGAACGTGAAATTGCAGCAGTATCGGCCGATTTATGCTTTAAAGCCGTCGAAAATTGGGTTCAGCGTCTGGACTTCTGCAAGCGTGCCCGTGGTGTTCATGCAAAAGAAATCGAGTCCCATACATAATGGCATCGAACGTAATTTCACAGGAATAAAAAATTTCATTGATATCCAAAACCGTTTTTGTTTTATTTAAAAAAAACTTTTGTACCGCTGTTATTGAAAAACTCTTTAGTTTGTAACACAGAGAAAGATCGGGAAAATGTGAAAAATTTAGCAAAAAGGTGAAAAGATCGTAAGCGTAACGTTGCACTGACGTTGGATTGCGTGTTGGACTATCATGCGAGAGTTCGTGAGTTCAAATCCCAGTACGATTAGAGTTTCTATATAACTTATTGCATTGAATTTCATGCTTTAAAAATAACTTATTGGGTTTTATTTACAAGAGAAATTGAAATTAAAAAAAGTAAATAGTTTAAGAAAACATAAAAACAAAAAGATAATAAAAAATATAATATAGGAGCAAAGGAGATAAAAAAAAAACAACAAAATGTGTGTATAAACACCAAAGAAATGCTATTAGTCAGCCTCTCAGTTCATTAAATTGAGCAACTTGACTCTCCTTAAGCCACGACCTCAGTTTCGCAGGTAGTAGGCACATGGCTCACTAGGCACGGGGTTTAAAATTCAATCCCCTGTTAGGGAATAAAAATCGTTTCAATAATCATACAGCGAACTGAACGTTTAATTAGCGTCACTATTAGATGGAATCTGATGCGGACACTTGCTAATGTCCGAAATCGCTATAACTCTAACCAAAATAGCGTTGTATGCACACAAGTTGTTGTTGGAAAGACTTTTTGCGAAGCCTGTATTTTGCTTCTGTAAGGCCTTTAAAACACAAGAAGACCAAGTCGATAGCCCCCACCTATTCATCAAAACTGTATACGACCACATTTATACACACGAACTATACAGAGCCATAACTAGGTCTGGTATACCGTAACAAATTCGTCCGTTTGTGTAGAATGACGATGGAGAATTTCGCTGCACCATCAGGGTCGGAAACGAACTCAACGGCACATTCAGCACCAAAAAAGGATTTAGGCAAGGCGATGCGATGTCATGTGATTTCTTCAATTTGATTCTTGAGAGGTTTGTGCAAAACTCCCGAGCCAACACTAGAAGCATAATCTTCCGAAAATCGGTGCAACTAACGGGTGATCCAAGTAGAGATACTTTTTTCAAAAGCCTTTTTTTGACAGATCTCGTGTGAGTCGTGTCATGCTGTCATGTTATTTTTGTTTAGTATTGTTTGGCATTTTATAATGGAAAGACTTACGCGTGAACAACGTTTACAAATTGTTCAACTTTGTTATGAAAATTCACGTTCTGTGAGGAATGTGTTTCGTGCACTTCGCTCAACTTATGGTCAAAATAATCGGCCTACTGAGCGTAATATTCGCAACACCATCACCCATTTTGAAACCCAGCATTCATTATTGGATAATATTCGACCGAATAGACCACGTCCAGCACGCTGTGAAGAAAATATAGCGGCCGTAGCTGAGAGTGTACACGAAGACCGTAGAGAGTCGATTCGGCGCCGTTCGCAGCAACTCGGACTGTCGTATGGAACGACTTGGCGCATTTTACGTCAAGATCTTAAATTGAAAGCGTACATCGCTTCGCTCTTTGGCTCTTGAAAAGTTCCAAGGAGATCCGACGTTTTCGAGGCAAATTTTGTTTAGCGATGAGGCCCATTTCTGGCTCTATGGGTATGTAAACAAACAAAATTGCCGCATTTGGGACGAAGAGCAACCTGAAGAGATTGAAGAACTGCCACTTCATCCAGAAAAAAACAACGGTTTGGTGTGGTTTGTGGGCCGGTGGAATCATCGGTCCATATTTCTTTAAAAATTATGCCGGTGCGAACGTAACCGTCAATGGCGACCGTTATCGTGCCATGATAACCGACTATTTGATGCCTGAAATTGAAGCTCGTGATCTCGGCGACATTTGGTGTCAGCAAGACGGCGCCACTTCCCACACATCGCATCAATCAATGACCTTATTGAGAGAACATTTCGGTGAGCACATAATTTCACGTTTTGGGCCGGTCGATTGGCCACCAAGATCGTGTGATATCACACCGTTAGACTTTTTCCTGTGGGGATATGTAAAGTCAAAAGCTTATGCCGATAAACCCGCTTCGATTCAGGCCTTGGAGGAAAACATCACGCGTGTCATCCAGTTACCAGTCGAAATGCTCGAACGAGTGATCGTAAATTGGACTCAACGGATGGACCATCTGCGACGTTGCAACGGCCACCATTTGATAGACATAATCTTCAAAAAATAAATGCCAAAGAATGTTCTTTCAAATGATAATAAAAATTTTCTCCATTAAATTTGAATTTCCTGTGTTTTTTTTTTTTTAAAAAGTAGGGAACCTCGAAATGGATCACCCTTTACTAACATACGCCGACGATATTGACATCATTGGTAGGACCCAACGTGTATAGAGAAGGAAGCGGCAAAAATGGGTTTAGCACTAAAATGAGGGCAAGACGAAGTATATGCTGTCAACACAAAAGGACACACAACATCGACGATTTGGACAGAACGTCACCACTGACAGATATAACTTTGAGGTAGTAGAGGACTTTATCTATCACGGCAGCGCTGTAAACAACAACATCTCGTCAGAAATTACACGAAGAATTACTCTTGCCAACCGCTGTTTCTTCAGGCTTAGAAGGCGATTAAGTAGTAAAACCTTCACTCGAACTTCTAAGGAGATCCTATATAAGACCCTGATCATCCCAGTCCTGCTCTACTGCGCTGAAGCATGGATCCTCTTAAAGATGAAGAAATCCTGGGTCGATTCGAGAGCAAAATTGTTCAAAAAATTTTCAGTCCCGTTTGCGTTGGGGCTATGGAGGCGAAAATCCAACCAAGAACTATACAACGATAAGCCCCTGGTCAAAAAACTCCGCATTGGACATTTAAGATGGCTAGGACATGTCAAACGAATGAACACCAATACTCCGGCTCGCAGAGTCTTCAATTCCCAACCAGACGTCGGACGCAGTAGAGGAAGACCTCGGTTTAAGTGGCACGCACAAGTAGAAACCGACCTCAAGCAATTTGAAGTGCACAACTGGAGGCAGTTAGCTAAGGACCGGGCTAATTGGAGAGGCATGTTGGTTGGGGCACAGGTTCACTTCGGACTGTGGCGCCTCTTTAGCAAATAAGTAAGGCCTTTACAAGCTAACAACGTTTTTTTTCTGTAAAGCTTATTAGAAGTATTTTATGAAGTCTTATAGAAGTAAATAGCTTCCTAAAAGTGCGCCATATGGTTTCAATATGCATTCATCCAGGAAGTATTACTTATTGGGAAATAGGTTCGATAGTGCTTTATCGCAGCGAAATTAATTAACAGATACCCCGTCTAACTTTTTCACCAGGACAAAGCCAATCAACAGAACTACAATTATTGGTAACAACAAAAGTATCTACTTATTCAACACAACCAGGAAATTTCACCTTAGCCTTACATCTCGTCCGGTCAGGTAAGGAAATAAACAAAAAAACATGAAAAATAACTCAGCAAAAAAATCAGATAAAATCCCATTTCCTTTTATAACTGGAAATAAAAACCCAACTTATTATTAGCCACTACCACGAACCACCAGAAGCAACAAAAAAAATCCAATCTCTGATTACAGGCACGTGGCCTACAACTATTTCGCCTATAAGCACCTACAGTCTAAACCGCACTTCAATTCCACCTAATTACAATAACAAACCGCGTCGATACACCGTGTTTCTATAAAAAATTCAAAACCCACTATTATTATGGCATTAACAACGACTAACGAAGAAAAAAATTGGAAAACGAATATGGAACGATTCGCCTGCACTTAGCGCGCGAGGCTTATCACCATACACCATCGCATCGTAGTAGGTACCTGAAAATAATTAATTTCAAAGGTAAAGCCACACAGGTACTTTCACATTTAATAACAGTCAATCTCAATAGAAATTGTCACTTCATAATAGTAGCAGGAGAGCTTCATAAAAACACAATGAACAGCTTAACATGATTACACTTGAATGGCGCCCAACGTGAGGCACACTTACCCCCAACAAAAAAAAATCAAAACAGCTTGTTGAGAAATCCAAAAATCCACACCAATTAATCCTTATTTCAGTGATGGACAAAATTCAATATTTGATCCTTTGCGTAGGGATGTTTGCACAGAAAAAAAAACAAAACAAAAAAACAATCACCATCACAATCACACCGAATTCGAATCACGTCGGCTGGCACACTAAACTGCACACAACCCAGCCATTCACTTTCGAATCGGGGGTGCTTCTTTTCTTTTAGGCTGACCCGAGTGTAATTAGGAGGCGGCGAGACACACAATCACCACCTTTGGTCACACTTCACACAACAACGACTCAATTGCACACACTCCCGTATTCATCTTTCACCGTACTAGGCCTTGCTAGAATAAACTACACACAGAGGCACCACCCGAGCACTAAGCCTTCGTAGTTGTTTCCCTTCCACTTCTATTCCATGGCACTTTCTTTGGCTGTGATTAATTAAGGCCCTCCTTCGTTGTTGTTGTGTGTGCACTTGACTTTTACCCCCGGTCTACTTTACACACAACCCCCTCACCCGGTACACACAGGGTGGTGTATATTTTATGCACTATTTCGCCTCGTCTAATGAGACGAGTGGTTAGGGACAGGCTTCAGCTTGAGAAAGGGTGGCGTACACAATAGGCCGAACACAACACTTGCTTGGTTTCCGGGAAACGTGATTTAATCCAATGCCGCCAAAACGACCCCGTTCGGTTGGTTAACAACAACAGCAACACAAAAGAGTACTTAGGTTGGCTGTATTAACGGCCGAGGTGTATTCCCGTTCGTCCTTATACCGATGGTAGGGTATCTGTTATCATTTTCCCGATAAGCCCGGTGTTTTGTGCTTTTTTTTTTTTTTTTTCAAGTTTGAGAATAAGACCGAGGCCGGTGTCTCGCGACAATGAACGTTTCGATATGACGTGCGGGTATAGACTAAATTTGGAAAAGGGATGACGGGAACTTTTATAATACTGGATGGTATTGAGAGAGCTTTTTACTTCTCAGCGGACTACATTGCCGACAATGGGGTGGTGCGTTTTGGAGGGTGTATCTAACGTGGAGGTTACTCAATATTTGAGTGTAAATAAATCGAGGAAGACTAAGTTTTTTTTTTTTTTTTGTTCGCACGGCTGGACACAAGGTTGGATGGAAGTTGTAGAAAAGGATTTTTGTCTAGACTGTATGGTTATTATGACGTCAGAGAGACTTAGGTGAACTTTTCTCTTTTAAATCTGATTTTCTGTAAAGCAAACATAGGTATACTGATGCAGATGGCAATGAAAAGCAATAATCTGCTTTGTATATTCGAGGTAACAGCATGTTGGTACCTATTCACAGGGGTAGACCTGTTAAAGCTGCGTATGGCTTTAATATTGGCAGGAAGGCCAATATCGTAAGTAAACGATTTAAGATTTTGAGATTAGGTTCAGGAAACATCATTTGGGACAATATATGACTCTGGTCGTAGGCTGGCAAACCATGGTAATGTAAGCCCATCTTTAGATTTTAGATATTCAGCTAAGCTTAGCAAACATACCGGCCATGAACCGCTTCTTATAAAAGAAGGCAACACCAACCAGAGAAATCGCTATATAGCTACTATATGAAGTGGACAATTGGTTAGACCAGCGATTGATAAACTTAATTAAATGCAGCATTTTAGGGTATTGATCGCTGGCCTCACTAATTTCTTTCCCTTCAAAACAGACAATATACGAGCGAAAGTAAAACTTCTCCATAACATATTGCATCAGAGGCATGATCTTGGATTAGTCTATACCCATTGACAGACCTAATGCGAATATAGGTTTTGGGGCCTTTTGAGTCGTCACATTTGCATTAGCGATGTGTAAGCCCATAGCGATACCAAGACTTGCTGATTTTCTTTGAAGAGGTTTTCTGTTCATAAATTGCGCAACAGTCCGGAATGAACCTGTACGTCAAGCAACACGATTCTCCAATAAGCCCGGTCCTTAGATATTTGTCTCCAGTTGTGCACTCCAAGTTGGTTGAGGTCAGTTTCTACTTGTGCGAGCCACTTAGTAGAAACTCCAATAAGCCCGGCTGAGAATCAAAGACTCTGCGAGCCGGAGTATTCGTGTCCATTCGTTCTATATGTCCTAGCCATCTTAAAGGTCCAATGCGGAGATTTTTTTTACCAGGGGCTGTACAGTTCGTAAGATCTACATCTCCATATCCCGTCAACGCAAACGGGGCCGAAGATCTTTCGAAGAATTTTTCTCTCGAGTCGACCGAGGATTTCTTCATCCGCGTTTGCTAGTATAGAGGAGGAAGCTGCAAAAATGGGTTTAGCAGTAAATGGGGGCAAGACGAAGTATATGCTGTCAACACGAAGGACACACAACATCGACGAATCTGGCAGAACGTCACCATTGACAGATATAACTTTGAGGTAGCACGGGACTTTGTCTATCTCGGCTCCGCTACCTCAACTCTGACAACAACATCTCGTCAGAAATTAAACGAAGAATTACTCTTGCCAACCGCTGTTTCTTTGGGCTAAGAAGGCAATTCGGTAGTAAAGCCCTCACTCGAACTACTAAGGAGATCCTACACAGAACCTTATCATCCCAGTCTGGCTGTACGGAGCTGAACCACGAACCATAGAGCACACCAAACAGTCAGTTTTTGTGGATCTAATGCCGTCGCAAGGGTCTCATGGGGATTCTCTTCACTCCAAATGCGGCAATTTTGCTTGCTGACGTAACCATTCAACCAAAAATGAGCCTCATCACTGAACAAAATTTTGCGATGAAAATCAGCATCAAGATCAATAAACTTTCGGCCCAAACACCAAAATCACGACGCATTGCTTGGTCTCGCGGCTTTCATTCTTGCACGAGCTGGATCTTGTAAGGTCGTAAGCCAAGATCTTTGCGCAAAATCTTTCATAAAGTTGATGGACAAGGCTCTAATTGTTATGCACGGTGGCGAATCGATTCATTCGGGTGCTCTTCAACACTTTACTATACAGCGGTAATTGTTTCTTCGGTACACACTGTTCGACGTCTCTGCGGATGCGTAATCACATAGAGTAAACGTAGTGCGAAAACGATCCATGCTTACTTACTTAAGTGGCGCTACAGTCCGGAATGAACTTGGGCCTCAACCAACAAACCTCTCCAATTAGCCCGTCCTTAGCTAACTGCCTCCAGTTGCGCACTCCAAGTTGGTCGACGTCGGTTTCTACTTGTGCGCATTCCCAGGCGTCCGACGTCTGCCTGGGAATCGAAGACTCTGCGAGCCGGAGTATTGGTGTCCATTCGTTCCACATGTTCTAGCCATCTTAAACGCCCAATGCGGAGTTTTTTGAACAGAGGCATGTCGTTATACAGCTCGTATAGTTCTTGATTGAATCTTCGTCTCCATATCCCGTCAACGCAAACGGGGCCGAAGATTTTTAAAAAAATGTTTCTCTCGAGTCGACCGAGTATTCTTCATCCGCTTTTGATACGGTCCATGGTTCAGCGCGGTAGAGCCAGATTGTGATGATAAGGTTCTATATAGGATCTCCTTAGTAGTTCGAGTGAGGGCTTTACTACCGAATTGCCTTCTAAGCCCGAAGAAACAGCGGTTGGCAAGAGTAATTTTCGCTTGATTTCTGACGAGATGTTGCTGTCAGAGTTGAGGTAGCGGAGCCGAGATAGATAAAGTCCCGTGCTACCTCAAAGTTATATCTGTCAATGGTGACGTTCTCTTTACTAGCAAAGGTGGCTATGAAATCAAGTTGGGTCGTACCAATGGTGTCAATATCGTCGGCGTATGCTAGTAGTTGTACAGATTTTTGGAAAATTGTGCCTCTGGTATTGGCTCGTGAGTTTTGCACAATCCTTTCAAGAATCAAATTGAAGAAGTCAGGCATCGTCTTGCCTAAATCTTTTTTTGGTATCGAGTGTGTCGGTGAGGTCGTTTACGACCCTGATGGAGCAGTGAGACTTCTCCATTCTCCATTCTCTCCATCCTACACAAACAATTGAAGAAGTCAGGCATCGCCTTGCCTAAATCCTTTTTTGGTATCGAATGTGTCGGTGAGGTCGTTTACGACCCTGATGGAGCAGTGAGACTTCTCCATTCTCCATTCTCTCCATCCTACACAAACAATTGAAGAAGTCAGGCATCGCCTTGCCTAAATCCTTTTTTGGTATCGAATGTATCGGTGAGGTCGTTTACGACCCTGATGGAGAAGTGAGAATTTTCCATCGTCATTCTACTCAAACGGACGAGTGTCGAAGGTATACCAAAACCAGACATGGCTCTGTATAGTTCGTCTCTGTAAATGCTGTCGTATGTGGCTGAAATCGATGAACAAGTGTTGGGTATCGATTTGGACTATTTGTTGTTTTTTTTGCCTGGATCTGTGAACATTTTATCAGTTGTGAACTCTACTGGCCTAAGACCACTCTGATAAGGCCCGATCAGGTTGTTGGATATCAGGAGTTCATATTTTATGGCAGATATGAGCTTGTAGGCGATGTTAAGGAAACGTATGCCTCTGTAGTTGGCGCAGCTAAGAGGGTCTCCTTTTTTTGTTGTCCGGACAAAACTTGATCGGCTGTGGTTTTTCCTGGCCTGAAACCACACTTGTAGGGGGCCGATCAGGTTGTTGTTAAACGGATTCAGGCGTTCACATATTACGGCAAAAAGGAGCATGTAGACGATGTTGAGGAGACTTATGTCTCTAAGTGGATCGGGCAAATGATGCTGAGTTTCTAATCCTCAGGCATACTTTCATCCGACCAGATTTGGCTTATGAGTTGGTGGATGTTACTTACCAAGTCATCTCCGCCGGCTTTGTCAAGCTCAGCTGAAAGGCCGTCATTTCCGGTAGCCTTACTAAGCTTCAGCTTAGATATTGCTATCCTCACTTCACTCAGGGTGGTTGGCAGTTTTCGCTTTCGTCGATAGTGTTGAATGGTTCATTCTGCCTGACAGCGGAATGTTGTTCGTCATCGCCGTTTAACAGTCTGCAGAAGTGGTTCTTCCATAGCCTCTGCATTGACTGTGTCTCAACTACGATAATTCCTTTGTCATCTCGACAGGATTCTTTTCGAGCCTTGTGTCCTTGGCGAACATCGTTCCTGGAGTGTCACCTCTCTATATCATCGATCGCGCGCTTTTCTTGCTCTAATTTCTTCTTTCTGAAAAGCCGGTGTTCTTTCTTTATTCTCTGCCTATAAAGCTAAATTTCAGATCTCGTCTTCGCCTTCATATTTATCTTGTATGTCTCGTTCTTGGTTGCGAGCATCTTTCGGCGTTCCTTACCAAACCCGGGGTAACTTACTGGTGGGCGCGAGAAACCTGGCATATCACTTGCGGCTGATCTAATGGCTTGTTAGCATCGATGCCATTGTTCTTCGACATTCGATGCTGGTGGTATGGTTTTAACTTAAAGGTTGCACAAAGGTCTTGGCGCTCTTTTGCGATTGCAGTCATTCGACGTTAATTTTTCACAGTCTTTCTGGATTGTTGTGGCGTGGTGGATATCCGTATTATTACCTTGGCTGCAACATGTTAGTGGTCCATATCGATGTTAGCTCCTCGGAATGTTCGGACATACAAAACACTGGATTCTTGTCAATAGCAACGGTATCAATTTGATTGACCATTCGTTGATCTGGAGACCACCATATCCCCTTATCAATATCGAGGTGAGGAAACCGTGTGCTGAATATAGTGATCTTTCGTCCCGTAGTGAAGTCCTCTAGCCTCACTCCGTTGCCAGACGTGTTTTCGTGTAGGCTATGTTGTACGAAAATGCTGTTAAAGATGTCTTCCCTTTCTCACTTTGCGTTGAAATCTGCCATCGCAATTTTAACATCGTCCTTCAGTAGTCGTCGTTTAGGAGCTCTTAAAAGTAGTTTTCGGCTACATCCTCAGTCGGAGTGTGAATGCATAAGGCTAATGTCGGTGAACTTAGCCTTGGTGTGAATTGTTGTAATGCGTTTCCCAATTTGTTTTTAGAAACAAAAGACTTCTTGCCTAAGTCTGGAACTCATAACAAATCCGCATCCGAATAGTCGCTGTTTATGCTCACTTTGACTCGATCCGTAGTAGATGCCACAGTTTTTCATGCTGTTTTTGCCCGGCCCATCCCATTGTATATCCTGGATGCTAATAAGGTCTGCTTTGTAGCAGCTTAAGGTTACCAAAAGTTGTTCGCGTTCATCTCTGCTGTTTAATGTTCTCACATTCCATGTGCTGAACGTCGTTTTTTCATTTAGCAGGGTCGTCAACAATAAAATCAAACAGTAAAATCTGTTGCTTCATGAAACAGAACCCCAAACCTGGAGGACCAGTACCAATTTATTAGCTACCCCTAGGACACGTGACCATTAGTCTTCACTACGAGATTGGCTTCTAGTTTATCCGCCACCATCTCTGTTCAAGGAGCCTTACTAACCCTTGAAATTTCTAGACAACATGTTGTCCGAATATGTCGAAGCAGCTTGTCTAGGTTTGTCTGGGACAGCAGGCCAGGTATTCGTTCCGTGCCGTTCTATCCTGAGTGTTTTTAGTGTCGCACTTGTCGGTTAACAAGTCAAATCCAGTTGGATGAGACCACTACCCGATGGTTACCACATGGAGGTTCAAAATAAGCACTTGATGTGTGGTCAGAATTACAACCACTTGGCATTGCCAATCAGAGTCTCCCTCGTTCTTCATTATCATACATAGTCACGTACCAAACCAAGATGTCTCTTCTTCAATAACCATGGTTCTCCAAAGGATGGCAACGATAGTATGAAAAAGGAAGAATTCAACCCCGTTTTCGTGACCATAGGTCATGGGTGCTCTCTGCTCATGGGCTACAAGCTTTGGCTTGGATATTAATCCTAGAAAAGTGGATATAATGCTTTTCACCTCGCAGACTGTAGTCTTTATCTCCCATGTGTTGATGGACAAACACCTTCGATCTCTTCTTTTAACTTTATGCGCCCTCTGATAAATACAGCAAAGATCTGAGAGGCTTTTAATATGCCACGGATTTATGATATTAAAATGGCACACTTCAGCGGTAACCATAAAGGTTATACCGTAACTGCTGGTAGAGGACGATTTTTCATTCTCCGGGCTGCAATCCTTAAGGAAATTTCTAAGATAGCAAACCTTCTTCAAGTAGGATTTTAACAAAAATCCCTGTGGTTAAGCAAAGCCTTCGGTATAAGAAGATCTGAAGACTTTCTGCATTTGAGAAAGTCATTAGGGAACTAATGGTTTTACAATCTTCTATCTAGGAGTTCGAGCTTAACTATGCATAGAAGGACTATTGACCATCTATGATATTTCCTCAATGAAGTTGTGTCATAGGCTCATTGAAGTTGCAGGGCCCTGTGACACTAGCTGCCTCTGTCCAAGTTAACATCATGGTCCTAGTATTCCCTTTGTTTGCATGCAAACCCATGCCTTACTCTTACCAACACATAATTAAATTTGCAAAAAAAGGACGAGTACGATAAACAGCGGTTTCCTTAATGATATCGACCGTAGTCTTAGTTTATACACATGGCCATTCCGTAAAAAAAAGCCTGCAAAACGTAATCCTACTAACGAGTTGCATAATAAATCACATCCTCGCGTAATCCGAACCGGCTATACACATTCCATACGACGATGAGTCCTAGTTTTATGTTCTCGTTTGCAGTACCAACTCTTGTAGATTACATTAGAACTGGAACTCCCAATAGGCATATAACTACGCATCTTCCCAGAAAACTTTAAAACTATTTCTCCTCAAAACTGCAATACACCGACACCACTACCACCACATGGTAATGCCATTAACCTCATTCGTAGTTGGTGTGCGAATGAGAAATCCCATCGTAAGAATTAAATACAAAAAAAAAAAAAACTTGAATTTGCATTCAAGTGTCAGGCCCCAAGGGTCCTGTGACCCTGCAACACACAATTATCACACGTAGCCTCCTTTTCAAACGGGAAAAAGGACTTTGCTATTAAAAAGCATCCTGCCAAACCAATAACAACGTTATACCATTCAGTCAAGATTCACTCGCCGTGTGAATAAACAATCCTTAAGGATCATCATCCTGTGTTGTGGTACCAGCAGGAAATCGCTTTGATCTCGATCACCACAAAGCATCGCTCCATTAGAGTTATTTCGTCGTTTTTATCCTGCGCTGCAAACGTTGCAGAATCTATAGAAAAAAGGATGTCAATTCCGAAGACACTTAGCATTGCTTGAATTCTCCAAAGCATATGTGTGTGTGTGCAGTCTTAGAATAAGTAAATCCATTGAAAGAATTTTCTCCCCACCCTAGGCCAACTTACTCCCAAGATATAGAAGGAAGAGCAGCATGCTAAAGGAATGCAAGGATCAAACAAAACGAAGAAAAGTAAACGAAAGAAATTTCCCTTTATTTTCTCCCTCAACTTTTGTATGCATGTGTGTTGGGACTAACGGCTCAATGAAGTCAGGAAGATACATCGTCCCTTCACAGATAATGTTGGTAACATATCCTTACCTTAAACTGTGGTCGGCATACATATTGACCAAGAGATAGTGGGGAACGATACAGCGAGTTGGAAGTGAAAACTTCAAGGCAGTAGATGTAAGGTCCTGTCTAGCCCGTTCAACGGCAGACAAACAGACCAACATCCAATCTCAAAGCAGCGGGTAAGTTATTCCTTTTGGGAAATGGACTTTTGCCAGAGGCGATTTTCGTTTTCACTTCTTTTGCAGGGTTCTGTTCGCTTTTCCATCGTTTATGCAGAAAAAAAAGGACTAAGCCGAGACGTGATTCACCATTCCGCTGTCCGTCCCTTCGAGGAGCTGCATAAATAAACCCACCTCCTGGATAGAGCGATGATGACTATCTTTCTGCTTCTCGCTGCGATGCAACTTGCCTGTGCACAAAGTAGGACTTAGTGGTACACCGTGGTAAATCAATACAACGATGTGGGTGGACAATTCTTCCTGCTGGCTGGATACGCCCGTGTGTGTATATTCCAACAGAATCCTAAGGACGAAGAAAATAAAAATGTAAATTGCTTCAAAAGGATATTCTCTTTTGATTTCCTCATCATCCTGACTTTTACTTGCTGTATGCAGCCCAAGACCGATAGTGATGTAACGGTTTTGTTGGTATTTTTGTTGTTGTGTTGCGCTGGTGCAGCGTTTGTTGCAATCCAATAAGCACACATATAAATTTATAAATCGATTGGGGATGAAATTTGACGACTCAGATGCATCCGAGAAGGAGTCGAAGAAAGTACGCTTGCAAATGCGATGGCACTCTGCATTGTGGGGGGGGGGGATTCTGAAATCGATTTCACTCGACTCGTGTGCATGAATCAAACTTTTTGAACGTTGCTTTGCGATAGGTATTCGATTGGAAAAATCTGATTGAATTTTCCGAATTTTCTGAATTTTCGTAAAATTAATTTGCATTTTCTTTACGGTGATGCAGTTCGCTTTCTCATTGAATGGAAATCCAATGCGCATCCGAATGTGATGGAATAAATTTCAATTAATTGAAATACAGATTTTGGATTGGCCAATGTTTTCTGTTCCATCCCGTTACGGATGCATACGTGAAAGGAAAGTGACATGACGTTGCTCCACCGAAGACAAACATAAGTTTTGAACTTTCACTGGATGATGTTTTGTTTTTGTTTTTTTTTTTTCGCCCAGTTTTTCATTTGTGCAGGAGGTTTCTAATCCTAACACTGGCTGAGGCAGTTTTATTATATTAAATTCTCTTTTGACGAACATCATCCTTCACGTGGTGGAATGGTTTGAGCAATTTCCAACTAACCAAAGAGCGAAACCCAAGGCTTATGTTGAGGGTCACTCCTTCGTCTGTGCTTCCCATGCCGGTAAGGTCAGAGGCGAGGGAGTGAATCTAAAAGATGGTCTTCGAGTTAAGGTGCGAGCCGATACCTGCATTGCTGAGAGAGTGCCCAGTCGACTAGCGCAAATTCCAGTTATCCAAAGCGAAAAACATCAAAGCCACGGATTCAATTCTCGAAAAGGATCCTGTCGAGATGAACGAGGAAATATCGTAGTTGAGACACAGTTTATGCTGAGTAAATGGAAGGACCACTACTGAAGACTGTTAAACGGCGATGACGAACAACATACCGCTGTCAGGCAGAAAAAACCATTCAATATTGGCAACAACGGCGTAAACTGCCAACCACCCGTCCTGAGTGAAGTGAGGATAGCAATATCTAAACTCAAGCTTAATAAGGCTGCCGGAAATGACACCCTTCCAGCTGAGCTTTATAAAGCTAGCGGAGATGACATGGTAAGTAACACCCATCAACTCATAAGCCAATCCAAAAAAAAAGAAGACCCCCTGAACTGCTCCAACTACAGAGGCATAGGTCTCCTCAACATCGCCTACAAGATCATATCTGCCTTAATATGTGAAAGTCCGAAACCGTTTACCAACAACCTGACCGGCCCTTATCAGCGTGGTTTTAGGACAGGAAGGTCCACAACCGATCAAATCTGTACACTTCGGCAGATCCTGGAAAAAACCCAAGAAGTCCAAATCGATACCCACCACCTACTCATCGATTTCAAAGCCGCATACGACAGCATTTATAGAGACGAACTATACTGAGCCATGTCTAGATTTGGTATACTTCCCAAATTAGTCCGTTTGTGTAGGATGACGATGGATAATTCTCGCTGCTCAATCAGGGTCGTAAACGACCTCACCGACACATTTGATACCTAAAAAGCATTTAGGCAAGACGATGCCTGACTTCTTCAATTTGATTCTTGAGAGGATTGTGTGAAACTCACGAGCCAGCACCAGAGGCACAGTTTCCAAAAATCTACTACTAGCATACGCCGACGATATTGACATCATTGGTAGGACCCAACGTGATGCCATAGCCACGTTTGCTAGTATCGAGAAGAAAACGCCAAAAATGGGTTTTAGCAGTAAATGAGGGCAAGACGAAGTATATGCTGTCAGCACGACAGGACACACAACATCGACGAATTGGGCAGAACGTCACCATTGACAGATATACCTTTGAGGTAGTACGGGACTTTGTCTATCTCAGCTCCGCTACCTCAACTCTGACAAATTAAACGAAGAATTACTCTTGCCAACTGCTGTTTCTCCGGGCTAAGAAGGCAATTCAGTAGTAAAGCCCTGATTCGAGCTACCAGGCTACCATTTCCAGTCCTGTTCTGCGGCGCTGAAGCGTGTACCGTCTCAAAAGCGGATGAAAAATCGAAAAATGTTCGGTCCCGTTTGCGTTGACGGGCTACGGAGATGAAGATTCAACCAAGACCTATACGAACTGTACAGCGACATTCACCTGGACAAAAAAAAAACTCCGCATTGGACGTTTAAGATGTCTAAGACATGCCGAACGAATGGACACCAATACTCCGGCTTGCAGAGTCTTCGATTCCCAGCCAGACGTCGGACGCAGTAGAGGAAGACCTCGCCTTAAGTGGCTCGTACAAGTAGAAACCTACCACAACCATCTTGGAGTGCTTAACTGGAGGCAGTTAGCTAAGGACTGGGCTAATTGGAGAGGCATGTTGGTTGAGGTCCATTTTCATTACGGATTGTAGCGCTACTTAGCTAAGTAAGTAAGTTTTTCATCCTCATTTACCCGGTGCATCGCATCTTATTTTCTGGATGGCAGTAATGTCTACTTTCTAGCAGTTTAGAGCTTCCGCTAGCTATTCGCCTTCACTATTTGTATGAATGGTTCTAACGTCTAGGTGTAGATATGAACGTCGTTGGGATCTTTTTCCATAGCATATTCGTCATCATTTTTTTTCGGAGGTTTTTGGTTTGTTCGTAACCGTAGGTGTTGCCTTGATTGAGTGTTTAACCCAAATCGCATTCCCAACCTGAAGGGCGAGGCCCATGATTTTACTTATATTAAGCAGGTTGAATGTTCCGTGCTAATAGCGTTGCTGTTTTTTTTTTTGTCAAATCCGGTTGGAAAAAACCAGTACCCAGGGTTACCACTATGGGAGTCGGTATAGACATCACAATTGATGTAAAGTCGAAGTCAACCGCGTTCTCCAAGTGAAGTGATATACTCAGTGTATAACCTCGACCCTCTGTTTTAGAACCAACTATATCCAGATGGAGGAAGATTTTCTTTTACCAGACCACCTAGATGAATGGTGCAGTGAAAAAACCCCACGGAAATAAGCCCTCCCACCCACGAAAAGGCATTAACCCCTGCGGGTGTTATTGCCATTTGAAATTGGGGAATTCTATGAAAGTTTGGTGTATGAACAAAATTTTAATGTGAGGGAGGCATGATGCCCCCCTGCAATCCCCCAGCTTGGGCTTACTGTTAGATTTGGTATGTGTGCGAGTTTGGATGCCTGGAATTTGGAAATATTGCAAAAGCACCATGGGGCTTATTTCCACTGGTGTTATTTCACTGCACCAGATGAATATATGTTCGTGCAGTGACCGTAATACTACAAAATGTGAGCTTTTGATTGATTCTTACCGCCCGTCGCCATAAAGGAGTTTTCGAATCCAAAACCTAAACAAAAGTCGATTTTCTAAAAAGTAAAAATATTGAAGTAAATGCTTTACATAATGGACCGCAAATATATGTACATGGTTGCATATTATGCTGTTTTTGTTAATCCAGTTGTTATCCAGTTGAAAACTCAAAAACTGTTGCTGAAACTTTAGCTGAGGTCAATCTTCAGGTTTCGTTGTAGCAAATTACTCATCGATTGCTAACGAGTTTGCAGAATTATCGAATAACGAATTGTGGGTGGTATAGGTCACAACAATTCCAATAAAAACAAAAAAAAATCGAAGACACTTCTGATTCAGATGCTTCAGAGTTTTCAGAGTTCATTTGTGCCGTTGCGGTTGGTTTGTGGCTCACAAATTATTTGGAAAAATCCGTCTTCTCTTCGATTCTGCCGGCCGATAAAAATAGATGTTGGTGACCTCTACAGCTATCAAAAAGATTGAAATAATGCACCTATACTTACATTTTGACTTAACGGCCTCCCAATCCATTAAGGGTATGCAACCATCCATCATATTCCATTCTGGGCACGTTACTTCCGTTCATTCAATCCAAGCGCCCTGGCAATGGTGTGGTCCTTAAACCGGATGTTGGGAGTTCCCTACCGTCTCGAACCTCAAGGCTGGGACTGAAATCTTTGATAGAACTTTGCATGTCGCATTTAGTAGAGACAGGAATGCGGATGCACTTGTTTCAAGAAATGTCATATCGGACATATGCAATAAGGTCAGTATGACCTTTCTAAACCGTGTAGAGCTGTGACTGCATGAGAGGTGTCAGTAAACGTATTTACTGCTTGTGCTGAATTAGCTATTTGTATCATGATACCCTCAACTTCCATCCTTAACCGATATAATGGCATAAGTTCTCCCTCAGCTAACTGCTGTGCACGTTTTGGAAGTATATCAACTCTAAACATGACAATGAACGCATCTCGCTGATGAGTTGGCTTATAGTCTACAACTATCGCGCACATGTATATGTCCACATAATTCCTTAATTAAATGCCAGTCTATAAGTAGATCCCTTGAGCTGTAGATATCGTGGAATCTTCTGAAGATTTTCACGTTCCAAGCGAAAAATATTCATAATCTCCATTCACCTCCCCAATCCACTTCCGAATTAACTTACATCATCAAATGTATCTGCATCTGCGACTGTGGCCAACTCCCCAAACCTCTACCATAATTCCAAGAACTTAACATTAATCTCGGTAAACTTTCCCACAAAGGATTCACTTTTCAATCCATTTGCGGAATAAGTTTTGTGAACTTAACTAAATCCTTGCCGTGATTGTGTTAAATTTCTCAACGATTTTGGATCCGTTTTTTGGGAAAAACTAACCATGAGATGAAAAATGAATAACTTGCGAGGAGTCAGTCTCGCCGTCAGCCTTCCACAGCCGTGTCACGGGTTTGTGAATCCTTTGGGTGGCAAAAGTCATTTCCGAGCTCTTAAAATGTTTGACTTTCTTTTTAATGAAATTTTACGAATAATTTCGCACCCCTTAGCGGGCTCGAAAATATCCAACACTCTAGATGAACGCCATACACCGCCGTAATATGTAAGCTATTGGGATTGCGTATAGGGGTGTAGATGGGCTGGGGATGAATGGCTCATATAAAAACTTTACTAGCAACACATTTCCGCGCACCAACAGTTTGTAGTTTATTTGGCGCTTCCAACGATGACGACGTCGACGATGAGGACGACAACGACCGTGAGATTTTATTCGAAACGACGAGCTAAATGCTGGTGGTGTGGGTGGGGGTTGTTTTTCGAAGCGCGCCATTTAAGTGCGGGGTGTAACCAAATAGATAAATTTTGCGAATGAAAAGCCACCCCATTTCGCGAAATAAGCGCACAACGGTAATGATTATTTGGAATCTGCAGTCGTTACTTGTATTCACATACGTATATTATTTTGTATCTACAAACGGGGTGCATGTATCTAGGTGGGTGTGAGTGTTTCTGGGGGAAAGTTTATTGTTTCAGGCAATAAAGTTGTCATGGAGTACATTAACCCTATCCCAATGGAGGGAGAGGCCCGTATCTTTTTGTAAAGATTTCGACAAAACTGATAATTACTTGTGTGTTGCATATGTGCTGGTGCACCACTACAATGGAATTGCGGATGGAGCTTGAATGAACGTATCTCTATGTCTGTTGGTTATGCATTCGGGTTCTCACTAGACGAATGGAAGATAGAGAGGACTGTTCTCCATTTGGTTCGAGTGTTTGTGTTTGCATTGTGCGAGTGTCCTTATATTTTCTGAAATTCCGCAAACAAAATGGAAATGGATATTAAATAAGGGCTTTCGCATTATGAGTCTTGCTGTTTTACAATTGTTTTCCCCATTTAAATTAAATTACATGTGGAACAAATATTAAATTGCTATGTAATCCTGCACAATGCTGTACATTGTGCTCTACACATTTTGTGCATTGAATATCCTTGAAAGTGCTGTAGGATAGAATTTGCAATTCAAATTTTGTTTTGTAATTGGATTTAGATGTATTTTCGAACCTAGTGGCTGCTCAAGATGGGTAGATACACTCAAATCGATTGATGTAAAGTTGGATGTCTAAGCGAATTTTGATCTTAAAGTTATATTCAGGCTCATTGTCAGGAATGCAAAATACATTTGGATACATTGCAAGGAGGTGATAAGTGGTTGCATATACCTTGGTATGCGAACGACTGTTTTCGAAAACAGAATTCAAAGGAAATTGTATTCAAGCTGTCTATTGAAAGGTCGATAGCTTGAATGCAATTTCCTCTGAAGCTGTCTATATAAAATTATCAGCAAATGACATGATTAAGCTAATCTCCGCATATTTTTTCAAAGACGATAATCGTCAGAACGATTGCATAAAACGATTTTTTTACGAAATCGATCTGACGATGCAATTGTCAGTGAGTAATGTAAAACCAATGTTGGATCGTCTAGAATAACAAATAAATGAACGTACTTACTGTCGCTAAAACGTAAAATTATCAACACGATGTTAGTATACGATAATCGTATTTTCAATCGTTTTAATCTCAAGTTAGCACACTAAATCAGCGAACGGCTTTTCACTTCCAAGTTGGACAAATATTTTTAAAACAGAAAGCTTCAAGGATCATGTCTGTGTTAAGTCTTTGCGGCTGCAGTTAAGAATAGCGGAATATAGACTCAGGCACATAGTCCTTTTCCAATAAGGCAGTGGAAAAATTCTCAAGATGAAATCAACGGTGGGGTGCAAAAAATGACAAAATGAAGAACCTAAATGCACTGCTTCGACATATTCGGGCAACCGGTTAATTAAGAATCTCAAAGATTACTCAGGCCCCTTGATGAAAATGCCAAAAACTCAACGAAAACTCAGATCCGTCGGTATAGATGATTGTGTCTAAATCTCTTAATACTTCGTTTCTCTTCCACTGAGCTCTGGTTGGAAATCCTACGTGGAAGACTTTCTTGAAGCTTAGTATAGGTGTTGTCTGTAGTCTGTAGTTTAGTAACGAGTCCAGCACTCTCTTCCAGCGCAAGGTATGTGGGTACCATGCTGGACCCAAAACTTAACTGAAAACACAACATCGAACATATAGTAAGGAAGGCGTGTGTTGCCTTCTATGATTGCAGCAAAACCTTTGGAAAAAAATGGGGACTCCAACCAAAGATGAATTTGTAAAGGTACACAGCAGTGGTATTATAAGGTCATATATAGTGGTGAAGTGCGCCGATTCCGGCTGCTGGAAGCCTGCGTCATATGCATTCCTCTCCAACAAGGGAAGCGACTGTATGTGATAGCGGCCTACGCACCGGAAGCAACTCAGCCTACACTTTTTACAACAGAGCTCGGAAAACTTTTCGAATCTCTAAGACTGAACTCAGTGGAGAACTTTTATCTTTTGGCCGGAGATTTAAATGCCAAACACGAAGATTGGAGAAATCAATTACAAAATCCTCGGGGTAACCATCTTTACAATTGGATGGTCCACTACAATGTTGAATATAGGATCGACATTCTCGCCACAGATAGGCCATCGTTTCCGAGAAGCGGTGCTTTCCTGGATCTTTTACTGCGAGACACAAGATTGACAGTTACTAACAGAGAAGGTCAACACCCGCGAAACTGTTTACGGACGATTGAGTACGACAGTGATCACTGCGGACTCGCCGCCGTAATACAGCTTCCGAACGAGCTTGTGGCGCTGGAGGAGTATGTGCCTGTGCATTCTTACAACTACGGTAAGATGCGCTGGCCTCGCTTCACCAACGCCTTATCAAGAGAACTACGTTCGAGGGCCATTTTCCCCACCAAACAACAGAAACCTAACAAACAACGAAATCGACGAATACTTACAACAAATGGACGAAGCGTTTCAACGAACAATGAACAGGACGATACCGAAATACAAAGAACATGACATAACGTCTACGTACAGAAACGCGACCATTGACGCACTACACAGACAAAAAAGCGGACTTCTGACAAGACTTAAACTCTTGTACAGACGACTGACAAACCCACGCGACCCGGAGATTAGAACACTGAAGGCGTCGATCAAAAACATCAACCAATTGATCAAGGAGAACTATCGGTTGTCCATTAATTTGTTTTGGAATAACAGAATTCGGCCGTAAATTCCGGCGACCCGAGTATGTTTCCACAAATTAATAAGATCTTTAGGAGGAAAGGTCATAACGACCTTCCGTGTATTAAGCTCCAACGAACAACTGACAATACAAACATACTTTTGACAACAGGAATTGATCCGGGGGAAGCCGTCTTCGACGACGATTTCTATGTTATTGAAGATCCTCAGGAGAAAGTGGAGGCAGTGGGGGCTGTCTTTCAGGAAGTGTATAAGGTGAATGATAGCATTCGCCCGAACCGCGTCCTGGAAAACAATGCCCTGCTCCATCATGTCTATCTCCGAAACGACATAACGCAATGGCGATCTGAGAACCGTGGTTTCACCCGGTTTGATGACGAAAACTTGGCAAACGCCATAGTCGCCGAGCGAAGTGGGTCTAGTCCCCTGTTAATCTCGAAGGTGGAACTCCAGATCATCTTCGATTCCATAAAGAAAAAGAAGTCAGCGGGAGTCGATGGTATATCCAACATTGTACTGCGACACTTACCCACTGAAGCTGTGGACATTTACGCCACACTGTTCAACAACGCGCTGAATAATGCATAACATCCAGTGCGTTGGAAGACGGCGGTGGTTCATCCTCTCCCGAAAAAGGGAAAGGACAACTCCAATCCGGCGAATTTCCGATCGATAAGTCTCCTTCCGAGTATCAGCAAGGTTTTCGAAAAGATTTTCAATCGAGCACTGTTCAAGTGGTCTGAGGACAATAATATTATACCAGAGAACCAGTTTGGCTTCAAGGCTGGACATGACTGCATTCATGCCGCCTCCAAACTAGTTTCTGATATACAATGGAACAAAGCCAAAAAACAGTGCACCGGTGCATGTCTGGTTGATTTAGAGAAGGCTTTTGACACCGTATGGTAAGAGGGCCTCTATCTAAAGCTGACCAGACTTGGCATAAGTAAACCACTGCTATATATGCTTCATGACATGCCGACTGGTAGAACGTTTGTTGTCAAAAGTGGCAATGTAACTTCTACCACAGAATTTTTCATTAAGAATGGTCTGCAACAGGGAGCGGTAAACTCACCGATCCTCTTCAACATTTACACCAGTGATATGATAGGTGTAGTCTTCCTCAGGCAATTGCGTATGCGGACGATCTTATCGCGTATAGAACAGCCTCTACTGTCGAAGTCATTCGAACACTTTTGCAGCGGGACTTCGACAAGATCCAGAGATATTGTGATGACTGGAAGTTGAAAATCAACTTTCAGAAATCAGAAACTATCCTGTTTAGGACACCGTTGTCTAGGGCCTCTAGGGATACGAGAAAGAACTGGCGAAAGCTGGTGATCGTTGGACCAAACGGACAGCCACTGGCGAGTAAAAGTGTAGTAAAGTACCTTGGCATCTGGTTAGATCAGTATCTATATTTCGGAAGACATGTAGATGCTGCTCTGGCTAGAGCTAGGGGAGCATTTGCCCTGACAAGACGATTGTTTTATAGCAGTCGTCTTGACAGCAGGGTGAAGGTGATTTGCTACATGGCCCTCATTAGGCCGATGATTGCCTATGGGTGCCCGGTGTGGTTCAACGTTGCCCCATCTCAAATGGTAAAGATACGGGTGTTTGAGAGGACGATTTCAATAATCTAGCATTTTTCTCTTTTACTTCTTAACCTGTGCTAAAAAAAAGGATTCACGCAGCAACAAAAACATTTTATCTCTCCCTTCAAAAGGTTTGAACTTATTGTTGAAGTGCATAGTTTTTAAGTAAAACATTAAATTAAATTTAATTAAGTTTGCCATCGTTCCAAGGTACACTTAGGTAATGTACCTTGGAACAAGGGGGTGTGTACCTTGGTACGGTTAAGATAAAAGTCTCAGATCTTTAGAAAACAAACATAGCTGCAGCTTTATTGTTTAAAATTAAGTTAAAAACAAAACAACAAAAAATAAAAAAATTAGTAAAAATAAATTGTAGAAATTCAGGTTGACTTAGGTACACAAGAATATTTCGTTCTTAAACCTTCTTGCCTCTTGCTAACTGGAAAATTTCTTCGATGGTCATTTCATCATCACCGCTGAAGTCCTCGTCGCTCCTATTTTCTATTGGCGTGGTATTTGCTTTCGCATGTCTGAATTTAGGAATTCGTGGAATCACCGGCAGCTCAAAAGTTTCATCATCGTCTGAGGACTCGTTAAAAACTTTTTTCTTCGCTGAATTTGGCTTTTTAGTGGTCTTGACTTTCGAGCTTCCTGCAGCAATTTCTTCCTTCTCAGAAGTGTCCGTAAGAATCCTAGTTCTTCCCCTCTTTCTTCCACGTGCAATAGGATCCTTTCTTGATGCAGCTTTTGGAAATGGCCTTATTTGCTCTGGTGATACGAAATTTATCGAAGGAAGCAATACTGCAGAGGTCGCTGTGGATGTTCCTGGTCTTTGTTGATCTGCAATTATAAGGTCATTTGCATTTTCGGTGGGCATAGCAGCTGGTTTTTCAGGACATGGTCGATCCGTTACGAAGCTACTAAGGAATTCATCTTCGTTGAAAATATCGTGATTGAAGGGATATATTCCTGTTACTTCAAATCCTTTAACGATGTTTTGCTGGTTGAATGCGTTCGGATAAGCCTGGCCGACAATTTGTGCTACATTATCACACTTCGGCATATAGTGGAAAAATCATAAGAAGTCCAAGTTTTCCTGGGTTGTTCAGCATCCATTCACTTGCGGCTTTGTTGTAGTAAGTTTTGTACGGTCCAAATACCGTTCTATCCAGAGGCTGCATTTTGTGGGAAGTATGCGGCGGCAGAGTCAAAAGAACAACTCCATGTTTTCTGGCGATATCAATGGCCTGCAGAGATATGTGGCTATCATGGTTGTCCATTATAAGCATAACTTGTTCATCTGGTGTTGGCTTTGAATGTGCTATAAAATGTACGAAGAACTCAATAAACAGTTGCTCGTTTGACCAGCCGGAAGGATTAGCACCACCAATACACCCTGCTGGAGCACCGTTCAGCCTATGTTCCTTGAAATGAACTCTGGGGAATATCAACATCGGCGGAACATGATTTCCTATTGCATTAATAGCCGCGACCATAGTGACATTTATTCCTCTTTCTTCCGAGGTCATGCTTCCTATTTGTTTTTCACCTTTGGCAGCTAAAACTTTCGGTGGGACGTGAACCGTTGAATTTCCAGTTTCGTCAAGATTGTAAATTCTACTTGGGTCAAATTTAAAACGGGAATAGCAATCTTCCAAATTGGTAAAAAATTGTCCCACATTGCAGCGGTTAAAACTGGTTGATCTGGAAAGGCTGGTCGACTCTGGCTTTCTGAGTGATAAAGTTTGGTGCCGTTTAAGAAAGTCAATCATCTACTCTTTGCCAGCTGCTTCGTTCTTTATCCACACCTCCGGAAGAATTTTTCCATTTGCTTTTGCAAAACTAAAGACCAATTTTGTATCACTTTTCGATAATCCATAATGCAGCTTTGTTGCTGTGGTAAGGTATTCAACCAAGGCAAGTTCTTCTTCATCATTAAGCCCTTTTTTGTGTGCAATTTCTGAATGGTATTTGAACGTTGTATCGCCAGATTTCCGATGCATTTGAAGATGACGAAACAGAGTTGTTTTGGAAATACCGTGGTCTTTTGCGGCTCTGCCGATTGTTTCCTTATTGTAGAGAACATCGTTGATAGCGCTTCCTTTTAGGCATTTTCATCCAAAGGAGTTTTTTTAACACCTTCCTTTTCAGACTGCGGCAATGAAAGAAAAAACGTAGATGACTCATGGCGAAATAAAATCTCATTTTGTTTTTAGTAATGTGATTGTACCTTGGAACGGTCCAAGGTACAATTCAAGTGCCGTTCCAAGGTACAAAACATCGATATTTCTTCATTAATCACATTAATCTTTTAAATTCGTACTAAATCGGGCTTACCGTTTCTTATTCACCAACACAATACTATGCCTTATTCACTAAAAGCGCAATAATTCGATTCCAGCTGCTCTCAGCTGAACTACACGTTTCACAAAAATTATTGAAAAAAAAAAACGTTTAGCTTGCGAAAACCGGATTTTCTTGTTTTTTTGCACGTCCGTCGCTAACCGAGTATGATGACAGAACGAAACCAGCTGCAACATGAATGCCCTTCAGACGTTGTGGAACCTTTTTCTTAGAATAAGATAAAAATTTAAAATACAGCAATCGTTCCGAGGTACAATCGTTCCAAGGTACATGACATTCCCCTACAAAACGGGCGCACTAAGGTCGGCACTGTGCGCTTACAGAGGCATAAGTCTCCTCAACACCGCCTAAAAGATCTTTAATGCCGCTTGAAACCGTTTACCAACAATCTGATCGGCCCTTATCAGTGTGGTTTTATGCCAGGAAAGTCCACAACCGATCACATTATCACACTTCGGCATATAGTGGAAAAATCCCAAGAAGTCCAAATCGATACCCACCACCTATTCATCGATTTCAAAGCCGCATACAACAGCATTTATTGAGACGAACTATACAGAGGCATGGCTCGGTTGGTATACGTGTAGGAAGACGATGGAGAATTCTCGCGGCTCCATCAGTGTCGGAAACGACCTCACCGACACATTCGATACCAAAATAGGGTTTACGCAAGGTGATGCGCTTTCGTGTGACTTCTTCAATCTAATTCTTGAGAGGAGCCAACACCAGAGGCACAAGTTTCCAAAAATCGTTACAACTATTAGCATACGCCGACGATATTGACATCATTGGTCGGACCCAACGTGATGTCATAGCCACGTTTGCTAGTATAGAGAAGGAAGCGGCAAAAATGGGTTTAGCACTAAAATGAGGGCAAGCCGAAGTAAAGGGTGATCCATTTCGAGGTTCCCAACTTTTTTAAAGAAAAAAACACAGAAAATTCAAATTTAATGGAGAATGTTTTTTATCATTTGAAAGAACATTCTTTGGCATTTATTTTTTGAAGATTATGTCTATCAAATGGTGGCCGTTGCTACGTCGCAGATGGTCCATCCGTTGAGTCCAATTTTCGATCACTCGTTCGAGCATTTCGACTGGTAACTGGCGAATGACACGCGTGATGTCTCCAAGGCCTGAATCGAAGCGGGTTTGTCGTCCCCACAGGAAAAAGCCTAACGTTGTGATATCACACGATCTTGGTGGCCAATCGATCGGCCCAAAACGTGAAATTATGTGCTCACCGAAATGTTCTCTCAATAAGTTCATTGACTGATGCGATGTGTGGTAAATGGCGCCGTCTTGCTGACACCAAATGTCACCGAGATCACGAGCTTCAATTTCAGGCATCAAATAGTCGGTTATCATGGCACGATAACGGCCGCCATTGACGGTAACGTTCGCACCGCCAAAATTTTTAAAGAAATATGGACCGATGATTCCACCGGCCCACAAACCACACCAAACCGTTGTTTTTTCTAAATGAAGTGGCAGTTCTTCAATCTCTTCAGGTTGCTCTTCGTCCCAGATGCGGCAATTTTGTTGGTTTACATACCCATTGAGCCAGAAATGGGTCTCATCGCTAAACAAAATTTGCCTCGAAAACGTCGGATCTTCTTGGAACTTTTCAAGAGCCCCTAGAGCGAAGCGATGTCGCTTGGGAAGGTCGAGCGGCTTCAGTTGTTGCACAAGCAGTATTTTGTACGCTTTCAATTTAAGATCTTGACGTAAAATGCGCCAAGTCGTTCCATACGTCAGTCCGAGTTGCCGCGAACGGCGCCGAATCGACTCTCTACGGTCTTCGTGTACACTCTCAGCTACGGCCGCTATATTTTCTTCACAGCGTGCTGGACGTGGTCTATTAGGTCGAATATTATCCAATAATGAATGCTGGGTTTCAAAATGGGTGATGGTGTTGCGAATAGTACGCTCTGTAGGCCGATTATGTTGACCATAAGTTGAGCGAAGTGCACGAAACACATTCCTCACAGAACGTGAATTTTCATAATTAAGTTGAACAATTTGTAAACGTTGTTCACGCATAAGGGTTTCCATTATAAAATGCCAAACAATACTAAACAAAAATAACATGACAGCATGACACGACTCACACGTGATCTCTCAAAAAAGGCTATTGAAAAAGTTATCTCTACTTGGATCACCCGTTAGTTGGATAAGGGTGAGTATCTCCCAATAAGCCAATACATTTTACTGTAGCGGATGTTTAACTCATCTCTTTTTTTTTCTTTACATGTGCTTTCCAGCACAGTTTGGCGTCTAGAGTCATCCCTAAATATTTAGCTGTATTTGAATATTCCACTACATTACTATTTATGTATACTGGAATGTGTGGTACATTTTTTAACGTAAAATTTATATGAACTGACTTCAGGTCATTTAATCTGATCTGCCAATTTTTAGTCCATTCTGAGATATTGTTTACTGCCTTTTGAAGCTTTTTTGTAGCTATTTCGACTGTTTCTTCTACAGAAAGTATAGCAGTATCATCTGCAAAGGTAGCTAGAGTGATTTCGTCACTTTCTGGTAGATCACTAGTGAATAGGAGATATAGTACTGGACCTAAAACACTGCCTTGAGGTACACCAGCCTTAATTTCTCTTAATGTTGAGTACGTTGTTTGTTGTTTAATTCTGAAAAATCGCTGTAGAATATACGACTCCAGTATTTTTGAATACTGCTTCGGCAGTTGCTTTTGTAATTTATGGATCAATCCTTTGTGCCATACTTTGTCGAAAGCTTGTGATATATCAAGAAATACTGTAGAGCATACTTTTTTCTCTTCAAAAGCATTTTCAATTTTATCAGTGATTTTATGCACTTGGTCAATTGTTGAGTGTTTATTCCCGAACCCAAATTGATGGCTCGGTACTAGCGATTTGGCTACAATAATATTTTGCAGGCGTTTTACCAGCATCTTTTCGAATAGCTTGGACAATATCGATATTGGCCTATATGAGGTTACTTCGCTTGGTGGTTTACCTGGTTTTGGAATCATTATAATCTCCCCGACCTTCCATATGTTTCCAACAGCGTTTATGATCTGCGCTAGATGTTTCAGTATTTTTTTTGAGAATTGTTTTAAAATTTCCCCCGTTATTAAATCAAACACTGGGGCCTTTTTTATGTTTATACCTTTTTTTATTTCTTTGGCAAGTTCTTTAGAAGTAACCGGTCGAATTGGTATATCTTCCTGGCACGTTTCTTCCATTCCTTGATAGTCTTTATCTTCATATGGTTGGAAGACGCCTTCAAGATGCTCAGCAAAAGTATTTGCTTTTTATTGACTGCTTTTTTAATTTTTTTTTTATAATTTGCGCGCACTCAAGGGGTTATGAAGACCCTTTATATGTTTTAGCACAGTGCGGGCGTTAAGGAAATTAGGGATAAGAAGAAAGGAGATACCGATGCACATTGGTTTTAAATGTCTGTAAGTTATAATGGAGAGGAAAAACAGAGTTTGGTAGAGCATTCCACATTCGTGTTGTTCGGTTTATGTATGAATCTCTATATTTCAGCGTACGTCCGAAGATAGGCTTGAGGGTAAACTGATTTGCATTCATTGCGTAACGAGTATTGCGGCTGAATTGTTGAATGAAAGGAATGCAGCTGGCTATTTCATTTGAACATTGGTTGTTAAAATAGCGATAAAACAAGGTAAGGCAGGAGATGTTTCGACGGTGTTCGAGCGAAACTAAGGAGTTCGCTATTCTTATGTCTCCTATAAGTTTTTTCGCACGTGTTTGAATCCTATCTAGTAGGTGCAATGTTGATTATGGTGCACCTGACCAGACATGGGCGTTGAATTCAAGTTTTGGGCGTATAAACGCTTTATATATTGTGGCCAGATCAGAGGGGGTGAAATATTTCTTACATCGATTTAGGAAACCTAGACATTTCGCTGCGTTTTTAGCGACTTCGAATATGTGGTTGTTCCAACGTAAGTCCTTACTAACACACATACCTAGCATGGAAAGCTTTTCGGTTTCTTCGACGTAAGTGCCATTCATTGATAATGGCTCTAGATTTTGGTTGCGCTTTAATGACAGAAGACAGCATTGTGTTTTGGAAGCATTGAATTCCACTCTATTAGATTAACCCCATTTGATAATGCTGTCAAGGTCGGAATTCAATGAGCTTAACATATTTTGGCGTTTAGAGTCCACGTTCGAAGGTGAGGGACGAGGACCTGTAAACGAATATGAGAAGCTGAGGGTACTGTCATCAGCGAAGGAATGAATTGGATTAGAAGTTGCATACAGGACATCATTTATAAAAATGAGAAAGAGAGTCGGAGACAAAACTGAGCCTTGAGGGACACCATCATTTATTTGGTGAGTTACAGACTTGAAACCATCCAAAACAACTTGAATTGAACGTTTCGAAAGATAATGTCTAATCCATAGAAGAAGTTTTTCGTCGATTCCAAATGCACGCATTTTCGACAAAAGGGCTTGATGCCAAACCCTGTCAAATGCCTTTGAAATATCAAGCGCAGCAATCTTGCTTTCGCCACCATGGTGAATTGATTGGTTCCACTTTTCGGTGAGATATGTCATCAAATCACCAGTAGACCTGTTGCTGCGAAAACCATACTGCCGGTCATTGAGAAGTTTTCGTGGGCTTTTTGCCCAGTTTCCTTCTCTGGTTTTCACTGGTGGGATGTGAGCTGTTGGCCTGTTCATTTAATTTGTTGCCTTCCAGAGCGAGTAGTCAGTACTAGCATCTTTTGTTAGGCCTGTAAGGTATTTTTTTAGTGACTCAGTTCTGAATTCAATTATTGATTTTCTGAGTTTACTATTTAGCCTGTTTAGTTTGTTTTTGTCAATTGGAGCCCTTGTTTGTTGCCAACGTTTTCTAGCTTTTCTCTTTTCTGAAATAATTTCACATATTACAGGAGGGTATGAATTTTGTTTTATTTTGTTTTTTTTATTTTTGGAGTTGCAGCCCATGCAGCTTTTTGTATATTGAGTGTAAGTAATTGCACTGCTTCCTCTATTTGCTCTTCTGTTTCGATATCTATCATTTGGGCATTTTCTTCCAACTTCTCTCTGAAGTAGCTCCAGTCAGTTAGCTTATTAACTAGTGTTGGACTTTGTTCTTTCATTATTATTTTATCGCCAAGTGTGAAAAGTATTGAAGAGTGATCTGACTGTAGGTCTGGCCCTTCTTCCGCATTTATATTATTTGAGGAGATATTTTTTGTTATAAAGAAGTCGACAAGATCTGGGGTTTTATTCCTATCTGTTGGCCAGTAGGTAGGTTTTCCCGCCGAATGATATTTACTGCCACATGCTTTAATTGTTTCAAGTAAAGCTCTTCCTCTAGTGTTCGTTAGTCTAGATCCACAATACTTATTTTTGGCATATTAGTGCCACTTAAGTAATTAAGTATGTAGGGTCCCATAGATGAGGTCACGTAGTTTAATTATCCGGGGGCAGATTCATAGCACTGGATGGCGGAAAGGACCTGGATGTTACTAAAATAATAAAAAAAAAACACCGTAGTGCATTTGAAATCCTTTCTCATGTGTGGAACTCCAGCAAAATATCGCTACGCACTAAGTTGATACTCTTCCAACCAAACTTTATATCTGTGCTGTTATTTGCTTAGGAAACATGGAAATGCTCTGCAAACATCTCGAGCTGGCAGAAAGCCTTCGTTAACCGTTGTCTGCGGTGTATTCTGTAGATCCGGTGGCCGCAAACAATACCGAACGATGAACTATGGAATATGACCGGACAGAAAAAATTGAATGCCGACATCATGCAACGGAAGTGGCATTGGATAGGCCATACTCTGAGAAAACCAAACGACAATAAAGCGAAACAATCCTTCGAATGGAATCCTCAGGGTAGTAGACACGTTGGAAGACCAAACAACAACTTGGAAGTCATCTATCTTAAGGGAAGCTCAGTCACAAGGTATACAATCGTGGTTAAACGTATGCCAGTTGCGATGACTAGGGACAGACAGAAGGATCTTGTTGCTGCCATATGCTCAAGGAGGAAGCGCTGCCTTGCAGTAGGACAACAGATACATATAACTGCCTTAAGATTCATAAGAATCACAATTTGTCAGTTCTTTGAATTTTTATCAGGAAACAGGATATAAGCCACTTGCCACTATTTTATCTTGGTCAGCCATAAAAGAAATTTAAATCTGATTCCCGATTGACCTTCTTCAATGTCATATCCTTCACACATGCCTTTCAAATCATGGACTTCCATTTACCAAGCCAACAAACTGCCACTCAAAAACCACAACGGAGACTACATACACATGCAAACATCAACCACAAATGTACACGTACACGACACGATGATGAAGTTTCATCGCAACCACCTTTAGAGTTTATTTCGAGCTCATTTTTCATTACTGCCTCCTTGGCAGGCTTGCATACACTGGCAAAACGACTACCACAGACCACAAACCTCTTTGTTGAATAATAACCTCTACTATGGGTAAGCATAAACTTAAAATCTTTTCCCTATACAAAGCTAGACTCCTCTTTCTTGGAAGTCCTCTTTTTCTCAGCTCCACTGCTTTTTGCTCCTCCAGGATCCGCAGGATTGTATAAAATTAAATTTATCATTTGCATAGGAACCCCGGTGCACTCCATAAGCATCGCGTACCACCTATTTCTCCTCATTATGCGCATTAATCCTTCCGTCAGTTGCACCCCTGATCCTGTGAAAATGCGCTCAGCATCGTGTACCGATACGTTTCCATATCGACTAGCTAGGTTGTCCATGTCCATATTTGTGTAGCCTGCTTATCTCATTATCCACTCAATATTGGGTTAGATCCTTCAAGTGAAATGAAATTCATGTCATAATCCTTTCGCATAATATCCTTACGGGAGTGTAGAGGTGAGAAACTAACAAAAAAAAAAACTGTTTCCCACTACGTAGAAGGGATACGATGACGAGTTATGAGGATGTGCTTGCTTGCTTGAGTGCTTCAAATGAAGTCGAAGAAGTCGTAGTCGTAGTCGTAGTCGTCCTGGTTGTCCTAGACTGTTATTAAGATTTTACGTGTCTCGATGAATAACAATGGTGATGGAGATGAGATGAGATGAGATGACTCTGTGACTTAGTTGAGGTGACTGAAGCACCTCATCATCGCAACAAGGATACCAAGGTGCGACAGGAAATTTATTAGGTTTCCAACTTTTTTTTAGTGCACACTTGTACTTTTATGATGTGGAAACTAGAGACATGATATGTACTTATGTTTGTGTTGTGGTGGATACCACGTTGGAGGGGATAACAACCCCATCATACGTCAATACCTTCCGTTTCCTTATTCTCACTGAATATAGGTGGAGACATCGTTTGAGTAGATTCAGACGATTAATAAGGTGTCTGGATATGGGGGCGTCATTCGACTAACATAGGCCGATGTGAGTATAAGGACTGTGGCATACAGTGGTGCTCAAAAGTATTGACACAATATCTAGTACTAGACACAATCCGGATAATAACAGCAATGACCTCTTATTCTTACGCCATAAAATAAGCAACTTACGGAGGAAGGCCTTATAGAAGCAATGCATTAGCATTCAATGTGGCAGAATGTTCTTTCGAGTTTTAGAGTACATGTGAGCGACTAATAAGGTCTGTCTGTATATGGTCGTTTTTTTAACAAACAAACACCAATGTAAGTATTAGAACAGTGCGTACAGTGGTGCTCAAAAAATTTGTCACACTAGTACAATACACCTTCCGAACTCCGATAAATTGGGGCAACGACCTCTTATTAATAAACCATAAAGTAAGTGAGTAACGGATGAAGGCTTTACTTATTTAAGTGGCGGTTCAGTCTAGAAAGAACCTGAGCATCAACAAACATGACTCTCCAATTAGCCCGGTCCTTAGATAACTGCCCCAGGTGCGCACTCTATGTTGGTTGAGGTCGGTTTCTACTTGTACGCGTTACTTAAGGCGGCGTCTGACACGGAATCGAAGACTCTGCGAGCCGGAGTATTGGCGTCCATTCGTTCTAAATTTCCAAGCCATCTTAAACGTCCAATGCGGTTTTTTTTTGACCAGGGGCATGTCGCTGTAAGGCTCGTGTCGTTTTTGGTTGAATCTTCGTCTCAATAGCCCGCCAACGCAAACGGGATCGAAGATTTTTCGAAGAATTTTCCTCTCAAATCCACTTTTGAGACGGTCCATGCTTTAGCGCCGTAGAGCAGGACTGGGATGATCAGGGTCATACTCGCAAACTTTGCTATGACATCACGTTGAGTCCGACCAATGATGAAAATATCGTCGGCATACGCAAGGAATTGCACCGGTTTTTGGAATACTGTGCCTTTGGTGTTGGCTCGTGAGTTTTGCACAATCCTCTCAAGAATCAAATTGAAGGAGACACGTGACAGCGCATCGCCTTGCCTAAATTCTTTTTTGGTATCGAATGTGTCGGTGAGGTCGTTTCCGACCCTCATAGAGCAGCGAGAATTCTTCATCGTCATTCTACACAAACGGACGAGCTTGGGCGGTGAATAGGTGGTGGATATCGATTTGGACTGCTTGGGTTTTTTCCAGGATTTGCCGAAGTGTGAAGATTTGATCGGTTGTGGACTTTCCTGGCCTAAAACCACACTGATAAGGGCCGATCAAGTTGTTGGTAAACGGTTTCAACCGTTTACATATTACGGCAGATAGGATTTTGTAGGTGATGTTGAGGAGGCTTATGCCTCTGTAGTTGGCGCAGTTCGGAGGGTCTCCTTTTTTGTGGATCGGGCAAACGATGCTGAGGTTCCAATCTTCAGGCATACCTTCTTCCGTTTAAATTTGGCTTCTGAGTTTTTGGATTTTATTTACCATTTCATATCCGCCAACTTTATAGTGCTCAGCGGGAAGGCCGTCATTTCTGATAGAATTATTAAGCTTAGCATAGCTATTGCTATCCTCACTTCATTAAGGTCGGGTGGTTGGCAGTTTTCGCTATCGTTGCCAATATTGAATGGTTCGTCTGCCTGACAATGGAATGTTGTTCGTCATCACCGTTTAACAGTCTGCAGGAGTGGTTCTTCCACATCCTCAGCATCGAATGTGTCTCAACTTCGATACTTCCTTGTCCATCTCGACAGTATACGGTTAGAGCCTTGTATCCTTGGTTTTAACGTTTTATACTGAAGTTGCACCTCTCCATATGCTCGGTCGCGCGCTTTTCTTTCTTTTTTTCTTCTTTCTGAAAAGCCGGCGTTCTTTCCTTCTTCTCTGCCTTCTCTGCCTTTACCAGCCGCTGTGCCTTGTAGTCCACGTTCTTGGTGCCGAGCATACGTCGGCATTCCTCATCAAACCAGGGGTTTCTTGCTGGTGGGCGCGAGAAACCTAGCACATCATTACCATTCGTTGCCATTGTTCTTCGACGTTTGATGCTGGTGGGATGATGTTAATCGAGAGGTTAGGGGACATGCATTGCGCTGTCTCTTGCGATTGCAGTCTGTCGACATTAAATTTTTTCACAGTACTTCTTGATTGTTCTGGCGTGGTGTATATCCGCATTCTCACCTTGGCTGCAACAAGGTAGTGGTCCGAGTCGATGTTAGCTCCTCGGAATGTTAGGACGCGTGCTTCTTATCTATCGCAATATGATCAATTTGGTTGACCGTTCATTGATCTGGAGACCGCCATGTCCCCTTATGGATATCGAGGTGAGGAAACCGTGTGCTGGCTATGGTGGCATTCCGTTCCGTACCGAGGTCAATTGGCCTAAGTCCGTTACCAGACGTCTTGTCGTGTAGGCTATGTTTTTCGACAACACTGCTAAAGATGTCTTCTCTTCCCACCTTTGCGTTAAAATCTACCAGCGCGATTTTAACATCGTACTTCGGTAGTCGCTCATAGGTTTTGTCAAGGAGTTCATAGAAGCAATCCTTAGCTATATCATCTTTTTCCTCCGTTGGGGCCCGAGCGCATATAAGGCTAATGTTGGCGAATTTGGCCTTGATGCGGATCGTTATAATGCGTTTGCTAATGTCTTGGAAACATAAGACTTCTTGCCTAAGTCTGGCACTTATAACAAATCCGCGTCCGAATAGTCACTGTTTCTGCTCACTATAACACGGTCCGTAGTAGATGTCACAGTTTTTCATCCTCTTTTTGCCCGGCCCATCCCATCGTATTTCCTGGATGGCAGTAATGTCTTCTTTGTAGCTGTTTAGGGCTTCCGCTAGTTGTTCACTTGCACCTCTCCTGTTTAAGGTTCTCACATTCCAGGTGCAGATACGAACGTCGTTGTCCTTTTTTCGTTTGCCGTGTCGTCAACAATAAAATCAGTCCTTTCCGAGGCTATTAGTTGCTTCGTAACCGTTAGATTATTCCGTGGTTGGGTAGTTAACCCAATGCACAACCCCCAACCTGGAGGGCCAATTCCAATTCATTAGATACCCCTAGGACACGGGGCCATCAGTATCCACTACGGGATTGAGCGCTGCCGTTGGCCTTTCGGTTCATCCACCACCAGCTCTGTTCAAGGGACCTGACTAACTCTTGGAATTCCTAGACTATCTGCTGTCCGAATATGTCGAAGCAGCTTGTCTAGGTTCGCCTGGGACAGCAGGCCGGGTATTCATTCTGTGCCATTCTGACCTGGCTGTTTATAGTGATCCTGTTTTTCGTCGTGTTATCAACACTCGCGCTTATCGTTTAGCAAGTCAAATCCGATTTAATGAGACCAGCACCCGATGGTAACCACTGCCAGGTAAGAAATAAGCACTTGATGTGTAGTCAGAGTTACAACACTTGGCATTGCCAAGTTAAAGCCAATCAGAGTCTACCCTCGTTCTTCAACACCCAACCATCGGTTCCATTCCTTATTGCAAAAATTTAACCAAGCACACTCAAATGGATGAAAAAACTATTATTCAGGTTATGTAAGCACCTGTAATGCCAAATATTTCATTTAATTTCATTTCACCTTGTAACGGAACAACCAATAGACCTTTTAAGATCAGAAAAGGTTGAAATGGATGCCTCACTCTTGGTACTAGGTTTCGACTCTTTTACAGACTGTTGGATATTTTAAAGTTTGAATCAAAATTTCAATATTTTCTACATGATAAACAGATAGATATTTGTTTTCATAGATACTATTTACAGAATGGCATTTGCCAACATAACCCGTGTTGTTAGCGAACTCTTGATCTAATAATAGATGACCTACGGTCTAGGTGCGGCTAACATTTAAATGTGATTTTATCTTTTAAAAGTGAATTTCATGAAGGTCAAGGTTCTTTAGATCAATAATAAGGTTTCCACGATATATTTGAATATTTTGTTTTATTTTACATTTAAAAAAAAAATTCCCCTCCACCTCTCGACCCTTTACATTAAAACTTCTGAGTTGTGTTAAGCATTTCATGAAAATGGACACAAACTGGATGATTTGTCAGATCATCGTGAGAAGTGATGGTTGGGAAAAGGATTATTGGTAGCGCATCGCACTAACTCCAGTACTTCACAAGCCATACTCTGAATACACAAAGGAATCCATATACGTCACAGTGCTGGATGGTTATGTGCACAACCAAAATGTTGATCCGTAAAATATGTTTTCCTTGTCATATTTCCTTTATATGAGGGGCCATTGCATGGCAAGGAATTAACTTTACTAACTGCTAATCTATTTTGTTTCAACTCTCGGTTTGTATGGTGTAGGATAGCTTTTGAGTGCATCCATTAAGGAAAAGTTTTGTTTAGAATTTTGAATTCCCATTTAGAAAATATGAAAATTTTAATTCAAACTTTAAAATATCCATCAGTCTGTAAAAAAAGCCGAAAGTTAATTCCAATGACAGTTTCCATTGAAACGCACGAACAATTAAATTAAATTAAGTTTCGAATTTTATGCCATTTGATGAATATTCGTGATTTTTTATTTAAACGGCCATAGTGTAAATGCGACAGTGTTTGGCTGCACAATAGTCGAATAGCGGGTAACTGTCATGAGTTTTAACAACAAAAAATACGATAAATCACACACAATTTATTTTATACTACAAAATTGCCACCGGTTAAGTAGCAAACATAAACACGGCTATAAATTCTGGTCTAACTCTAAGACCTAGTACCAAAAGTGAGGGATCCATCACACCCTTTTCTGATCTTAAAAGGTCTATTGGTTGTTCCGTTTCAAGGTGAAATGAAATTAAATGAAATATTTGGCATTACAGGTCCTTACATAACCTCAGTAATAGTTTTTTTCATCCATTTGTGTATGCTAGGTTAAATTTTTGCAATAAATAATGGAACCTGCTACTTAACCCCGACTCAGAACGGCATATTTAAGAAGTTTCTAATGACATTTGAGGCACTGACAGCAGTAGTGGCGTAAACCCAAACTGCAACAATTGAGATATTCTTGGTTAAAAATTTTACAAACATTTGTTCGAAAAATCCTCATTATTTGATTTATTTTTCAATTAAAAACTGAAAACGAAAAGTATAACACAGCTAGTGACACTTTTGCATCGAAAAAATTATTTTTATTCGTCAAGATCTTGAAATAAAACTCCAAATTGAGAAACAGAGGGTTACGCCACTCCAGCTCTCAATGCCTCAGTTGATGACATCATCATGGGATGTAGTGGAATCCACCGATTTCGATTTGTACGTCCCCGATTCGAGAGAAATTTAACTTTAAAACTTAAAATTCAATTCGTCGATAACATTGTTTTTTGCAGCCAATAAAGCTCATTCGCTCAACCAATCATATTTTTTTTTGTAATTTTTGGCAAATGTTTGGAAGCACCTTTCAGATGAGTTAGGCTTTTGATTCGGTAAGCTGGCAGAAATCGCCGGGAAATTGAAAACAGCCGGTGGAAATGTCAACAGCGATTTTGCCGTTGCTATTGTCCAGCAATTGCTTTGAAAATACTTCTGCAGATCGAGTCGCAACTTTCAATTAAATGAGTCGGGCATCGAACGATTGGGAGCTGTCATGCCTTAAGGCTGACTGTAATAGAAGATGGTTGCGGACGACCACTTCCGTAACTGTGCGAACACATGCAATTAGCATTATACGACCATAATAGCTTTTCGCTTCGATTCGTTCAGTTTTTGTTCACTTTTGCTCACTTGTGCAAAAGAGAATTAATTCGCTCTTTCTCAAAAATTTTTCATCTCACTTCAACAGCTGTGTACATTTATGTTTGTAAGTTCATAAGCAACGAAATTTGTTTGACAAAACGACTTTTACTCTGACAATCGCTTGTAATTGACAGTACTGGAGAAAACTTAACGTAGAATTTTGACATTAGCTTCCGACTGCTTCCGACTTCAGGTTACCTATGAATCTCAAGGGTAATGTGGCGGATGAACCGAAAGGCCAAAGGCAGGTCTCAATCCCGTAATGGATACTGATGGCCCCGTGTCCAAGGGGTGTCTAATAAATTGCAACTGGCCCTTTAGAATGGGGGTGTTGATTTGGGTTAACCACCCACACATGGGAAAAAAAAATGTTACGTAGCAACCATTGCTTTGGAAAGGACTGATTTTATTGTTGACAACCCTGCTAAACGAAAAAAGGACAAAGACGTTCGTATCTGCACCAAGAATGTGAGAACATTAAGCAGGAGAGGTGCAAGCGAACAACTAGCGGAAGCCCTAAGCTGCTACAAAGCAGACATTACAGCCATCCAGGCAATACAGTGGGATGGGCAGTTCAAGAAGAGGATGAAAAACTGTTACATCTACTACGGGCCGTATTATAGTGAGCAGAAACAGCGACTATTCGGATGCGGATTTGTTATAAGTGCCAGACTAAAGCAAGAAGTCTTATGTTTCCAAGACATTAGCGAACGCGTCGTTACCATTCGCATCAAGGCCGAATACCGCAACATAAGCCATAAATGCGTTCACGCTCCGACGGAGGAAAAAGATGATATAGCTAAGGATTGCTTCTACAAGCTCCTTGACAAAACCTATGAGCGACTACACAAGTACGATGTTGAGATCATGCTAGGAGATTTCAATGCAAAGGTTGGTAGAGAAGTCTAACTTTAGCTGTATTGTGAACGCCTGAAACCGTTTACCAACAACCTGATCGGCCCTTATCAGTGTGAATTTAGGCTTGGAAATTCCACAACCAATCAAATTTTCACACTTCGGCAGATCCTGGAAAAAACCCAAGAAGTCCAAATCGATACCCACCACCTCTTCATCGATTTCAAAGCCGCATACGACAACATTTATAGAGACGAACTGTACAGAGCCATGTCAAGTTTTGGTATACCGCCCAAACTCTTCCGTTTGTGCAGGATGCCGATGGAAAATTCTCGCTGCTCCATCAGGGACGGAAACGACCTCACCGACACATTCGATACCAAAAAATTTACTTAGGCAAGGCGTTGCCCAGTCATGTGGCTTCTTCCATTTGATTCTTGAGAGCCACAACTTTCCGAAAATCGGAATTGACGTCATTGGTAGGACTCAACGTAATGTCATTGCCACGTTTGCTAGTATAGAAATGGAATCGGCGCAAATGAGTTTTGCATTCAATGAGGGTAAGACTGAGTAATTGATGTCATGACGAAAGGACACACAACATAGACGAATTGGGCAGAACGTCACCATTGAGAGGTATAACTTTGAGGTAGTACGGGTCTTTGTCTATCTCGTCTCCGCTATTAACTTTGACAACAACATCTCGTCAGAAATTAAACGAAGAATTTCTCTCGCCAACCACTATTTCTTCGGGCTTAGAAGGCAATTGAGTAGGACAGCCCTCACTCGAACTACTAAGGAGATCCTATATAAGACCCTGATCATCCCAGTCCTGCTCTTCGGCGCTGAAGCAAGGACCGTGTCAAAAGCGGATGAAGAAATCTTTGGTCGATTTGAGAGGAAAATTCGACGAAAAATCTTCGGTCCCGTTTGCGTTGACGGGCTATGGAGACAAATAACTATTAGAGCTGTACAGCGACATGCCCCAGGTACTAAATTTCCGCATTGGACGTTTAAGATAGCTAGGACATGTAGAAGCCATCACAGAACTTCCCATTCTGTAGTGGTATTAACGGGCCATGCAGAGCATCAAATCTCATCAAAACCTCCAATATCAGTCCAAGCGCTCGTGTACTTTTTGCGGATCCATTGATCCTTAATGTTTTTTTTTTTTTTATTATTTGAAACGTTTTTGAGCTCGTCGGGGTAAATCCAAAATCACATAAAACGAAAGTTGAACACGAAAATGCAAGTGTAGGGGAAGGCTAGCGTGGTTGGACAACGGCGGGAATAGATAAACAAAAAGCAAAAAATTGTTTCGGGAAAAGAGAGCAAGAGCGTAAGCATGAGAGAGCACTCTGTAGTTAATCCAATGCATGTTGGTAAGGTGGCAAGCGCAGACAGAACAAATGTTCGACGAACGACAACATGCGAATGAAAGTGAACAGTTATTTTGATGAGGAAGGACTTTTGCTGTTTGAAAAATGTCGATGCGTGAAGTTTAACTACAACGTCGTAGCACTTTACGGTCTCTTTTTCTATACGAAGGTGAAAAGCTTCGAAAGCAACAGTGTGGAACTAAAAGCACCTCTGCTTCCAGCCTCTGCTCCCAATAATACCGCGCGCCGTTAGGCATTTTATCACGGAGGAGCTATTAGCTGTAGCTGCATCTGTCATTGTGGGAATGTGAGTGCAGGCTGCACGAATGTGTATGGCATTGTGTGGCTGTGTATGCCACTATTGTTTGTATATGTACGTTAACGTATGTTTGGCCATTGTCTGTATTTCACATCCTATTCGTAAGGCTCCTCCATGGACGGCTCACTTTTCACAGCGTACTCATGTATGTACGTGCGTCCATCTGACCGTGCGCCTGTTCCGTTACGTTTTGGACAGTTGCTATGCTTCTGCTTGTATTCATCTTGTTATTTCATTTCAGTGCTCACTCGATCCTCTCGGCGGAACTGCAGTATCATGCTAGTGAAGATTTTGCTTCGCCGTATCCTATACTTTGAACGACGATAGCATAAGGAGGAGGAGTGCACTCAGTGAAATCAAGTTCTCCGTATCGCCCAGTTCCCCTTCAAGCAGGTGAACATCCGGTACTCAGGTCGCGCTCAGCATGCTGTATTCTTCCTTCACACTGTATAGAGTATGGGTTATCCACGTGTTTGTATTTGTGGAGATACTCCCGAAAGCATCCATGCTCCGACCAAAAAATTGTCAGATAGACGTTTACTTCTCCATGCTTCCTACTTACATTCTCTCCACTCTCCACATTCTTTCATGTAGCAGATGAGCGTATGCTTCCACCTCGCTTTGGCTGAGTTGTTCCAATTACTTTGCCATTCTGCTTGTAGTAACTCATTGATGGTTCTTCTGTCTTCAGGTTGGTTCTCGCTAAGAGCCGCACATCGTTTCATTTCTAAATCGATGGGCCCTTCGCTAGTGATGACATTGACAGCATTTCCAGAAACCGTTCTGAAGGCGCAATATACTCTTAGCGATGCATTTCTATGCACTACGTTCCATGTACGTATCGGGGATGCGTGCATCCGTATTGAATTCCACACTGTTGCCAGCAAATTTGTGTGGTTGGCTGCTTGGTTCCCCCGACGTTCGGCAATAGTCTTGACAGCGTCACTACTGCCAGGGAAGCTCTTACGGCTGCATACTTCATATGTACTTTAGAATATAGCCTGCGATCCAGTATCATTCCTATGTAGATACTTTATGGACTCAATTCAATGGTTTGCTCGTCCACCTTACAATACAAGTGGGCGAGCAAGGCAGTGTTCTATATTTTTCCTGCTATTATCCGCACTGCTTCCGTCTTGTGGTCTGGAAATTCTAGACCAGCTCTTTGTAGCATACCTTAACGTTTGTAATGGTCTGAGTGCAGTTTCCAGACACCTCATCTAGTCTTTTTGCTTACGTTGCAGTGTCATCAGGGCTTGTTATTTTCATAACACCGTCACACATTAATTTCTATTGAACTGGGCCAAGCACTAAACCTTGTGGGACTCCTCCATTTGATACTTCTTTGGCTGTGCTTCAGTGTCTTTATGTAGTGCCCTATCACTGAGGTAGCTGCATGTTCTTTTCAGCAAGTAGTTTGGGATGTTCATGTTGTCTAACGCTCTTACAACACAGCTCCAGTCGGCTGTGTTGAAAGCGTTTTTTTATGTCTAGCGACGGCACAGCACTTTTTACTGGATAGCACTCTGTGAACTGAGGAGAATGTAATGTCCTTTGATGCAAATCTCGGTTACTGGTGTCAGCCCAGTACTGCATGTTCTGTTTGTTGATGCATCCACTTAAATGGAAATGGGGTTTGTCACTGCGTTCCATGGAACATTTTCGAGAAACGTCTCATATGCGTTCGTCTGAGAATTAAAGTTGAGCTTGGAGAGTTCCTGCAAATTCAAAAACTTGTGGGGATAGTAATGAAGGACATCATGAAGAATTCACCTCATTGCGACATTAGAAAGTCCGGTTGCATATTTACATGAATAACGCCATCGAAATAGAAAGATTTTAACAACCAGAGTCTCAAGGATCTGACTCCACGTGATCTGCCTCCAGTTCATCTTCATCATAAACTGATTTTGTCACACTTGCGGTTTATTTGAACGTAAAGTCCAAGGAAATAATTAACTTATGGGCAGAGAGGGTCTACATTGAAGTGATTTCAGAAGGCACACTGTAATTGCAATCACAGAAGAGCTGTTAAGGAAGTTGGTGCAAACGGAATGATCCATCGCTTGATGTCAACAGATCGAGGTAGGAAACAAAACTTTGGAACCACTGAGAATAAGACCGCTACGATCCCTAAAGCCTGATTGGAACGAATTTTAAAAAGTTATTTATGGTGCCACACCCTGTATAGAAGACCTTGATCTTTCAAGTCCTCATATCGAAAAATGGACAACATCAGGAACGTATGAAGAAACCCTTGGTAGTTTCAAGCGAAAAATTCTTCGGAAAATCTTCGGTCCAGTTTGTGCTGAAGAGTCACTATGTCACTAGCTGAAGAGTGACATAGACCTTGTAAAAGAAGCTTTAGATGTAAAATGTAGAGCGGCTAGACAGCAACGCTCCAGCACGAAGGGTCTTTGATTCCGAGCCAGATGGAAGATGCAGTGGAGGAAGATCCCCCCTGAAGTGTCGCATACAGGTGGCATCAGACATCAACCAACTTCAAGTGTCACCACTAAATAAAAATCGAGCTTTATGGAGAAGCATGTTAGTTGAGGCCTTGGCTCATCCCGGACCGTAGAGCGACATATTTTTGTAAGGGTATAAATGAGCTAAGAGTAATTTGACGACCCAGATCATTTGTGTGACTGAAAAAAAAAACAATTATTGTCAAGTAATCAAATATTTTACAAAATATGATAATAAAACATGATGTAGCCGGTCCCTAATGCAGTACCCTACCTAGATGCCAAATCTCCTGCATCATAAAACGTAACCAACATTCGCCTAATCAACTCTACACAAAAGCAAATGAAACCACAACTTCCCCAACAACCATTCACAAGGGAATCCTTTTACACACCATCATGCCGTTACGTTAATATGATTTCGGATAAACGAAAACATGCCACAAACCCAATTCTTCCAAAACATCAGGACTAGGTAACTAGTTGTTAAACATTTAGAAATCATCATCCTTCAAAGGACATTTTTTCTCCATGTTTTACGTTTCGTTTTGCTTTACCGTATCCCTTACCAGACATTTTTTTTTTTTGCTTTGGTTTTGTCGGTTGTTATCCTCAATTTGTATCCTTTTATGCGGCTTTTTTCCGCCAGCTATTCGAAAAACTTTCCTTTTCACATGGGCCAGGACAATTAGGACGAGAGATGAAAACAAAATAAACCGAGAACTTTGTGACAGACATGGGAACATCTGTCACATCATAGATGACGAAATAAATGCACGAACATCCGGGTCGGAGAATGGATATCACATCATCTCTGGACATGTGATGATTTTATGAGGCGCCTTAACATGGCACAACAGGTTTGAAGTCGGCTATAGGTAAGTGTGGAGGTAGATTACAGCAATCCTTAGAACTTGAGGCTGCTTTGAAACAGTAATAATCCCATTAGAAATCAGATAGGATCTCCTCCAGAGGTGGTCCTTAAATTGGTGACTTATACGTTCCATGTGGTTGGTGATACCAAATGAAAATAAATCAAAGGAAACTTCGTCCATTAGGAGCGACGGCGGAAAACCCGAAAAAATAAAGCAAAACTTTTCTTATAACCGTCGCAATAAAAACACAAGGGTACGAAGGACTTTGGTCGTCGCCACGTAGAAAACCACTTGCGCGCCACTTACAACGGCAAATTGAAAGCCAGAAAAGTGGCGGGTTGTACGTTTTTTTTTTCTGATCACGTCCTCATCTCAATGACCTCTCTTAAAACTTCGCAACTAAGGAACCGAGTAGATGGCAGGCGCTGCTGCACTTATGTTGCCAGGATCCCAGCCCTCACTAACCCCTTGGAGATGGGGGTTTTGCCATCGTCGTATTTCATTATTTTGTGTCCTTTTTTTTTAGGTACGTACTTTTCACTCAACATGACTGGCAATAGATAGATAGGAGTGGAATGCAGCATAAATCCCTGCCATCACATTAATTAAGGTTCAAGGATGTGTATAGTATTTTCTGCAGACAATGATGGCTTTTGCTTTTCGGTTGTGGTAAGTGGAGTACCGACACGTGAGCTGGAATAAAAGTGACAATAATTTATCTTTTTTTTTTATAAAGACAGGACTGATGGCAGGATATGACAGGGAAGTCACTTGATGGTGGTTGGAGGAGGGGTTTTTTTTTGTAGCGGGATTAATAAAACGCATTTTTGAAATTAATCTGAAAGTTTTGAGGAATGACTTGTATAGCTAGCTGGGATAGATGGAGAAAGTTTGAGGTATGGTTCCATGGGAAGAGGAATGACTTGTATAGCTAGCTGGGATAGATGGAGAAAGTTTGAGGTATGGATCCATGGAAAGAGGTTTTGGTGTAGGATAATTTGTCCTCAGATGACAGATGACAGAGGAGTAACCTTTAGTGGAGTGAAATAAACGCAAATAATGGAAGGATCGTACATCGTTCGGAAATTCATCCTAGTGTGGTGATATAAGAAAATTACAATTCTTGTTACAGTAAAATTAACCGCAACCAGTCTCACTATTCATATCATCGTAAAAATTCTTTTGTTTCCGCTTTTCGTTGTGGTTCCATCAACCACTGGTCCACTACCTTCAAACTATGAGGAAGCAACCTAAAACAGGTATAAAAAGTGCGACAGAGGAGTCCACTCGTGAAGAAAATTGCAAAACTCTGTTCGATGCAGCCCTTGGGAGATTAGGGAGACTAACAACAGAGCAAGGCCATACTAAACGTGCGAAAGGAGTCCAACGAGAAAACACCTTCGTCGAAGCTCAAAGATCGTGGGAGACTCGCGACGGACAGCCAGCGTATGACAGGAGTGATCCAAATGTTCGATGGGTTAGGGAGGACGATCAGTCGTCGACTCCAACACAATGTTGAGGGAGATTAGAGGACTCACGACAGAGCAACGCCACATTAAACGTGCAACAGGAGTCCACGAAAAAAATGCCGTCGTCGAAGCTCATCAGACAGGAGCTGTCCGAAATGTTCGATGGGTGAGGGAGGACGATCCCTCGTCGATGATGACGGGTGTGAGATGATGATTCCTGGAACCGACACCCAAAAATTCCTTTGCGCCAACGCATTGTTGGCGCGAACGAAAAAAGTACGATGGCATGGCGTAGAAGTTCTCCTATTTCACGCAACAAGGGAGCAACGGAGGAGCAGCAGAGGCGTGGGACGACCGCCCAAAAGACACCAACAAAGTCGCAATATGGAAAGTTTGGTTCGATGGCAAATAGAAGACGATCGCTTTCCCCTAACATTGGAGCAACAGAGGTGTTTAGGTGGACGGCCATGTAAAACCACCTTCACGAACACAGAAACGAACACACATGGGCAATAAAGACATGAGATACCAGGTCCAAACACAACTGTCAAATTGTGTTTAGGCGGACGGCCATGTAAAACCACGTCACGAACACAGAAACGAACACACATGGACGCCAAGGACATGGGACACCAGGTCCAAACACAACTGTCAAAGTGTCTTAGGGCAGCTGTCACATTATCCGACAGCTATCCAAATAGCACATGGCTGTCGAAAGGGACAGCGAAACGTATCCAAACACCAGCAACAGCGAAATCAAAGGCCTAGGGCCAAATCACCTCCACGAACACGCATGGACACCAAGGACATGGGACACCAGGTCCAACTATCCCATCAATCGGAAGCTTGACAAAAGTCAAAATGTATAAGCCTGCCATGAGAAGCTTCTCAACTTTTCAGTTCGGAGTTAAACAGGATCTCCTCTCTTCTGTGCAAAAAATGAAGGAAGAAGCTGGGCTTGACAACCTTGATATCCTGCAACCATGGCTACTTACCATCATGACCAGTTGTCTACTGTTAGTACATATCCCTAAGATATGGACGAAGTAGAAGTTATAGTCATCCCAAAAGAAGGAATGAGCTCTCACGCAAAAAGACTTGGGCTTTAGCAATGACTTCTGTTGAGGCTGCTTGGACGACATAGAGGGGGGAAGTATTATTCATCTGCTATGCTCTTGTTCAGCTCTTTCAGCAAAAACTAAGCTTCATCTGGGAGACTACTTCTTCGATAGTCTATGAGAGCTGGCTAGTATTAATGTCAGGAACTTCCTACGCTATATAATTAGCTCTAAGCGGTTCAACCAAATTGATCACATAGCGATAGACAAGAGGCACGCGTCCAGTATTTTTGATGTCCGAACATTCCGAACACCATACCACGAGAATCGAATGTCGAAGAACTTTGGAACTGGTTTCTCGCGCCCACCAGTAAGAAACCCCTGGTTTGATGCGGAATGCCGACAGATGCTCGCAGCCAAGAACGAGGCCTACAAGGCTAAGCTGCAGGTGCAGACGAGTGCTGCCGTTGAGCTCTATAGGCAGAGAAGAATTGAAGAACACCGACTTTTCAGAAAGAAGAAAAATGAGCAAGAAAAGCTCGCGATCGAGGATACAGAGAGGTGCCACTCCAGGAAAGATGTGTATAATTTCAAAGCCAAGGATACAAGGCTCAAACAGAATCCTGTAGAGATAAACAAGGAAATATCGTAGTTGTGACACAGTCGGTGCTGATTATATGGAAGAACCACTTCTGCAGACTGTTAAACGGCGTTGGCGAACAAACCCACGCTGTCAGACAGACCGGACCATTCCATATTGGTAACGAGACCTGAGCGTAGTAATATCTGAGCTAAAGCTAAATAAAGCTGCCGGATATGACGCCTTTTCCACTGACCTTTTGTTTAGCCGACGGGCTCAGTGGGTTCGATTCCTAACCGTAGCTACACCTAAATGATACTTCACTGGCCCTCCTCTCGTGATGATCTGACAAATCATCCGAGTAGTACCAATTGTTAAGAAGAGCTTATCTCACGTTCGCTGTTCGGAGTCGGCATGGCCCTGAATGGCCCTGAGTAATAACGAACCAACTCTGGTCGGAAGAAAGTATGCTTGAAGCATAGAACCTCAGCATCTTTTGTCCGATCCACAAAAAATGAGACCCTCCGAACTGCTCCAACTACGGAGGCATAAGTCTCATCAACATCGCCTACAAGATCTTATCTGCCGTAATATTTGATACCTGAAATCGTTTGGTTAACAGACTGATTGGTTATTATGAGTGTGGTTTTAGGCCAGGAAAGTCCACAATCGATCAAAATTTCTCATTTCGGCAGATCCTGGGAAAAACCCAAGAAGTCAAAATAGACAGCCATCACCAATCCATCGATTTCAAAGCCGCATACGACAGCATTTATAGAGACGAACTATACAGAGCCATGTCTAGTTTTGGTATACCGCCCAAAATCGTCCGTTTGTGTAGAATGACGATGGAGATTTCTCACTGCTCCATCAGGGTCGGGAACGACCTCACTGACACATACGATGCCAAAAAAGGATTTAAGCAAGGCGATGCGCTGTCACGTGTCTCCCTCAATTTGATTCTTGAAAGGATTGTGCAAAACTCACGAGCCAACATCAGAGGTACAATTTTCCAATAATCTGTACAACTACTAGCATACGCCGACGATATTGACATCATTGGTAGGACCCAACGTGATGTCATAGCCACGTTTGCTAGTATAGAGAAGGAAGCGGCAAAAATGGGCTTAGCACTAAAATGAGGGCAAGACGAAGTATATGCGGTCAACTCGAAAGGACACACAACATCGAGGAATTGGGCCGAACGTCGCCATTGACAGATATAACTTTGAGGTCACCATTGACTGATATAACTTTGAGGTAGTACGGGACTTTATCTATCTCGGCTCCGCTATTAATTCTGACAACAACATCTCGTCAGAAATTACACGAAGAATTACTCTTGCCAACCGCTGTTTCTTCGGACTAAGAAGGCAATTTAGTAGTAAAGCCCTCACTCGAACTTCTAGGGAGATCCTATATAAGACCCTGATCATCGCAGTCCTGCTTTACTGCGCAGAAGCATGGATCGTCTTAAAAGCGGATGAAGAAATCCTGGGTTGATTGCGTTGGGGCTATGGAGGCGAAGATCCAACCAAGAACTATACGAGCTGTACAGCGACATACCCCTGGTCAAAAACTCCGCATTGGACGTTAAAGATGGCTAGGACATCTAGAACGAATGGACACCAATACTCCGGCTCGCAGAGTCTTCGATTCCCAGCCAGACGTCGGACGCAGTAGAGTAAGACCTCGCCTAAGGTGGCGCGCGCAAGTAGAAACCGACCTCAACCAACTTGGAGTGCGCAACTGGAGCTAAGGACCGGGCTAATTGGAGAGGCATGTTGGTTGAGGCACAGGTTCATTCCGGACTGTAGCGCCACTTAAGTAAGTAAGTGAACGCGCATCGCGTTCAGCCACTATAACCTAACGTAAGCTTGTTTTTGTTTGTACAATACAAATATTTTCTTACCCAACAGAGGTAAGCGTAGAGGGAGCGTAGTTCAAAAACCTTGCTTGATTCGTTACAAAAAAATTAAAATACCGTCTTCAAATTTTATATAATTCTTCAAGGCTGCCTTGGTGACTATCTGCATCATCAACTCAAATGTCAACCAATAAAACGTTACAACATCCTACCCGAGCTGAAAATAATTCCATTTCAAGGATATTTTCCCCCGTCAATGATCCCTTCAACTGAAAGATAACCAAATCATAATCATCCAAAGGCTTTTCAAAAAGGCGCGCATAATGAATCATTCCCCCCAACACATACGGATGCCATCCTTTCATATGCCTCAAGTACATACTCGTGTTCATGTGAATATGAATATCCGATGTCAAATGGTACCGCAAAATTAAAAGTTCCTCTCTTAACAACTTAACAATGTAACGGAGGGTTTATTTCCAGAAAAGAAAATCATCCTCATTCACATTTTCTCAAGCCATATTAAAAGGACTTTCCATCACAGCGATATAAAAGGTAAAATAAACCGAATCCTCATAAAAAAAAAAAAAAAACGAAAAGCCGAAGCGCCTAATTTCATTTTTATGAGCATCTTAAAACGAGTCTTTGCGTTCACAAATTGCAACAAAAAGCCACGCGCTCCATTCGTCCTTCGTACAGCTGGGTGCTCAGCTCATATAGCAATCGCTTTTTGGTGACTTAAGGACGTTTAAGGGCTTTTGCGGTACTTTTGCATATTTTAATTTTATTCCTTCAATTGTGGGAATTTATTTGTGTTTACTCCCATTCAAGAAAGTGATTTGTGAATGAAGATTGAGTCCTTTTTCTTTATTTTTAGGTCAGTGGTTCTGTATGTCGATTGGTACACAGAGTCTGGGAATATTTTCATTAAGGCTTTCATCTGCAGTTCTGTCAATGTCTCCGAATTGATGGTGAAAAGGATGGTCGGTCTTATTGCACAACTATTATGTTTCGTCCTTATTTCGAAAGATCTTTTGGCGGTGAAGTTTTTCATTAAAATCGAGCCGAAAAGTCAGACCGACGAAAGGGAAAATATTAAAAATCTTATAACTGGAATCGGTTGTCCCGTTGCATTGCTAGTTCTTCTGTTGCACCTATCAAGGAGTAAATCTTTAGAAAGAGATTTTCATGTTCTCTGAGCTTACGGATGGAATGGTATCATTGTATCTAGGATAAGATATGAACCGCGTGGGGTATCATGAGATCAAACAAAAAAAAACCGTTAAAAGGATGACGATGTTGGAAAAGAAAATTGGAATACAAAATCCTAAAAGTAATGGAGGTGAAGCAAGAAAGAGAAAAGTTCCAGGACGCTATCAGGGAAGTAGAACAATTAGCTTTGTCTTTGATCTGTGATGACTTTTTTTTTGCTCTTTTCGCAGAGTCCTTACAAACCGAGAAGAGGGGTTTTTTGGTGCAACTTTTTTTGCTATTCAATTTGAAAAGGAGGGAACTGTAAAGGTAGGGAATCTTTACGGAAATATTTAAATGCCGTGTGTCTGGATTGTATCGAGTTGGTATTCGTCCTTTTTGATGTCGTTTCGCTGAAAACCAAATTAATTTTATAAAGCTGATTTATACGGGACAACAAATCTATTTTGTCATTAACTTGGTGGATCTTAGGTCTTCCTGGAGGGGCACAGGTATTTTTTCTGGGACAAATAAAACCCAAATAATTTTATGGATGTATAGGGCTATTAAATGTGTAAGGGACAAAGACAAAGTCCCGTACTCCCTCAAAGTTATATCTATCAATGGTAACGTTCTGTACAATTCGTCGATTTTGTGTGTCCTGGCGTGTTGACAGCATATACTTAGTCTTGACCTCAATTACTGCTTAATCCATTTTTACCGCTTCTTTCTCTAGCCAGTAGCCACTAGCAACCGTGGCTATGACATCACGTTGAGTCCTACCAATGATGTCATTATCGTCGGCGGATTTTTTGAAAATTGTCTCTGGAGCTTTGCACAATCCTCTCAAGAATCAAATTTAAGATGACAGCGCATCGCCTTGCCTAAATAATTTTTTTTGGTATCGGATGAGGTCGTTTCCGACTTTTTGAACTTTATAGCCTAAAACCACACTGAAAATGGCCGATCAGGTTGTTGGTAAACGGGTTCAGGCGTTCACATATTACTGAAGATTGGGACTTGTCGGCGATGTTGAGGAGAAGCAGAGGGTCTCCTCTTTCGTGATCGGACAAACGATGCTGAGGTTCCTTTCTTCAGGCATACTTTCTTCCGACCAGATTTGACTTATTATCTGGTGGATGTTACTTAACGAGTCTCCTCTGCCAGCTTTATGAAGCTCGGCGGGAAGGCTGTCATTTCCGGCTCGTTTATTAACCTTGAGCTAAGATATTGCAATCCTCCCTTCTTTCAGGTCTACTTACATACTTACTAAAGTGGCGCTACAGTCCGGAATGAACCTGGGCCTCAACCAACATGCCTCTCCAATTACCCCGGTCCTAAGCTAGCTGCCACCAGTTGGCCACTCCAAGTTGGTTGAGCTCGGTTTCTACTTGTGCGCGCCAATAAAGACGAGGCCATCTTAAACGTCCAATGCGGAGTTTTTTGGCTAGGGGCATGTCGCTGTGCAGCTCGTATAGTTCTTGATTGAATCTTCGTCTCCATAGCTCGTCAACGCAAACGGGACCGATGATTTTTAGAAGAATTTTCCTCTCGAATCGATCAGGGATATCCGTGACCGCTTTTGAGACGGCCCATCCCATCGTATTTCCTGGATGTGAGTAATGTCTGTTTAGGGCTTCCGCTGGTTGTTCGCTCAGGTGCAGATACGAACGTCATTGTGCTTTTTTCGTTTAGCCGGGTCATCAATAATCAAATCAGTCCTTTCTGAGGCTTAAATTCACTCAGGTCGGGTGGTTGGCAGTTTTCGCCGTTGCCAATATTGAATGGTTCGTTCTGCCTGACATCGGAATGTTGTTCGTCATCGCCGTTTAGCAGTCTGCTGAAGTGGTTCTTCCATATCCTCAGCATCGACTTTGTCTCAACTACGATATTTCCATATTCATCTCCGACAGGATTCTGTCCACGCCTTGTATCCTAGGCTTTGCCGTTTTATGCTTTGATAAAGCTTGCGAACATCTCTCCCGGAGTGGCACCTCTCTATATCCTCGATCGCGCGCTTTTCTTTCTCTTTTTTCTTCTTTCTGTCAAGCCGGTGTTCTTCCATTTTTCTCCGCCTATAGAGCTCAATGGCAGCTCTCGTCTTCACCTGCAGCTTTGCCTTGTAGGCCTCATTCTTGGCTGCGAGTGTTTGTCGGCATTCTTCATCAAACCAGGGGTTTCTTGCTGGTAGGCGCGAGAAACCTAGCCAAGCAGTTGCGGCTGATCTAATGGCTAGTTGGCTTCGTTGCCATTGATCTTCTTGCCATAAGTCTTCTGGCACTTATAGCAAATCCGCTTCCGAATAGTTGACATTTCTACTCACTATAATACGGTCCGTAGCAGATGTCACAGTTATTATTATTATTTCACTGTTTTTTTCCCAGCTGGTTTTGCTGGATTCTTCACTCAAAGAACTTGGGCGGATTTGGTGGACACTATGCAGGAGGATAGGTTTTGTCTTTCGGTGGCCAAGCACCCAATTTCGGCATAAACGCACTGACACTGCCATCCATTTGTGAATAGTTTGTGTTTTGCTGGACACTCTGGGGCACTCTTAATAGGATTCAGGAGTCTCGTTTTTTTTTGCGGAGGTCTCCGTTACAGCTTTTGAATCCTCGTTTGAAGCCCGTTATTACAGTCCCCCTGATAACCCTCAGTTGCACAAAACTCACTCACAAAAATCACAAAGGTGGTGCTTCCAGGTGTGAATGGTAGCAGACGCCTGATTAAATTATCGTTAAACCTCTACGACAAGGATTTTATATCCAACGAATTTTGAATTCCTTTGAATACTTACACCAAAAAGGTTGCCTCGATATGTGTCTGAAAATTTGCCCAAATTCCTATAATAATGGTATTAGTTTAGGCCATTTAAATAACAGGTGATTTTTTAAGAGTTAAGTTCCTCAGGTTAGCAGCACTGGTTAGTAATGGCGTCCAAACGTCATCTGTCAAAGTGAAAAGTTTTCAGTATACTCTGCCGTTTAACCATGAAAAGACTTACAACCGAAAAGCTGTTGCTAATAATTGGAATTTATTACCAAAATTCGTGCTCTATGAAAAATGTGAACCGTTTGTTACGACCATATTATGGTCGTCATAATCTACCTGGTGAACCAACAATTAGTGCTGTTGTTACCAAATTTCGCACTAAATTTACTTTGTTTGACATTAAACCATCGACTCACATGCGTACAGTGAATATCGCAGAGAATATTGCAGTTGTAGCGTCCAATGTCAATGAAGATCGTGAAATGTCAATTCATCACCGTTCTCAGCAATTGGGCATGTGTTACTCAACCAAATGGAAAATTTTACGTGTCGATTTGGGTTTGAAAGCCTAAAAAGTTCAACTTGTTCAAGAATTGAAGCCGAATGACCTATCACAACGTCTAATTTTCGATGAATTAGCCTTAGAACAGCCCCATGAAAATCCGCTGTTTTATCGAAAAATTGTGTTCATCGATGAGGCTCATTTCTGGCTGAACGGATACGTAAATAAGCAAAACTGTCGCATCAGGAGTGATAACCAGTCATCCAAGAATTACCGATACATCCTGAAGAAATTGACAGTTTGGTGTGGTTTATGGGCTGGTGGCATCATCGGTCCATTTTTCTTCAAATACGACCGTTGATGAAACGTTGCCGTCAACCATGCATGATAAGCGACTTTTTTTTGCCCCAGTTGGCTGAGTTGAACTTGGTTGACATGTGGTTTCATCAAGACCGTGCCACATGTCACACAGCTGATGTTGCAATCGGTCAACATCATCTAACGGCGTTATTTGAAGGAGTACAAGGATGATATTATGCTTGTTGATGGATTTACTAGCGGGCTTTCTAAATCCACTTCAATATCCTACCCCGAAAGTTAACTCTAGCATCAGGGAGTGATGCAAGACGCTAAAAACGTTTTAACGGCGTTATTTGAAGGAGTACAAGCATCACATTTTGCTTGTAGATGGACTGACAGGCGGGGTTATAAAATTCATTTTTATATACTGAGCAGCATATGCAGTATATCTCTCGAAATGGCCCTGTGAGTTGGCCGCCAACATCAAGCGATTAAACGCCTCTTGATTATTTCTTGTGAGGTTATTTAAAGTCGTTAGTCTATGTGGAACAAGATTGAAGCCTTACAGGATAACATAACACGCGTGATTCGTGGAATACAGGCCGAAATGTTAGAAAAAGTGACGCAAAATTGGACCTTTAGAATGGACCATTTGAAACGGAACCGCGGACAACATCCACGTGTGGCTTAAAGGCCTATTTATCGATTCCAATAAAAATTTTGAATATTTGATGCAAATTTGAGTGTTTTATTCGATTTTTGAAAAAAACTACGCGTTAGCATAATCTGCGAAAATTACACACACAAACCACAGTTACGCCCCCGAATTAAGTTCGGACATCATCCATGGATTAAGTCTCTACTATATCCAACATCCCAAAGGCGGAAACAGGCGATATAGCCAAGGATTGCTTCTATGAGCTCCTTGACAAAACCTATCATAGACTACCGAAGTACGATGTTAAAATCGTGATGGGAGATTTTAACACAAAGGTAGGACGAGAAGACGTCTTTGGCAGTATTGTCGGAAAACATAGCCTAGACGACAACACGTCTGGTAACAGACTCAGGCTAATTGACTTAGCTAAGGAACGAAATGCCAACATAGCCAGCACACGGTTTCCTCACCTCGATATCCATAAGGGGACATGTCGGTCTCCAGATCATCGAAAGGTGAACCAAATTAATCACATAGCCATAGACAAGAGGCACGCATCCAGTATTTTGGATGTCCGAACATTCCGAGGAGCTAACATCGACAAGGACCACTACCTTGTTGCTGCCAAGGTAAGAATGCGGATATCCACTACGCCACAACAATCCAGAAATACTGTAAAAAATTTAATGTCGATTGACTGCAATCGCAAGAGCCCGCCAAGACCTTAGCGCAACGCGTATCCCTTAACCTCTCGATTAGCACCATACTACCAGCATCGAATGTCGAAGAATAATGGCAACGAATGGCAATGATGTGCTAGGTTTCTCGCACCCACCAGCACGAAAACCCTGGTTTGATGGAGAATGCCGATAGATGCACGCAGCCAGGAACGAAGCTTACAAGGCTTAATTAGCTACAGGTGAAGACTTGAGCTGCCTTTGAGCTCTATAGGCAGAGAATAAGGGAAGTACACCGGCTTTTCAAAAAGAAGAAAAAAGAGCAAGAAAAGCGTTCGATGGAAAATATAGAGAGGTGCCACTCAAGGAACGATGTTCACAAGTTTTACCAAAGTGTAAAACTTCAAAGCCAAGGATACAAGGCTCGAACAGAATCTTGTCGAGATGAGCAAGGAAATATCATAGTTGAGACACAGTCGATGCTGAGGATAGAAAGAACCACTTCTGCAGACTGTTAAACGGCATTGGCGAACAAACCCACGCTGTCAGACAGCGCGGACCATTCAATATTGGTAACGAGAGCGAAAAATTCCAACCACCCGACCTGAGTGTAGTAATATCTGAGCTAAGGCTAAATAAAGCTGCCGGATATGACGCCTTATCCACTGACCTTTTTTTTGCCGACGAGCTTAGTGGCGCGATGGTATGTGCGATAAACTGCAGCGTGGAAGGTCTGGGTTCGATTCCCAACCCTACCAACACCTTAATGATATTTCACGGCCCTCCTCTCGTGATGATCTGACAAAACATCCGAGTAGTACCAATTGTTAAGAAGAGCTTATCTCACATTCGCCGTTCGGAGTCGGCATGGCCCTGAATGGAACTGAGTAATAACGAACCTGTTGTACCAAGAATTTGTATTTTTTTTATGAAGCCAGCGGAGATGACTTGGTAAGTAACATCCACCAACTCATAACCCAAATCTGGTCGGAAGAAAGTATGCTTGAAGAATGGAACCTCAGGATCGTTTGTCCGATCCACAAAAAAGGAGACCCTCCGATCTGCCGTATCTGTCTGCCGTAATATTTGAACTCCTGAAATCGTTTGCCAACAAACTGATTGGTCCTTATGAGTGTGGTTTTAGGCCAGGAAAGTCCACAATCGATCAAAATTTCTCATTTCGGCAGATCCTGGGAAAAACCCAAGAAGTCAAAATAGATAGCCATCACCTATTCATCGATTTCAAAGCCGCATACGACAGTATTTATAGAGACGAATTATACAGAGCCTTGTCGAGTTTTTGATATACCGCCCAAACTCGTCCGTTTGTGTTGGATGACGATGGAGAATTCTCTCTGCTCGGAAACGACCTCACCAAGACATGCGATGCCAAAAAAGGATTAAGGCAATGCAATGCGCTGTCATGTGACTTCGTCAATCGGATTCTTGAGGATTGTGCAAAACTTCGGAGCCAAAACCAGAGGCACAATTTTCCAAAAATCGGTGCAGCTAGCATACACCGACGAAATTGACATCATTGGTCGGACTCAACGTTATGTCATAGCCACGTTTGCTAGTATAAAGAAGGAATCGACAAAAATGGATTCAGCAGTAAATGACGGCAACACGCTGTCAACACGAAAGGACACACAACATCGACAAATTGAACAGAACGTCACCATTGGGTGATATAGCTTTGAGTAGTACGGGATTTTGTCTAGCTAGGCTCCGCTCATAACTCAGACAACAACATCTCGTCAGAAATTAAACGAAGAATTACTCTTGCCAACCGCTGTTTCTTCGGGCTAAGAAAGCAATTTAGTGGTAAAGCCCTAAGTCGAACTACTAAGAAGATCCCATAAAAGATACTGAGCTCTGCTCTACGGCCTGCTTCAGCGCCGTAGGGCAGAGACTACATGTCATAGCCATCTTTAACGTACAATGCGGATTTTTTTGACCAGCTGCGTCGCTGTACAGCTCGTATAGTTCTTGGTTGAATCTTCATCTCCAAAGCCCGTCAACGCAAACGGGACCGAAGATTTTTCGAAGAATTTTCCCCTCAAATCGACCGAGGATTTCTTCATCCGCTTTTGAGACGATCCATGATTCAGCGACGTAGGGCAGGACTGGGATGAACAGGGTCTTATATAGGACCTTAAATAGGATCTCCTTAGTAGTTCGATTGATGGGTTACCTACAACCAAAGATTATATAACAATACAGATGACGCATTGAGAACAAAAAGCAGAAACTTTTCTCACCAGTTTCATGGTACGGTTGTGCAAACATGAGAAACAAGATCCAAATATATGGCAGGCTGTGCCAGTACGACCCGCCATGGAACAATTTTTCTTGTATGCAGTGCGTCATCTGTATGACTTTATAATCTTTGCTACAACCATACGGGCTCAGTGGCGCGATGGTTAGTGCGATGAACTGCCGTGCAGAAGGTCTGGGTTCGATTCCCAGCCGTAGCAACACCTAAATGATTTTTCACTGGCCCTCCTCTTGTGATGATCTGACAAATCATCCGAGTAGTATCGATTGTCATGAAAAGTTTATCTCAACTTAGCCCTTCTGATTCGGCATAAAACAGGAGGTCCCGCCATCGTGCTAAGAAAAACACACGCACACATGAATGGTTGTGAGAAAAAAGCAAGGCCCTGGGTACTAACGAGCCTGTTGCGCCATAAATTTTTTTTTTTTACAACCATTCCTTGTTCATTTGAACGAGATCCATTTTGTTCATTCGAACAGGATCCACGATGTTTTACTTTTTCGTAAGACTTTTGAATGTCATGACCGAAATGTCTCGGCGCTCTTTCCCAATTTCCTGATTCTCTTTTCCCACAAACTTTAGGGCAAAAAAAACCAATGAGGATACTTTCAGCGTTTTTTTTATTAAATATTTCAACCGAAGTGCATTATGCATGCATTCCTTCCCTATTGGGAACCTATTTTTGGACATTCCTGTCCAAGTACTAAGGTATTTGAATGATGTGCACATCATATAACGGGTGATCCAAGTAGAGATACTTTTTTCAATAGCCTTTTTTGACAGATCACGTGTGAGTCGTGTCATGCTGTCATGTTATTTGTGTTTATTATTGTTTGGCATTTCATAATGGAAAGACTTACGCGTGAACAACGTTTACAAATTGTTCAACTTTATTTTGGAAATTCACGTTCTGTGAGGAATGTGTTTCGTGCACTTCGCTCAACTTATGGTCAATATAACCGGCCTACTGAGCGTACTATTCGCAACACCATCAGCCATTTTGAGACCCAGCATTCATTATTGGATAATATTCGACCGAATAGACCACGTCCAGCACGCTGTTAAGAAAATATAGCGGCCGTAGCTGAGAGTGTACACGAAGACCGTAGAGAGTCGATTCGGCGCCGTTCGCAGCTACTCGGACTCACGTATGGAACGACTTGGGGCATTTTACGTCAAGATCTTAAATTGAAAGTACAAAATACAGCTTGTGCAACAACTGAAGCCGCTCGACCTTCCCAAGCGACATCGCTTTACTCTATGGGCTCTTCAAAAGTTCCAAGAAGATCCGACGTTTTCGAGGCAAATTTTGTTTAGCGATGAGGCCCATTTCTGGCTCAATGGGTATGTAAACAAACAAAATTGCCGCATTTGGGACGAAGAGCAACCTGAAGAGATTGAAGAACTGCCACTTCATCCAGAAAAAACAACGGTTTGGTGTGGTTTGTGGGCCGGTGGAATCATCGGTCCATATTTCTTTAAAAATTTTGGCGGTGCGAACGTAACCGTCAATGGCGACCGTTATCGTGCCATGATAACCGACTATTTGATGCCTGAAATTGAAGCTCGTGATCTCGGTGACATTTGGTGTCAGCAAGACGGCGCCACTTCCCACACATCGCATCAGTCAATGAACTTATTGAGAGAACATTTCGGTGAGCACATAATTTCACGTTTTGGGCCGGTCGATTGGCCACCAAGATCGTGTGATATCACACCGTTAGACTTTTTCCTGTGGGGATATGTAAAGTCAAAAGCTTATGCCAACAAACCCGCTTCAATTCAGGCCTTGGAGGAAAACATCACGCGTGTCATTCGCCAGTGACTGGCGAATGACTCCCTAGTTTTTTCTTTAAAAAACTAGGGAACCTCGAAATGGGTCACCCTTTATCAGATTGGCTTGAAAAACTAATGTTGCGATCGCAATTTCTCTGAAATCCAGTGGACAAAAAAAGTCTCTTAATAATTCGATATTTCCTAGATCCTTCCATATAATATTTGTAAACATTTTATTGATTTTAATTTAAAATTCCCCTAGCATACCTTCCAATTGGTATTACATCCGTTAATTCCATCCGCCTTTAGTACGCAACGATATATACATTGCGATGAGAATGCATCCATTCTCAAAGTATCTCAGTTACTTTAGGAACTAGTTATTTTCATTTATTTAAGGCAAATAGACGAAAAACAAAAGTTTCTGAAGTTCGGTGTGTTTTTCTTCGAAAGTAGTTTCTTCGAAATGAATAAATTTGCAGAAAAAGTGAACTCCTCTCAAGCCCTGAATCCACATTCATTTATGGTAATGGGTATCGTCAACCATCGATTTGAAATACATCCAGAGGTAACAGTAGACTTAGAGGTGATTGTAACCCAGACATTTAAGGCCTTTAGAGCTCAGGAAGCTTCTAAAACTTCAGATGCAATTGATTAAGTTTACTTCTTGCTAACGAGTATCGCAGTGTCAATTTAGAATTCACAAAGCTGACGGTTAAATTTTCGAAGTAAATATTGGACTTCCGATGGATGGGTTTGGCGTTAGCTGAGACAACGAAGAGTCATACTAACTCATTCTTACTTTAACTACACAGCCATTGTGCTTAAATTTACTCTCAGTGGCAATCATCGGATACTGGCCTCATCCAATCTGATTTGAGTTGGTAAACATAAAAGTGCGAGTGTTGACCAGAGAACAGAGAACGACATGTCCCGAAAGGATATAGCAACACTAGATAAAAGAAAAGGTCAAAGCTTCTGGAGCGACGTATCAAGCTTGGAAACAAAATATCGAAAAATGGGCCGGATCATTCAGATTGAGGGTTGTGCTTTGGGTTAACGGTTCGATTACAGCAAGACCCATTTTGTACGCATGGGTCTTGCTGTAATCGAAATCGAAAATCGAAAACCTCGGATAGGAAGAATTTACTTTGGACGACCATTACGTTCGTAAGTGGTGCGACAGTCCGGAATGAACCTGGGCCTCAACCAAAATGCCTCTCCAATTAGCCGCGTCCTGAGATAACTGCCTAATGTTGCGCATTACAAGTTGGTTGAGGTCGGTTTCTACTTGTGCGCTCCACTTAAGGCGAGGTCTTCATTTACTGCGGCCTACGTCTAGAAGGGAATCGTAGACTCTGTGAGCCGGAGTATAAGTGCTCAATCACCCTACATGTCCTAGCCATCTTCAACGTCCGATGCAGGGTTTTTTGTCTAAGGTCGTCGCTGTGCAGCTCGTATAGTTCTTCGTTGATTTTTTTGTCTCCAAAGCCGGTCAACGCAAGCGGGACCGATGATTTTTCGAAGAATTTTCCTCTCGAATTCTTCAGCGCCATAGAGCAGGACTGGGATGATCAGGGTATTATATAGGATTTCCTTAGTAGCTCGAGTGGCAATTCAGTAGTCTTACGGTTGGCAAGAGTTATTCTTCGTTTAATTTCCGACGAGATGTTCTTGTCAGAGTTAATAGCGTAACCGAGGTAGGCAAAGACCAATATTACCTCAAAGTTTTATATGTCAATGGTGACGTTCGGTCCAATTCTTCGATGTTGTGTGTCCTATCGTGTTGGCAGAGTATACTTAGTCTTGTCCTCATTTACAAGAAATAAAAAAATTAATTTATGGCGCAATAGGCTCGTAGTACCCAGGGCCTAGCTTTTTTTCTCACAACCATTCATGTGTGCGTGTGTACTTCTTAGCACAAGGGCGGGAACTCATGTTTTATCCCGATTCCGAACAGCTAAGTTGAGATAAACTTTTCATGATAATTGATACTTCTCGGATGATTTGTCAGATTATCATGAGAAGAGGGCCAGTGAAAAATCATTGAGGATTAGCTACAGCTCGGAATCGAACCTAGACCTTTTGCGCAGCAGTTCAACGCACTAACCATCGCGCCACTGAGCCCTCCTTTACTGCTAAGCCCGTTTTTTCCGCCTCCTTCTCTATTTCTTGCAAACGTGGCTTCGAAATCACGTTGAGCCCTACCAATGATGTCGATATCGTCGGCGTATCCTAACATATAGTTGCACCGATTTTTGGAAAATTGTGCTTCTAGTGTTGGCTCGGGAGTTTTGCACAAACATCTCAAGAATCAAATTGAAGAAGTCAGGCATCGCCTTGCCTAAATCCTTTTTTGGTATGTTTCGGTGAGGTCGTTTCCAACCCTGATGGGGCAGCGAGGTGTCTCCATCTCCAAACGGACGACTTTGGGCGGAATGCCAAAACTAGACATGACTCTGTAAAGTTCGTCTCTATAAATGCTCTCGTATGCGGCTTTGAAATCGATGAATAGGTGGTGGATATCGATTTGGACTTCTTGGGTGTTTTTCAGGTTCGGCCGAAGTGTGAAAATTTGACCGGTTGTGGACTTCCCTGGCCTAAAACCGCATAGAAAAGGGCCGATCAGGCTGTTGGTAAACAGTTTCAGGTGTTCACATATTATGGCTGATAGGATCTTGTAGGCGATGTTGAGGATACTTATACCTCTGTAGTTGGCGCAGTTGGGCCATCGATCCTGAGGTTCCATTCTTCAGGCATATTTTCATCAGACCAAATTTGGCTTATGAGTTGGTGGATGTTAGTTACCATTTCGTCTCCGCCGGAATTATAAAGTTCGGCGTGGAGGCTATCATTGCCGGCAGCCTTATCAAGCTTGAGCTTAGATATTGCTATCCTCACTTCACTCAGGTCGGGTGGTTGGCAGTTTTCGCTGTCGTTGCCAATGGTTTGTTCTGCCTGACAGCGGAATGTTGTTCGTCATCGCCGCTAAACAGTCTGCAGAAGTGGTTCTTCCACATTCTGAGCATCGACTGTGTCTCAACTAAGTATTTCCTTGTTCATCTCGAAAGGATTCTGTTCGAACCTTGTATCCTTCACTTTAACGTCTTAAACTTTGGCAAAACTTACGAACATTGTTCCTGGAGTGGCACCTCTCTATATCCTCGATCGCGCATTTTTCTCTCTCATTTTTCCTATTGCTTCCCTTCTTCACTGTCTTTAGAGCTCAATGGCAGCTCTCATCTTCACCGGCAGCTTAGCCTTGTAGGCCTCGTTCTTGGCTGCAAGCATATGTCGGCATTCTTTATAAAACCCGGGGTTTTTCGCTGGTGTGCGCGCATCGTTGCCATTGTTCTTCGACATTTGGTGCTGTGGACAACAAAGCCTAACGAAAAAAGGACCACGACGTGACGTTCGACAAATTTCAGCCAAAACTTGCGGAAGCCCTAAGCTGCCATAAAGCAGATATAATTGTTCTTCGACATTTGGTGCTGTGGACAACAAAGCCTAACGAAAAAAGGACCACGACGTGACGTTCGACAAATTTCAGCCAAAACTTGCGAAAGCCCTAAGCTGCCATAGATCAGACATAATTGTCATCCAGGAAGTACTATGCGGGGATGGGCTGGGCAAGAGTTGAATGAGAAACTGGGTCCTCTACTCCTGTTCTTGTTATAGTGAGCAGAAACAGCTAATATTAGGATACGGATTTGTTACAAACGACAGACTTAAGTAAAAAGTTATTTACTTCGAAAACGTTTGGGGATGCTTTGTAACAATCCGTACGGAATTCAAATTACCGACGTAGGGAAAAGATGGCATTCCAAAGATTTCTTGCTATCTGTTGCTTTTTTTCGAGCCATAGCTAGAACTTAAAAAAAACACAAAAAAATCAGTGGAATGAGCAAATTTTTTACTTTATTAGCTCACAAGTTCATGGCATTTGATGTTTGAAAATAATCTCTGGCATATGGCCTCTGCGTCTGCGCCATCTTCTTGGTCCAGTTTTGCCCCAGCTTTTCGAGCATGCCAGGTCTTATTTCTCCTATAGTGCATCGAATGTTGGACTTTAAATGATCAATCGTTGCTGGTTCATCATCATAGATCAGTGAGTTGACCAGAGACCCCACAAAAAGTAGTCCAAAGTAATCAAATCACACGAACGAGGTGATCAATTCACAGGTCCGATATTTTGGCTCAACTAATTCATGACTGCAGGCTCTGTATGGCATGCTGCGCTGCGCATATTATCAAAAAGAATAATGAGGCCTTGAATGGATCCATAGTGTTTCGCATAAGTTGCTCAAATGGACGATCAATAACCTGATCGGCTCTTATCAGTGTGGTTTTAGGCCAGAAAAGTCCACAACCGATAAAATTTTCACACTTCGGCAGATCCTGAAGACCAAATCTATACCCACCACCTATTCATCGATTTCAAAGTCGCATACGACAGCATTTATAAAGACGAACTATACAGACACAAGTTTTGATATACCGCCCAAACTCGTCCGTTTTTGTAGAATGACGATGGACAGTTCTCTTCGGAAACAACATCATCAACACATTCGATACCAAAAAAGGATTAAGGCAAGGAGATGCACTGCCATGTGGCTTCTTCAATTTGATTCTTGAGATAAATGTGAAAAACTCGAAGGCCAACACCAGAGGTACGATTTTCCATAAATCGGTGTAACTACTAGCATACGCCATCGATATTGACGACATTGGTAGGACACAACGTGATGTCATAGCCACGTTTGCGAGTATAGGGAAGGAAGCGGCAAAAATGGGTTTAGCACTAAAATGAGGGCAAGACGAAGTATATGCTGTCAACACGAAAGGACACAAAACGTTGATGAATTTCACAGAACGTCACTATTGACGGATATAACTTTTGTTAACCTCGGCTCCGCTATTGACTCTGACAACAACATCTCTTGCCAACGAATGGACACCAATGCTTCGGCTCGCAGAGTCTTCGATTCCCAGCCAGACGTCGGACGCAGTAGAGGAAGACCTCGCTTTAACTGGTGCGTACAAGTAGAAACCGACCTCAACCAACTTGGAGTGCGCAACTTTAGGCAGTTAGCTAAAAACGGGGCCAATAAGAGAGTTGCTAACAGCATGTTGAGGCCTAGGTTCATCCCAGAGTGTAGCGTCACTAAAGTATGTATACTTTGTACCAATGGTATACCGTATAGGGAATATCAAGTAAAAGCTTTGGGAAAACCAAACGACATCGCAAAGGGACGGAAATTCAGGTCCATCAGATATAAAACAAAAATTATTTCGAAACCTACACTACGATGGATTGCGCGGACGGATTGCCATAAGCGTATACAGGATAGGGTATATCGGTTTAACTTGAGGGTAACAGAGGGTGAATTTTACCATTCCAGCCCATCAAAAACTGGACACCAATAGAGTACTTCGCCACAACGTCAATCTGGCAGTAATGTCATTGGTGGGAAGGAAAATTTATACCAAATTCACACAAACCTATCCCCGACAAACATGCCTTCAAACAAATAATATCGCAGACAGATTGTCGTTGTCGCGAAGTACTCCTTACATGAACCCAGACTGGGTTCCCCTTTTAAGTGGCGCACCCAAGTGGAAACTAGTAGAAACCAATTAATTGAAGACGCATGATAGTTGCAGTCCAGAAAAGTACCGTCACTCGAATAATTCTATCAACCCTATGCGATAACATACTTGCATGCCAAAAAATTTTGAGACATTAAAGGCTTAACAGATTTTCCAAATGACTTTCTACCAATGAAAACTAGAGTGTCAGACAAAATAAACTTTTTAAGACGATGTACCCACTTTCGTCAAGGATTTCATCATCGTTCAGCTTTATATCAACACCAGCCAACAGTCAGTTGGTAAGATTTCAAATCTCCAAACCTCGTCTCATACAACCAAACAAGAGCATGACAACTCCTTACACAGCCCTCGGCAAAAGTTTGCTTCAAATGCTTCGCATGCTTCTGAATTTCAGATCCACGCTAAATAATTCATCAACTCCCTGATGCGCTTGTTCAAATAAGATTACACAGTCTGTCCTCCATCCCTGCAGACTAACTCATCATTCGTCTATAGCTTCATCATCTGAATGTTGAATATAAAACGCAAGCATGTTGTCCCCCTAGAGCACATTCCCAATATTAAATGGTAAAAGGATAACAAACAACGACGCAGAATGGAATCTACAAAAACGGGGATATGAGTACATTTTTCCCAAAAAGACCCTCAGTACGGCCCCCACCCCCCCTCCGAACATCAAAATGCAAAACGACTGCTCAATTGGATCGCAAAATACATGCGGTAGTAGGGCTAGCTAATTCCACTCGTATGTATCCTTAGCGTCCTCCCCACATGCACCAATTACCACTTAAGGATAATGTGTAAGAATTTAAAATTATCCCCCATGCAAGGCTCTCTGAATGGTCGGTGGTATAACCCGCTGAGTCGTCTGTCAATGGGTGACGTAAAGTGAGGATAATAACCGCCACCCTTCCATCCGGACATGTCCAGTGTCCAGAGCATTTACATTTGCACGTGTCAATTTTATCCGTCATCGTGTAGCGCCCGCGGTGAGAATGTACAGGGAAGACCGAAGAACGATTACAATTTCATAACTTTAACAATCAATTTATGGGCAAAGGACTGGCCCGCGCTGGACGACAATGATGAGCGATTGCTTAGTGCCGTCCCGTTCCCGATGGACAATAATTGCAGCATATTACAGGAGGAACGTTTCAATTACGTTCAAGTGGACAATTTCGCCTCCGACACAAGTATTACGAATTCATGGACGAATTAAACTTTCAAGGACCAAATGTCCTTCCCACTGAATATGTTGTTTTTTTTGTTTTGTTTCTGTGGGTTTTTTTTTCTTCCTCGATGACACAACTTCATTGTTGCACTTTGGTTTGGGAAGGTGACCATTGGGAGGACATGCCCAAGAGCAGTGTCTCTGGGTTGATAATTGTTGTCATTAGGGGTAACTTGCGGAAAGGGCTGAAGGAAATGAAAAAGAGGAGATTTCAGCAAGGTCGTGACATTTAAGGAAATTTGATTCAAATTTTCGAGAATGGACAATTATTTTCTGGATAATTGCAACAACTTTCACACAAAGGAGGGAAGAAGGACACTTGGCAGCTCACTTTTGAGACAAATTTTTGCCATTTCAGATGTCCTGACCATGTTCGGTGCTGGACTTTTTGTGACTGACATCTGACTCAGTGGTGATTTTGGGTGTACCTCAACTAAGATCCCCAGAAGCTCATTAACTAACAGGCTCGAGTTGGGTACTTGTTTTGTATCATGTTGTGTTCTTGATGTTGGGAGATGCAAGGAGAGGAAATGCTGCATTTATCCCCAGTCGGGGTCGAAGTAAGTCAGAATTGGACAGAAGTCAAAATTGTCTATCTCGTCTAACGTCACTACTGAAAGAGCTCGTTGAGTGCAGATTTACACAAAGCTGTGCTGCCGGTATTAGTTCAGGCATTTTTCACAGTCATAGGAAACCCCTCATCAATCCTGACCTTGGGTTTATCCTTTTATTGATGTCGAATATTTCGGTAGGTGGATGTGAAACTTGATGGAACGGCGAGAATTATCAACCGCCATTCTTCATAGACAAACCAGCTTGGATAGTGTACCACCCAATGTATTCGACTGCTTCCACATCGAGGCTGTTATACTGGATGCAAGCCTTTAAAAAAAATACTCGCTATGGAGTTGAATGTGTTTACCCCAGCCAACACTCCGTTCAGGAGGTAACGGGAGGAACACAAATTAATTTTTTTTATTTATTAGCAGTTGTAGGAGAAGCATACATTCTCAATAATTATGGAACACAACGTCGTTCAAGTACCTGCCTCGGCTGGCTTTACTTGTAGCGCTTTCTGTCACTCTGATTTTCCAAGACCTTGTAGATGGTTTCAGGCTTTTGTTGGAGGAGCAAACATTTCCAATAATTATGGAACTCTGATTTTCCAAGACCTTGTAGATGGTTTCAGGCTTTTGTTGGAGGAGCAAACATTTCCAATAACTATGGAACACAACGTCTTTCGAGATCCTGCCTCGGCTGGCTCCACATGTAGCACTTTCTGTCACTCCGATTTTCCAAGACCTTGTAGATGGTTTCAGGCTTTTGTTGGAGGAGCAAACATTTCCAATAACTATGGAACACAACGTCTTTCGAGATCCTGCCTCGGCTGGCTCCACATGTAGCGCTTTCTGTCACTCTGATTTTCCAAGACTTGTAGATGGTTTCAGGCTTTTGTTGGAGGAGCAAACATTTCCAATAACTATGGAACACAACGTCTTTCGAGATCCTGCCTCGGCTGGCTCCACATGTAGCGCTTTCTGTCACTCTGATTTTCCAAGACTTGTAGATGGTTTCAGGCTTTTGTTGGAGGAGCAAACATTTCCAATAACTATGGAACACAACGTCTTTCGAGATCCTGCCTCGGCTGGCTCCACATGTAGCGCTTTCTATCACTCTGATTTTCCAAGACCTTGTAGATGGAACACAAAGTCGTTCAAGTACCTGCCTCGGCTGGCTCCACATGTAGCACTTTCTGTCACTCCGATTTTCCAAGACCTTGTAGATGGTTTCAGGCTTTTGTTGGAGGAGCAAACATTTCCAATAACTATGGAACACAACGTCTTTCGAGATCCTGCCTCGGCTGGCTCCACATGTAGCGCTTTCTGTCACTCCGATTTTCCAAGACCTTGTAGATGGTTTCAGGCTTTTGTTGGAGGAGCAAACATTTCCAATAACTATGGAACACAACGTCTTTCGAGATCCTGCCTCGGCTGGCTCCACATGTAGCACTTTCTGTCACTCCGATTTTCCAAGACCTTGTAGATGGTTTCAGGCTTTTGTTGGAGGAGCAAACATTTCCAATAACTATGGAACACAACGTCTTTCGAGATCCTGCCTCGGCTGGCTCCACATGTAGCGCTCTCTGTCACTCCGATTTCCCAAGATCTTGTTGATGGTTTCAGGCTGTAGCTCATGTGCACTTAGTGGCCTTAAGTGCTTGAATTGTTTCCGGATTTTTCCAAGAAATTTCCTCTCGAATCGATCAAGGATTTCTTCAATCGCTTTTGATACGGTCCATGCTTCAGCGGCGTAGAGCAGGGTCTTATATAGGATCAGCTTAGTAGTTCTATGGAGGGCTTTACTGCTGCATTGTCTTATTAACCCGAAGAAAGAACGGTTGGCAAGAGTAACTCTTCGTTCAATTTCTGACGAGATTTTGTTGTCAGAGAAATTAAAGGGGGAGCCGATGTAGACAAAGTGACGTTCTGTCCAATACGTTGATGTTTTGGGTGCTTTCGTGTGAACAGCATATACTTCGTCTTGCCCTAATTCACTGCAAAAACCATTTTTGCCGCTTCCTTCTCCATCCTAGTAAACGTGGCTAAGACTTCACGTTGAGTCCTACCAATGATGTTAATATCGTCGGCGTATGCTAGTAGTTGTACCGATTTTCAGAAAATTGTGACTCTGGTGTTGGCTCGGGAGTTTTGCACAATCCTCTCAAGAATTAAATTGAAGAAGTCAGGCATCGCCTTGCCTAAATCATTTTTTTTTTCCTATCCAATATGTCGGTGAGGTCGTTTCCGACACTGATGGAGCAGTGAGAATTCTCCATAGTCATCCTACACAAAAGGACAAGCTTGGGTGGTATACCAAAAACTAGACCTAGCTCTGTATGGTTAGTCTCTATAAAGCTGTCGTATGCGGCTTTGAAATTTATGAATAGGTGGTATCGGGTATGGGTATGGAAATGGGTATCGATTTGGATTTCTTGGGTTTTTCCTAGGATCTGCCGAAGTGTGAAAAGTCGATCGGTTGTGTACTTTCACGGCATAAAACCACACTGATAAGGGCCGATCAGGTTGCTGGCAAAACGGTTTCAGGTGTTCATATAGTTCAGATAGGATCTTGTAGGCGATGATGAGTTGACTTATACCTCTGTCGTTGATTCTGAGGTTCCATTCTTCAGGCATATTTTCATCTGACCAAGTTTGGCTTATGAGTTGTTGGATGTTGCTTACAAAGTCATCTCCGCCGGCCTTACAAAGCTCATCGGGGAGGCTGTCATTGCCGGCAGCCTTATTAAGCTTCAGTTTATATTGCTATCCTCACTTCACTCAGGGCGGGTGGTTGGCAGTTTCCGTTGCCGTCGCCAGTGTTGAATGGTTCGTTCTGCCTGACAGCGGAATGTTGTTCGTCATCGCCGTTAAACAGTCTGCAGAAGTGGTTCTTCCATATCCTCAGCATCGACTGTGTCTCAACTACGATATTTCCTTCTTCATCTCGACAGGATTCTGTTTGAGACTTGTATCCTTGGCTTTGAAACTATACACACCTTTCCTGGAGTGGCACCTCTCTGTATCCTCGATCGCGCGCTTTTCTTGCTCTTTTTTCTTCTTTCTGCAAAGCCGGCGTTCTTTCCTTCTTCTCTGCCTATAGAGCTCAATGGCAGCTCTCGTATTCACCTACAGCTTAGCCTTGTAGGCCTTGTTCTTGGCTGCGACCATGTGTCGGCATTCTTCATCAAACCAGCGGTTTCTCTTTGGTGGGTGCGAGAAAGTGCTAGGTTTCTCGCGCCCACCAACAAGAACAGTTGCGGCTGATCTAATGACTTGTTGGCATCGATGCCATTGTTCTTCGACATTCGATGCTGGTAGTATGGTGTTAATCGAGAAGTGAAGGGATACGCGTTGCGCGAAGGTCTTGGTGGGCTCTTGCGATTGCAGCCTATCGACATTAAATTTTTGCACAGTATTTCTGGATTGTTGTGGTGTAGTGGATATCCGCATTCTAACCTTGGCTGCAACAAGGTAGTGGTCCGAGTCGATGTTAGCTCCTCGGAATGTTCGGACATCCAATATACTGGATGCGTGACTCATGTCTATCGCTATGTGATAAATTTGGTTGACCGTTCGCTGATCTGGAGACCGTCCCCTTATGGATATTGAGGTGAGAAAATCGTGTGCTATAGTGGCATCTCGTTCCGTAGCTAAGTCACATAGCCTAAGTCCATTAACGGACGTATTGTCGTGTAGGCTTTGTTTCCCGACGATACTGCAAAAGATGTGTTCTCTTCCTTCCTTTGCGTTAAAAACACCCAGCACGATCTTACTTCGGTAGTCGCTCATAGGTTTTGTCAAGGAGCTCATAGAAGCAATCCTTAGCTTTATCATCTTTTTCCTCCGTTGGGGCGCGAGCGCATATAAGGCTAATGTTGGCGAATTCGGCCTTGATGCGGATCGTTACAATGCGTTAGCTAATGTCTTGGAAACATAAGACTTCTTGGCTAAGTCTGGCACTTACAACAAATCCGCGTCCGAATAGTAGCTGTTTCTGCTCACTATAACACGGTCCGTAGTAGATGTCACAGTTTTTCATCCTCTTTTTGCCCGGCCCATCCCATCGTATTTCCTGGATGGCAGTAATATCTTCTTTGTAGCAGTTTAGGGCTTCCGCTAGTTGTTCGCTTGCACCTCTCCTGTTTAATGTTCTCACATTCCAGGTGCAGATACGAACGTCGTTGTCCTCTTTTCGTTTAGCCGTGTCTTCAACAATAAAATCAGTCCTTTCCGAGGCTTTTGGTTGCTTCGTAACCGTTAGATTTTTCCATGATTGGGTAGTTAGCCCAAAGCACAACCCCCAACCTGGAGGGCCAATTCCAATTTATTAGATACCCCTAGGACACGGGGCCATCAGTATCCACTACGGGATTGAGCGCTGTCGTTGGCCTTTCGGTTCATCCGCCACCAGCTCTGTTCAAGAAGCCTGACTAACCCTTGAAATTCCTAGACAATCTGTTTTCCGAATATGTCGAAGCAGCTTGTCTAGGTTCGCCTGGGACAGCAGGCCGGGTATTCATTCCGTGCCATTCAGACCTGGCTGATTATTGTGTTGCTGTTTTTCGTCGTGTTTTCAACACTCGCGCTTATCGTTTAGCAACTCAAATCCGGTTGGATGAGACCAGTACCCGATGGCAAAGGGTATAGAACTACATAGAGTTCGCATCTCATATAATGAAATTTTTCTATGTGGGGTACCGATATTGATACCCCAGTGTTCACATCAAAAAACAGCCTTGCCGACGCATACGATCTACGAAAGTTCCACTGTGCACCTACCGCCCGCGCCTGAAACGACTACAAAATTGTTTGCTGTGATGCGTTCTCTATGTAGTTCTATACTATTTGCCGATGGTTCCCACTTGGAGGTTAAAAATAACCACTTGATGTGTAGTCAGAGTTACAACCACTGGGTATTGCCAAGTTTAAGCTAATCAGAGTCTACCCTCGTTCTACAACATCGAACCATCAAAGTTTCAAAGTCCAATTTATGCTTAAAAGATGCACGTATTGATCCAACCTTTAATAAATATTTTATGTCATTATATCTAGCGTGTCAATTGTTCCCTATTGAAAATTTTACGCCCTTAGGTATTCATTTTTGAAAGAATTTTCAGAACTGACGCGACTATTGTACCACTGAAGTCTCACGGAGTCTCCTGTTTACAGACGACGAAGCTCTGCTTAAGCGTTTTAGATCCCCTTACCGGAGAGTGTTATAAAAAAAAACCAGAATCCCTTTTTTTTTATAGCTAGGTCCTACCTCAATGATCAAATTGAAAGCTTTTGTTAATTCAACAGACTCCGAAGTGAGCATCGATTTAAGTCCCCTTTGGTCCCCTTTGCACCACTTTGTTCCGAGCAGTTGACGTGATGCCATTCGCTCTATTCTTCCCCCAGTCCACTCGTATAATGACTTTACCATGTTCTTAGTCACACGCCTCAATGAGCATACGCTACTACAACCAATGATTCGCAGAAATGCCAACTCCAAGCAGCACCACCAAATAGCACTGCAACGCAGCAGCCTTATCGCAAAGGAAGTCGTCCTTTATTCTCGCTTTTCCTTTCATGGCACTAACGGCACACTCACTGCGACACAAAGCCTATCGGGCTATAGTAACAATTATTTATCCGAATCCACTGCCTCCAACCCTACCTACCGACATTCATCCTTTATGCACCAACACTGATAGCGTGTGTCGACGTAACAGTTCATAAATCAAAACCTCTGCCTCTGTCTCAGCAGTTCCACGAATAATCGAAAGCAAAGCCACACCGCCCGCTCCAAATAGGGGGTGACATTGCGCTTTGCTTCAACAGAAAAAAAAAGGATTCCCCCACCCACTGCTAATGAAAAATCTAACTTCACACCTCATAAATTCACTGATAGACCGTAAGCTATCCGATGATCATAATCACAATCCAATAAACGTGTGTTTATTCCCTTGCAACAAATTCAGGATCTCCCCGGAGAATACGCGCCCAGCAACAAATTCCGAATTTATCGTACCCCCTGAACATGCAGGGACGACGGTTGGACCGTTTTTTCCGGATATCCCAGCCACACATGTTGGGCAAAACCAATTTCCTAACCAATGTATTTGTTTATGCCTAATAACGGATTTGACTCCTGTGCGAATGCCATCCTTCGAATTCCATTTGTGGTCACCTCCTCCCACGTTATTCCGAATGAATGAATGGCATGTGGTGTAGGTACTCGTGGTTTACTGGTGTCTATTTCCACGCCGGAAAGCCGCCTTTTTGCGAATCAAAAGAAACGAAGGAGATCTCTGGAGAATGAGTCATCGTTAACCGGGTTGTACCCTGTCCCCCCCTCCACTCATACCCCTTAGAATGTATAAATTCCTATCAGGATACGTAATAAATTTCCTCAAGTGTATCCAAGTGTGCGGCGCGCTGGTGCCCCCAACCCACACGGCTGCCGAAAAGATCGAACCCTAGCTCGAGTCCTCCTCGGTGACCGAGGAGCCGAGCGGAACCCACTTTTTCAACGCCATTATGAGGTGGATAAAATGAAAATTGTAAAGTTAAAATGAATTTATAGATCTTGGTGGCCTCCGCTGCAGGGAGCTGCTCGGGGGTGGTCCTTGGAATAAATTAACTTTTTTTTAAACCTTTTTGTGTATGCGCGTCTGCTCGATGGCTCCGTGTGTCCTATTCTTCGGTGTAATAGAGTGTACAAGGTTTCGCTGGCGTAAGGAGGTTGATTTCGGTTGTTTATTTATGTGACTCCATTGGGCGGATTGGCTGGCTGTGGGGCTTCCTTCTTGGTTGACTGCCTGAATCAACCCAGCTACTCCAGAATGACTAACTCATTCGAAAGTGAAAAGCGGCACACTGATGGAGATGGGTGTGGACGGATTTGTTAGGGATAAGCTGGTAATACTTTTTTTTTTTTTTGTGTACCTTTGATGAAACTGGGGTATCAGGTTCTTTTTTTTTCAAGCCTATTATTGAAATTGATGCTCATTTGGTGGTGTGCCGAATGGAAGTTGGCTCATTTTTTTGGTTTTTTTTTTGTGTGTCGACGTTGGAATCTATTCAATCATTTCAGGGTCGGTGGGTAGGAGTTTGGTGGTGATGTGTGCGGTTGGTATGTGTGTGTGTAAGTCATTGGAAATGGTTTGTGCATAGAAATTAGATTTTAAAGGAGATAAGCTTAAGGCGATGGGAGTCCCTGCTTTGAGGTGGATTTTATGCTGCCTTTTTGCAGAGGTGGTTGGTTTTTTTAACCGGCATTGATTTTGGGCGGAACGGATGAGGTTTCGCTTGATAATTTACTGGATGGGCGGTATAGAATGTCTGAAAGTTTAGTTTTTACCTGTTGGATGTCAATATTGTGTTTGCACTAATATCCAGGAGTTGTTGTGGCTTAGGTAAAAACGTTGCAATACCAAGTCAGGTAAGTGGTTAAAACGCCGTATCTCAGCAAAAGTCTGACAACCATAGAAGGGTATAAAATGTCTTGAGAAGTCTGTCAAATTCGGCGCTTGGAGTCGGTGTTGGTCGAGTCGGAAAATATATAACTTTCCACAGATTACATAATGGAAAAGCTCTGTCTGAGGCGCCCTGTGTCCATACAGGGCCTCAGCCAATTAATTTCTGATAAATCTTACTTTTTCCTTGAGTTGTTGAAATCTTGAAGATAATTGACTACCGGGATGTCTGATAGATCTCAATGGCTGTGGATAAATATTTGCATTTTTGGTCGTGGATAAATATTTCATTTGGCTAGGTCAACAAGCAAATTGCGCGCATTTGGAGTGAAGAGAATGCACATGAGACCCTTGAGACGCCATTACATCGAAAGAAAACTGACTGTTTGGTATGCTCCATCGGCTGGTGGATTCATTGCGCCATACTTCTTCCGAAATGTTTGCTGCAGAGTCAGTTACCGTTAATCGAGACCGGTATAGTGCCATGATAACTAACTATTTTGTTCCCGAATTGGATGGCGTGAATGTGGATGAGATGTGATTCCAACAAGACGTCGCCACATGCCACCCAGCGTACGTCACAATCGATTTATTGAAGGAAACATTTGATGAGCGCATAATTTTGCGGAATAGACCTGTCAATTGGCCATCAAAATCGTGTTATTTGACACCATTGGATTATTTTCTTTGGAGGTATGTGAAGTTAGGTTGAGGCCCAGGTTCATTCCGGACTTTAGCGCCACTTTATGAAAAAAGATTTGTGAAGTCACTCGTCCACGCCAACAAACCAGAAACGTTAGGGGACTTGGAAGCCAACATTCGTGGCGTTATTGCCGACATACGACCCCAACTGCTCGAAAAAGTGGTTGAAAATTCGACCTCTAGACTTGGCTTTATTCGATCCAGCCGAGTCGGCCACATGCCCGAAATCATATCTCAACATTAATGGCATAAAATTATGATGGACATTAAAACGATTTTCTTGTGTTTTATTTCAAATCGGAGTTCTATATCTCTAGTAACGGGTTTTTCAATAACAGCGCTACAAAACAAAAACGGTTTCGGATATCAATGAAATTCTTTATTCCTGTGAAAGTACGTTTTCAAGCATAAATCGGCCGATACTGCTGCAATTTCACGGTCGATATTCGTACGAAGTTCATCAATCGTCGCTAGCTTGTTGGCATAGACCACAGACTTGACGTAGCCCCACAGAAAATAGTCTAACTGGGTTAAATCGGACGACCCAGACGATCAAGCGACTGGACCATTTCGTGAGAAAACACGTTCTCCAAACTTGGCTTCCAATAAATTGATTGTGGCATTCGCTGTGTGGCTTGTGGCGCCGTCCTGTTGGAACCACATGTCCTCCAAGTCCATATCATCCAATTGGGACCAAAAATATTCGGTTATCATTGAACGGTTGCCAATCCCCATTCACAGTAACGTGCCGGTCTTGATCATCACGGAAGAAGTACAGCCCAATGACGCCGCCGGCCCATAAACCACACCAAACCGTAATTTTTTCGGGATGCGATGATGACTCATGGAGAACGTGTGGATTGCGGCCTGACCACTACCCCATTTTTTGTTTATTGACGAAGCCATTCAGCCAGAAATGAGCCTCATCGCTGAAGATGATTTTTCGATGAAAATCCGAATCATTTTCAAGTTGTTGCTCAGCCCAATTCACGAACATACGACGCTTCTGGTGGTCAAGCGGCTTCAGTTCTTGCGTCAATTTAATCTTGTAAGGATGTAGGCCAAGATCTTTTCGCAAAATTCGCCACAACGACGTCACAGAGATGGCCAACGCTTTTGAACGACGTGTGAGAGACACATCTGGGCTTTCTTCAACTGAAGCCTCGGCGGCAGCAATATTCTCGACACTACGGGCAATTCTTTGTCTCACTGGCACGGGAACATTTTGTACTTTGCCTGTGGACTCAAATTTTTCCACTAGACGCTCAATTGTTGATCTGCTAGGACGATTATGACGACCATAAATTGGACGTAGCGCTCTTAACGTTGAGGCCACTGACTCCGAATTTCGGCTGTAAATTTTAATAATTTCGACTCGTTGTTGGATCGTATATCTTTCCATCAAAAATGGCAAACCTTACTGAAGAGAAATGGCGTCGTTTGCTGTTCCTGTCGCTCAACTTTTGTAGCGTCCCTGTTGAAAAACCCGATACTAACAACCACCCGATACTAGCAACCTTGAAAAAAAATTGGAGCCCATAAGTACACCCAACAATGGTTGTGTGATGTTTATACTCCGACGAAACTTGTTTCCATTTAATGAGGAATGCCAACAGATGCTTGCAGATAAGAACTAGGTCTACCATCCGACCCATAGAACATTCTGGACATTATCAGGTTCAGTAATTCTCATCTTCCAACCAATGACTGGTGAATTGGGAAGGTTGAAGAAGCTAAGGAACGTCCGCATAATTATAACAGAGGAATCCCTTGCTCCTTTAGCATCTGCTGATGGAGTCAGAAGTTATGGGTTCAGTTCTATCCTGGTGAAAATTTATAGATAAATTCTCCCAAGCACTGCACCTGACATCGACGATAAGTCGTGGGACATAGAGATGGTAAGTGCACCCACTTAACAATAAAACCTTTCATCATATCTGCCGATGCTCGACACTATGCCGACTAACTCGAGGATGACGGAAGCCCCATGTAAACAGAATTCATTTCCAGAACCTCGTAACACTACATTCTCCGGGGTTAACACCAAGTCAACAGACCTGGAGCTTGCTACTGTTACCCACAACTCCTAATGTGGACTCGGCGCAAACCCTCAAATAACCGAATTCGTCCTTTTCAGCAGGAAACGCAAAGTCCCGCACATTGACCCTCACAAACTTAATGGCGTCAGTCTCAAGTTCGCAGCATCAGCCAAATATCTGGGGCTGGTTTTGGATAAGAAATTTAAATGAAAGCCACCGTGTCCTTACACTCTTCTAAAAAAGCAATCGGATTGAAATGGGATGTCCAACCACATATCTCTTTCTGGCTTTACATGTCTATCACTAGACCCATTGGGTCTGTATGATGTCTTAGTCTGATTGACGGCTGTAAAAATAGCATCCAACTAAAATCCAGTAGGGAAAGTTTAAAGATCAGCTCGCATATGCATCAGCGGACCTCTTAGAAAAACCCCCTCCGAAGCCTTACATGCTATCCAACATACAGTGACCCTAAATATATGGCAAACAGACAGCAGCTTGTGCAACTATGAGACGGAGATCCTCTAAGCCAATTAAGGAACACACAAAGATTCTTAATCACCTTAACATTACAGAAAACACCGACCAAACCATTACCCAAATCAATTTTGAGCGTAGCTTCAGGACAACTATTCCCAGTCGCTTTGAATGGGAGTCGGATTCGATCGGAACCAATAACTCGATTCACATCTACGCGGATGGGTCTAGAACAGAATCTGTAGTCGGTGGAGGTGTTTCCTCCGAGATGCTTAGCATTCGCGCCTTCCCGAATATTGTAGCGTTTTCCAGGCGAAAGTCATGGCAATCAAAGAAGGTTTGTCTTCCCTAAAATGGAATGTAACATCCACGAAGTATATTAGCATCTTCAGCGACATCCAAGCGGCAATCATATTCCTAGAAGCAATCTCCATTAATTCGAAATCAGCCCAGGAATGATGACTACCTCATAACGAGATGATGGAACATTTTACCAGTCACCTCTTTCGGTGCCGGGCTACAGAGACATATCAGGGAATTGCAAGCGCAGATGAGCTTGCCAGACAGGGCATAACCCTTGACGTTCAACCGCCAGTAGATATATGAGGTATGCCCCTTCCTAAATGTAAATTAAAGATCAAACTGGATGCTATCCAGAAGCATACTGCAGATGAATAAATGGCACAACCTTACAAATATCCAAGCAGCTCTGGCGTAACTTTAAAAAGAAGCGCTCCATTTGCGTAACAACGCTGAACAGATCAAACATCAGCACCAAATTCTGTGTCCTCACAGGACACTGTCGTATAGGCCTACACGCAAAAAGACAAGGCCTTGAGGAAAGTACTACTCACCTTCTATACTCTTGTCCAGCTGTCTCAGAACAAAAAAGCTTCATCTGGGAAACAGTCCGGAATGAACCTGGGCCTCAACCAACATACCTCTCCAATTAGCTCGGTCCTTAGCTAACTGCCTCCAGTTGCGCACTTCAAGTTGGTTGAGGTTGGTTTCTTCTTGTGCGCGCCACTTAAGGCGAGGTCTCCCTTTACTGCGCCCGACGTCTGGCTGGGAATCGAAGACTCTGAGAGCCGGAGTATTGGTATCCATTCGTTCTACATGTCCTAGCCATCTTAAAGGGCCAATGCCGAGTTTTTTTTACCAGGGGCTTGTCGCTGCACAGCTCGTATAGTTCTTGGTTGAATCTTCGTCTACATAGCCCGTCAACGTAAGAAGAATTTTCCTCTCGAATCGACCAAGGAATTCATCAGCTTTTGAGACGGTCCATGCTTCAGCGCCGTAGAGCAGGACCGATATGATCAGGGTCTTCTATAGGTTCGAGTAGTTCGAGATGAGGCTGTACAACTGAATTGCCTTCTTAGCCTGAAAAAACAGTGGTTGGCAATTGTATTTCTTCTGGACTAGCAAACGTGGCTAAGACATCACGTTGAGTCCTTCCAATGATGTCAATATCGTCGGCATATGCTAATAGTTGCACCGATCTTTGGAAAATTGTTCCTCACAAGAATCAAATTGAAGAAGTCACGTGACAGCGCATCGAGTTGCCTATATCTTTTTTTTTGGTATCGAATGCATCGGTGAGGTCGTCTCCGACCCTGATGGAGCAGCGAGAATTCTCCATCGTCATCCTACACAAACGGACAAGTTTGGGCGGTATACCAAAACTAGACATGGCTCTGTATAATTCGTCTCTATAAATGCTGTCGTATGCGGCTTTGAAATCGATGAATAGGTGGTGGGTATCGATTTTGACTTCTTGGGTTTTTCCCAGGATCTGCCGAAATGAGAAATTTTGATCGATTGCGGACTTTCCTGGCCTAAAACCACACTCATAAGGACCAATCAGTTTGTTGGCAAACGATTTCAGGAGTTCAAATATTACGGCAGACAGATACGGCAGATCGGAGGGTCTCCTTTTTTGTGGATCGGACAAACGATCCTGAGGTTCCATTCTTCAAGCATACTTTCTTCCGACCAGATTTGGCTTATGAGTTGGTGGATGTTACTTACCAAGACATCTCCGCTGGCTTCATAAAAAAAAAACAAATTCTTGGTACAACAGGTTCGTTATTACTCAGGGCCATTCAGGGCCATGCCGACTCCGAACGGCTAAGTTTAGATAAGCTTTTCATGATAATCGATACTACTCGGATGTTTTGTCAGATCATCACGAGAGGAGGGCCGTGAAATATCATTAAGGTGTTGCTACGGTTCGGAATCGAACCCAGACCTTCCACGCGGCAGTTTATCGCACTTACCATCGCGCCACTGAGCCCGCCAAAAAAAAAGGTCAGTGGAAAGGCGTCATATCCGGCAGCTTTATTTAGCCTTAGCTCAGATATTACTACACTCAGGTCGGGTGGTTGGAATTTTTCGCTCTCGTTACCAATATTGAATGGTCCGCTCTGTCTGACAGCGTGGGTTTGTTCGCCAATGCCGTTTAACAGTCTGCAGGTTCTTCCTATCCTTAGCATCGACTGTGTCTCAACTACGATATTTCCTTGTTCATCTCGACAAGATTCTGTTCGAGCCTTGTATCCTTGGCCTTGACGTTCTACACTTTGGTAAAACTTGTGAACATCGTTCCTTGAGTGGCACCTCTCTATATCCTCCATCGGTCGCTTTTCTTGCTCTTTTTTCTTCTTTCTGAAAAGCCGATGTACTTCCCTTATTCTCTGCCTATATAGCTCAAAGGCAGCTGGCGTCCTCACCTGTAGCTAATTAAGCCTTGTAAGCTTCGTTCCTGGCTGCGTGCATCTATCGGCATTCTCCATCAAACCAGGGTTTTCGTGCTGGTGGGTGCGAGAAACCTAGCACATCATTGCCATTCGTTGCCATTGTTCTTCGATATTCGATTCTGGTAGTATGGTGTTAATCGAGAGGTTAAGGGATACGCGTTGCGCGAAGGTCTTGGCGGTCTCTTGCGATTGCAGTCTTTCAACATTAAAATTTTTTACAGTATTTCTGGATTGTTGTGGCGTAGTGGATATCCGCATTCTAACCATGGCTGCAACAAGGTAGTGGTCCGAGTCTATGTTAGCTCCTCGGAATGTTGGGACATCCAAAATACTGGATGCGTGCCTCTTGTCTATGGCTATGTGATTAATTTGGTTCACCTTTCGATGATCTGGAGACCGACATGTCCCCTTATGGATATCGAGGTGAGGAAACCGTGTGCTGGCTATGTTGGCATTTCGTTCCTTAGCGAAGTCAATTAGCCTGAGTCTGTTACCAGACGTGTTGTCGTCTAGGCTATGTTTTCCGACAATACTGCCAAAGACGTCTTCTCATCCTACCTTTGTGTTAAAATCTCCCATCACGATTTTACATCGTACTTCGGTAGTATATGATAGGTTTTGTCAAGGAGCTCATAGAAGCAATCCTTAGCTATATCATCTGTTTCCGCTTTTGGTATGTTGGACATAGTAGAGACTTAATCCATGGATGATGTCCGAACTTAATTCGGGGGCGTAACTGTGGTTTGTGTGTGTAATTTTCGCAGATTATGCTAACGCGTAGTTTTTTTCAAAAATCGAATAAAACACTCAAATTTGCATCAAATATTCAAAATTTTTATTGGAATCGATAAATAGGCCTATAAGCCATACGTAATTGTTGTCCGCCGTTCCGTTTCAAATGATCCATTCGGAAGGTCCAATGTTGCGTCACTTTTTCTAACATTTAGGCATGTATTCCACGAATTACGCGTGTTATGTTATCCTGTAAGGCTTCAATCTTGTTCCACATAGACTAACGACTTTAAATAACCCCACAAGAAATAATCAAGAGGCGTTTAATCGCTTGATGTTGGCGGCCAACTCACAGGGCCATTTCGAGAGATATACTGCATATCCTGCTCAGTATATAAAAATGAATTTTATAACCCCGCCTGTCAGTCCATCTACAAGCAAAATGTGATGCTTGCACTTCTTCAAATAACGCCTTTAAAACTTTTTTAGCGTCTTGCATCACTCCCTGATGCTAGAGTTAACTTTCGGGGTAGGATATTGAAGTGGATTTAGAAAGCCCGCTAGTAAATCCATCAACAAGCACAATATCATCCTAGTACTCCTTCAAATAACGCCGTTAGATGATGTTGACCGATTGCAACATCAGCTGTGTGACATGTGGCACGGTCTTGATGAAACCACATGTCAACCAAGTTCAACTCAGCCAACTGGGGCAAAAAAAAGTCGCTTATCATGCATGTCTCGATATCGTTCGCCGTTGACGGTAACGTTTCATCAACGGTCGCATTTGAAGAAGAATGGACCGATGATGCCACCAGCCCATGAACCACACCAAACTGTCAATTTCTTCAGGATGCATCGGTAATTCTTGGATGGCATGTGGCTGGTTATCACTCCTGATGCGACAGTTTTGCTTATTTACGTATCCGTTCAGCCAGAAATGAGCCTCATCGATGAACACAATTTTTCGATAAAACAGCGGATTTTCATGGGGCTGTTCTAAGGCTAATTCATCGAAAATTAGACGTTGTGATAGGTCATTCGGCTTCAATTCTTGAACAAGTTGATTTTTTTAGGCTTTCAAACCCAAATGGACACGTAAAATTTTCCATTTGGTTGAGTAACACATGCCCAATTGCTGAGAACGGTGATGAATTGACATTTCACGATCTTCATTGACATTGGACGCTAGGACTGCAATATTCTCTGCGGTATTCACTGTACGCATGTGAGCCGATGGTTTAATGTCCAACAAAGTAAATTTAGTGCGAAACTTGGTGACAACAGCTCTAATTGTTGATTCACCAGGTCGATTATGACGACCTGGTGACAAACGGTTCACATCTTCACAGAGCACGAATTTTGATGATAAATTTTAATAATTCGCAATCGTTGCTCGTTTTTAAGTCTTTCCTGATAAATGGCAGAGTATAATGAAAACTTTTCACTTTGACAGATGACGTTTGGATGCCATTGCTAACCAGTGCTGCCAACCTGAAAAACTTAACTCTTAAGAAATCACTCGTTAGTTAGCTCGAAATGGTTCAATTCGGTAACCGAATATACGAAAGTCGATGGATTGACGTGGTACCACAACGGACCTATATGGTTAAAGTGTGCACGCGCATCGCGTGCAGCCACTACATCCTAACCTAACCTAACTATAATTTGTTCATCTGATGTAAGGACACTCTACATAGCATCTTCATGCACACAAAGTCATCGTACAACATTTTAGAGTTCTACAGAAGTAATCCTCCTATCAGAACATGCTACAAATTTTGCGATTGGCCCCTAATGTCAATTCTGTTTTGACATTTGTGTAGTAAATATGCGAAATACACTACACTGCTCCAGAACGCGGAATGTTGGTGACTATTTATTTGAGCAATAATCGGTCGGTGACTTTGGCACAACGTGAATTTCGTCGCAGATTTCCTAGCCGTCCAACGCCTACTGGTAAAACATTGCGACGTTTAGCCGCTCGCCTCGAAGAGACTGGCATAACACGAGATGCTGCAGGCGTGGCAGACCCCGGAGTAGCCGTTCTGCAGAGAATATTGCTGCTGTAGCCGAAGATGTCATGGAAGCACCGCACAGTGGCCGAAATACCCCAATATTGTTGACAGCAAAAAAATTAGATATTAAATTTTTTAATAAGATTTGCGATTTTATTTTAATTAAAAGGTATGTATTAAATAAAAAAAAAAATTGGTTTGTGATCTGTGATTGTATGTTTTAGCGCTTAACAGTTGAAAAAGAAAATGTCCTTTGTGAAAATGTTTTTAGATATGAAATCCAATTTTGTGTGGAATAAAAGTAGGGTGGATTCGACCGGATTCGGTTCACTATTTGCATAGTTTGTTTAAATGGGTTGTTATCTATGTCAAGTTAAAAAATAGGCTGCAAGTTTTTGCTAAGTTTTGTTTTTTTCGTTTTTTAGTTACAATGGCAGAATCTAAACGAACACTTTTTTTAATATGGCATAGTGAACCAGTGCCAACAAAAAAAAGTTTAATGGTCGAAAATCATGTATTTTGTAATGTCATTGGCCGCTCGAAATATAGCGAAGAACAATACCACCAAATTAAAAAACAATTAAGTAATTTTAGAAGCAAACTATTTCAAAAGTGGAAAGAAAGTCACAGAGTTTTGGCAGTGTTCGAAGAGCGAAATAAGATGTGGTTGGATCTAGACATTATTTTCCCAAATCCAGCCGTTGCCCAACGTAAAGAGAAACCTTTTTCAGAGGTCACGAGCAAGACTCAAAAAAAAAATTGCATCAATCGCCAATGAAACACCGAACCAAGAGTTAATGGTAGCGGCGAGCGTTAGTCTTTACAAGGCTGGAAAAAGAAGCGCTTCACAGGTGGTTTCAAAGTTATGTTCAGAATCTGCAATAGCTCCAAAAATGCTTAAATCTGTAGACTCTGAAAAAAAAAAACCCATATTCCGTATACATCTGAGGAAGCTTTAGCTCTTTATACTGATGGTGGATACTCAAAAAGGTCATACAAGCTAATGCAATCTGGTGCCAAAGAACGAAACTGCAATATTTATCCAAGCTACGATGTGTTGGTTAAAACTAAAACGGAGTGTTACCCCAGTGACATACACGTAACTTAACGTTCAGCTGAAGTTGGCTTGCAAAGTCTCGTAGACCATACTGTTGCACGTATAGTACAAGGCTTTTCAACAGCTTTTGAGGATCTCTTGACTGTAGGCAATAATAACGATTGCATAAAAGCAAAATATTTAAATGGGGCTGTGACGGTAGCAGTGTGCATTCTACTTACCGTCAACGTTTCAGTATTTCTGATACTGGAACAATTGATGAGCATTTATTTGCTGTATGTATTGTTCCATTACAAATTAAAAACGGACCCGCAATATTATGGCAGAATAACCGGCCTTCTTCAACTCGGTTTTGCAGACCCATTAAAATAATTTTTGAAAAAGAGTCAACGGATTTAGTTAAGGCTGAAATAGAAAATGTAAATAGAGAAATTGCACAAATTCTGCCGACAAAATTAGGTTTTTTTGAAGTAAAACACGAATTTCATTTGACCATGATCGATGGAAAAGTGTTTAATACCATAGCGGAGTCATCATCACTGGCTTGTGGAATATGTGGGGCGACACCAAAATTGATGAACAATCTAAATTTAGTTAGACTGAGACAGCCACAAAACCACTTGTACGAATATGGATTGTCGACACTTCATGCTTGGATACGGTGCTTTGAGTGTATAATTCATATCGCCTATAGAATACCGATCAAAACTTGGCAAATTCGTGGAGAAAATAAAGAAATTGCTCAACAAACCAAAAGAAAAATTCAACTTGAACTAAGAGAACAAATGGGTATATTGGCGGACATTCCAACAACAGGTTCGGGGAATACAAACACTGGGAATACCGCCAGAGTGTTTTTCGAGCAGCCAACCTTGGCGTCTATAGTGACTGGCGTACAAGTGGAACTTATAAAAAGGTTTTTGGTTTAATATTGCGCACAATGGCATGTGGGTATGCAGTTAACGTAGAGGCTTTTCGCATATATGCCTGGGAAACAGCAAAAGTATTTGTTTCCGAATACCCTTGGTTTTATATGCCTCCATCTGTACATAAAATATTAATACATGGAGCAGACATTATAGAACAAGTTTCGCTACCAATAGGAATGATGTCAGAAGAGGCACTTGAGGCAAGAAATAAAGATTTTCGTAAATTTAGGCTGAACCACACGCGAAAAGACTCGAGATTGCATACAATGGAAGACTTACTGCACGCTCTATTGGTTTCGTCGGATCCTTTTATTACATCTAAATCTAAAAGCACCTCGAAATACTCCAAAAAACACATCAAATTAGATGAGGAGGTCAAGCTGCTTCTTTTAAATATAAATGACTTACCTGACAGTTGCGACTCTGAATAGTTTTTTTTATTTTCTTTTAAACTGTAAAAAATATGCAGCAGAAACCTTTTTTTTTTAAATTGAAAAAAAAAAATGAAAAAACGTATTCAAACATTTTTTTTTATATTTTAAATATGGGTAAAAATATATATAACCAACTAAATGACCGATTATTAAGTTGTTATTATTGTTTTTTATTGATTAAAAAAAATTTAAAATACCAATTTTTAAGAAATTTTATCTTAAACCACGGATTTGGTAAATATGACCTTTGACCCTTAAAAAAAATCTTGTTGGACACCATTTTAATAGGAACCTCATTAGCTTTAAAATGAGATTTTGTTAAATGTCGTTGCATTAAAAATGACAAAGATATGGCCAATAACGTAAGACTGCTTAGGTAAGATTTTGATGTTTTTTTTTTCACTTTTCATGACCTGGTGTCTCCGGAACCATTTGGTCCAGCAATCCCAAAGTTTGTATTTGTCTTAACCATGTAGAACACAATATTTATACCGAAATTCGTCAAGCTTGGAGTGCGTCAGGTCCATAATGTATATTTTATTGGTTAGGTATATATGGATCTACCCATATACTTAAAAATACAAAAAAAAGATAAAATTTTATGAATGGGTTATCTTTAAATATATATGAATTAAAAAAAAAAAAAAAACTCATTCACAATTTTTTATATTTTTAAAGTTATTTACAAAGCGCCGCTAGATTGGGTATTTCGGCCACTGTGCACCGTCGACATCGACCAGACGACGTGCCACGCAAATGGGTATCAGTCGACGGTCTTTACAGCGAATTTTGGTACAATACTTGAAGATTTTTCCGTACAAAGTCCAGACGGTGCATCAGCTGTTAGCTGCTGACCGCCAATCGCGTCTAACATACGCTCAAGCCATCCTAAATCACCACCAAGAGGAGATGATTTTTCATCAAAAAGTGATGATCATGAGTGTTGAGGCCCATATCCATCTTAGCGGGTACGTAAATAAGCAAAATTTACGCTTCTGGGGCACTGAAAATCGGCGTGTAACCCACGAAGAGCCATTACACCCGCTCAAAGTCACTGTATGGTGTGCTGTCTTCGCTGGAGGAGTCATCGGACCTTTTTTCTTCGAAGACGTCGCGGGCCAAACGGTTACTGTGAATGGTGAGCGCTACAGAGCAATGATCAACGAGTTCTTTTTGCCGCAACTTGATGAATTGCGATTGGAAAACATGTGGTTCCAACAGGACGGTGCAACGGCACAAACTGCACGTGCTGAAGGATGCATTTCTCGGGCGCCTAATCTCCCGTTTTAGCAATTTGCACTGGCCAGCAAGATCGCCTGATTTGACCGCTCTCGACTTGATGCAAAAAAAATTAAAAGACCAAATAAAAATAATCCACAAGAAGAATCAAAGTTTTTCATTTTTTTTTAAATTACAGCCAAATTTAGTTCGTTAACCTACCCGTACATACAAATTGAGACACACTCTGATTTCCGGTGCAGAGATTTCGTGATTTCCCACTGCGGTTTCCTTTCAAATGTAAACAGCTGTTATTCGGTAGCATAAACTCAGCCTGATTACTTTTTATAGACCACAACAGACAGAAAGGAAACTTTCCACGATGTAAACGCCCCATGCACCAGCATACCCACACTTAAACAGGACGTATTATAACAAATTGCCTGAAAGCGTACACAATTCTAAGTACACGTCCTCGCACATACTCATATGCCCCAGCACACATCTTCAGTAGCACATCGTTGATAGAGTAATTTTTTTTGTGTTTCTTCCTTCAGGAATCCTAACACTCTCTTCCAGTTGTTGTCGAAGACTATAGTTCCTCTGACATGATACCAACAAACAAAAATTTTTAACAAAAATTTCTCTCACCGATCTTCCTTAACGTTGACAAACAACGAACCCTATACACACAGTAGCAGTGATGGTTCACAGTTGTTGCAGGAGTATCCTTAAACGCGGAAAAATCTAATAAAACATGACGAGCAGAGCGCTGAGTGCCATTCCGCTGACAGAGGACATTGTCATATCCTCCTCATGCATATACACCGTGGTGTGGTCCTTTTCTTTTCTTTTTTCTCAAAAAAAAAACCCCACGATATGGGGTGTGAGTCCTGGGAATGAAAGTAGTCATCGTGAAAAGCAATTTAGATAAAACTCCTAGCACTATTCCGCTGGAAAAGAAGCAAAGTTGGTAAAATTTGCTTTCCCCTCCTTTTCGCACGTTGGTGGTGTTCCTTGTTTTTTTTGCCAGTGTTAAGATACCAGGACTGTTGAGTTTGCTGATGATTTTTAAGCGATTCCTTGACGACATGAATATATACAAGGAGTGGGAGTGGTATAAATAGGTGTACATGTCGTAAAACATTTATAAAGAAAAAAAAAGAAAAACTTCTCAACAGAAAATGCTGTATGAGGGTTCCTGAAACATTTCGACTTTTTTTACGGCATAATGAGGTGTAGACGAAAATGTCTGTCGACGGAATAAATTAGGTCTGTAATTTTAAACATTTGATAGCAATCAAATAACTTTTTGGAAAGTTTATTAGCACGAGGCAGGAAGATGAAAGTCGGTGTTAAACGATAGGAAGAAGCAAAAAAAGAAAAAAAAAACAAGATGGGTGGTCATTCTGAAGTTTACGGGTTTATAATTGCGAATAAATTTTACGAATTTTGTCACCTTTTTTACGGACGTCGAAGGATGGGCGCCGGTATGGAGCAACTGAACCGCTGTTATTCATATTTTATCGACGCAATTATATCCGAGGGCGACGATGTTAAAATGTTTGATGAGAAAATTATATTTATCACTCGGAAGGTGATTCTTGAGGTTATGGCTTTTCTATTTACGACTTGGAGGGACATCTTGGACATTTGAATTTTATTACCGATTTAAATGTCCAACATGGATTTTTTTCTTTTCAGTCAGATTTGCAGTAAAACATGTTAAGCAACGTGATATAAGTTTTTTTTTTTAAATCAGAGATAAACAAAGACTTAGGGGAGAGGGCTGCTGGAAGTACAAATTGTTTGAGATACTTGGCGAAGAGGATCAGGTCTTGTCTAAATAAAAATTGAACCCTAAAATTGTGTTCGTTTTGCTACAAAGTTCCCTTTGTTGCCGACAAACACAGGTTGGGGTGTTGAAGAACGAGGGTAGACTCTGATTAGCTTTAACTTGGCAATGCCCAGTGGTTGTAACTCTGACTACACATCAAGTGCTTACTTTTAACCTCCAAGTGGGAACCATCGGCAAAGAGTATAGAACTACATGGAGAACGCATCACAGCTAAAAATTTTGTAGTCGTTTCAGACGCGGGCGGTAAATGCAAAGTGGAACTTTCGTAGATCGTATTCGTCGGCAAGGCTGTTTTTTGATGTGAACACTGGGGTATCAATATCAGTACCCCACATAGAAAAATTTCATTGTATGAGATGCGCACTCTATGTAGTTCTATACCCTTTGCCATCGGGCACTGGTCTCATCCAACCGGATTTGACTTGCTAAGCGATAAGCGCGAGTGTTGAAAACACGACGAAAAACAGCAACACAATAATCAGCCAGGTCAGAATGGCACGGAATGAATACCCGCCTGCTGTCCCAGGCGACCTTAGACAAGCTGCTTCAACATATTCGGATAACAGGTTGTATAGGAATTTGAAGGGCCCTTTGAACAGAGATGGTGGCGGATGCACCGAAGGGCCAACGGAAGCGCTTAGTCGCGTAGTGGATGCTGACGACTCCGTCTACTAGGGGTATTTCATAAATTGAAACTGGCCCTCTAGGTTGGGGTAACTAACCAACTATGGAGAAAAAACTTCATGTTTCGAAGCAACCAATAGCCTCGGAAAGAACTGATTTTGTTGTTGATGACCCTGCTAAACGAAAAGAGGACAACGACGTTCGTATCTGCACCTGGAATGTGAGAACATTAAACAGGAGAGGTGCAAGCGAACAACTAGCGGAAGCCCTAAACTGCTACAAAGAAGACATTACTGCCATCCAGGAAATACGATGGGATGGGCCGGGCAAAAAGAGGATGAAAAACTGTGACATCTCTTACGGACCGTGTTATAGTGAGCAGAAACAGCGACTATTCGAATGCGGATTTGTTATAAGTGGCAGACTTAGGCAAGAAGTCTTATGTTTCCAAGACATTAGCAAACGCATTGTAACGATCCGCATCGAGGCCGAATTCGCATTAGCATTATATGCGCTCGGGCCCCAACGGAGGAAAAAGATGATAAAGCTAAGGATTGCTTCTATGAGCTCCTTGACAAAACCTATGAGCGACTACCGAATTACGATCGTGCTGGGTGATTTTAACGCAAAGGATGGAAGAGAATACATCTTTGGCAGTATTGTCGGAAAATAAAGCCTACACGACAATACGTCTGGTAGCGGACTTAGGCTATGTGACTTAGCTACGGAACGAGATGCCACTATAGCACACGATTTTCTCACCTCAATATCCATAAGGGGACGGTCTCCAGATCAACGAACGGTCAACCAAATTGATCACATTGCGATAGACAAGAGGCACGCATCCAGTATTTTGGATGTCCGAACATTCCGAGGAGCTAACATCGACTCGGACCACTACCTTGTTGCAGCCAAGGTTAGAATGCGGATATCCACTACGCCACAACAATCCAGAAATACTGTGAAAAAATTTAATGTCGATAGACTGCAATCGCAAGAGACCGTCAGGACCTTCGCGCAACGCATATCCCTTACCCTCTCGATTAACACCATACTACCAGCATCGAATGCAGAAGAACAACGGCATCGATGCCAACAAGCCATTAGATCAGCCGCAACTGTTCTTGTTGCTGGGCACGATAAACCTAACACTTTCTCGCGCCCACCAACAAGAAACCCCTGGTTTGATGAAGAATGCCGACATATGTTCGCAGCCAAGAACAAGGCTTACAAGGCTAAGCTGTAGGTGAATACGAGAGCTGCCATTGAGCTTTATAGGCAGAGAAGAAGGAAAGAACACCGGCTTGTCAGAAAAAAGAAAAAAGAGAAAGAAAAACGAGCGATCGAGGATACAGAGAGGTGCCACTCCAGGAACGATGTTCGCAAGTTTAACTAAAGTTCAAAACGTCAAAGCCAAGGGTACAAGGCTAGAACAGAATCCTGCCGAGATGGAGAAGCAAATATCGTAGTTGAGACACAGTCGATGCTAAGGATAGAAAGAACCACTTCTGCGAACAACATTCCGCTGTCAAGCAGAACGAACCATTCAACACAAGCGACTAAAAGGGAAAACTGCCAATCACCTGACCTGAGTGAAGTGAGAACGCAACATATAATCTCAAGCTTAATAAGCTGCCAGAAATGGCGGCCTTCCTTCATAAAGCCGGCGGAGATAACTTGGTAAGTAAAATCCACCAACTCATAAGCCAAATCTGGTCGGAAGAAAGTATGCCTGAAGAATGGAACCTCAGCATCGTTTGCCCGATCCACAAAAAAAGAAAACCCTCCGAACTGCGCCAACTACAGAGGCATAAGTCTCATCAACATCACCTACGAGTTCCTATCTGCCGTAATATGTGAACGCCTGAAACCGTTTACCAAAAACCTGATCGGTCCTTATGAGTGTGGTCTTAGGCCAGGAAAGTCCACAATCGATCAAAATTTCTCATTTCGGCAGATCCTGGAAAAAACCCAAGAAGTCCAAATCGATACCAAGCACCTATTCATCGATTTCAAAGCCGCAAACGACAGCATTTATAGAGACGAACTATACAGAGCCATATCTAGTTTTGGTATACCGCCCAAACTCGTCCGTTTGTGTAGGATGACGATGGAGCATTATCGCTGCTCCATCAGGGTCGGAAACGGCCTCACTGACACATTGAATACCAAACAAGGATTTAGGGAAGGCGATGCGCTGTCATGTGACTTCTTCAATCTGATTCTTGAAAGGATTGTGCAAAACTGACGAGCCAACACCAGAGGCACAATTTTCCAAAAATCGGTACAACTACTAGCATACGCCGACGATATCTACATCGTTGGTAGGACCCAACATGATGTCATAGCCACGTTTGCTAGTATAGAGAAGGAAGCGGCAAAAATGGGTGTTTAGCACTAAAATGAGGGCAAGACGAAGTATATGCGGTCAACTCGAAAGGACACACAACATCGACGAATTCGACAGAATGTGACCATTGACAGGGGTATAGTTTTGAGGTAGTACAGGACTTTTTCAAACTCGGCTCCGCTATTAACTCTGACAACAACATCTCGTCAGAAATTAAACGAAGAATAACTCTTGCAACCGCTGTTTCTTCGGGCTTAGAAGGCAACTCAGTAGTAAGGCCCTCACTCCAACTACCAAGGAGATCCTATATAAGACCCTGATCATCCCAGTCTTGATCTACGGCCGGTGCTAAAGCATGGGCCGTATTTAAAGCGGATGAAGAAATCCTAGGTCGATTCAGGAGGAGAACTCTCGGTCCCGTTTGCGTTGACGGGCTTTTGAGACGAAGATTCAACCAAGAACTATAAGAGCTGTACAGCGACATGACCCTGGGCAAAGAAACTCCGCACTGTACGTTTAAGATGGCTAGGACATGTAGAGCGAATGGACACCAATACTCCGCCTCGCAGAGTCTTCGATTCCCAGCCAGACGTCGGACGTAGTATGACTTCGCCTTAAGTGGCGCCAAAGAGTATAGAACTACATAGAGTACGCATCACAGCTACAAATTTTGTAGCCGTTTCAGACGCGGGCGGTAAGTGCGAAGCGGAGATTTCCTCACTCGTATCCGTCGGCTATACTGTTGTGTGATGCTGGAATAGCAATGTGAACACTGGGATATCAATTTCAGTTCCTAAGTTTTCGTTGTATGAGATGCGCACTCTATGTAGTTCTACACTCTTTGGTTGCGTGCACAAGTAGAAACCGACCTCAACCAACTTGGAGGGCGCAACTGAAGGCAGTTAGCTAAGAACCGTGCTAATTGGAGAGGCATGTTGGTTGACGGCCAAGTTCAATCCGGGCTGTAGCTCCACTTGAGTAAGTAAATAAGTAAACTACACAATTAATCTTATGTCTACGGCACTAGCTACTAAGGCTTTCAGCGGAGTCTTGCAATTTTCAGTATTTCAGCGATTTGACAAAAGCGAAAGCGAAAAGTCTCCTCCGATTCATTGAAAGCTTAGAATAGTTTCCTCACAGATAACAAGGAGAATGGAAATTATACACGTGGTATCACAATGGACCAAAAATTTTTAAAGTGTGCCGGCGAACTCGCTGATGCCAGCTACTCTAATCTAACCAAGCTTTCAATATGATTCTGGGTAGTTGTAAGATCTTTCTGGATGGCCCACAATTTAATTTACAGCTTCTGGATGTCTTTATGAACCAAAGATAAAAGTTTTCTTAAGTGAGGCACTCCCAGTTAAAGGGCATCACAGTGGATCTACGTTGATCTTTAATTTTCAGAAGGATCGAATGTCTACAATATTGGTGCAGCACTCCGTTTTATTACGCCTCTAAAGGGCATTCAAGCATTCAAAATTATACTCAATCTTTTCAATTTTACATCAGATTGAATATTTTAAGAATAAACCATGTTCGTAGGACCTAAGGCGAGTAAGACTCCTGTTCTTAAAGTTCTCTTACCCCAAGCTTAAAACCATCATCAATTTGACATCTCACTGCACCAGCTAAGTACCCCAACTAAGTTCCATTATATCAGCTTACAAATAAAAAAAAAAAAATCACAACCCTAAAACCAGAGATTTAACAAACACTCAAACAGCAATTAAATCCCTCATTGTTTACAACCGGAAACCCCAAAAAAAGGCGTTAACATTCCCACGCCATCAGCCCCTCAAACCTCTCTCGCAACAAAACAAAAAACCAAATTCAATCCCCCGTTAAATTAAAACTTTGACATTATTCCATTGAGAATTATTCACTCACGTAAGTGGTTAACAATCCCTTAAACACAAGACCCTTGTCGCCTGCAATACTAATTCCCTAAAATAGGCTAAAAATTGTCAAAGAGCTTTAAAGGCTTATACCCCAAGTACCAATGTCGTCCCCGCAACACAACAACAACAACAACAAAAAAACAACACAAATTAAAATTCAAAAATATTCAACCCCTCACCTAGAACGGAGTTTAATTTATGTAACGTAAGCCAGCCATTCAGCCCATCATCCCCCAAAGCTTAGTCCTTCCATAACGAAGCTCTGACGTTGAAAACGCCTGCACACGTGGCGGAAATTTTTTTAATTAAAAATAAATTTTCCAAAACAAAAACATCCCGCGAAAAGTTTTCCCAACCCAACAAACAGAACCTTACAGCCTTAGAGCAAAAAAAAAAAAAAACTACGCCCCATGCCACTGCACAGCCCGCAGTCTATCTCGGTCTTTCCGAATCACTTTATCTCCTTTTGAAATGCTAAACGCATTTCCATTCAAATTCCATGGTAGAGTGCCTCCTGCAGGAGGCACCATAGACAATGCCCAACGTAAAGGAGTAAAGGACTCCAAGCGGAATTTAA